>LNAS01000005.1:0-305207 GCA_001630605.1 Pseudogymnoascus pannorum
TGGGGGAATTAGGTGTGGGGGAAGCAGGCGTGGATGATGACAAGGATGCGATGGGATGCGATGGGATGGAAAAGGAAGGGAGCGTTGCGATTATGATATTTTTGGATTGGATTGGATTGGATTGGATTTGGATTTGGCCATTTCTCGGGAGGGCGAAAAATCATGTGCGTTGCGGGGTGCGGGTCATGTCGTCGTTTTTGGTTTTATCTTTATCGTTACTGGTTTTGCATCATTTGGAAGGCTGTTTAGCTGGGACGGAATGGGAGGAGAGGAAGCATGGGGAATTGTTGGGAAGGGAATGGAAGGGAAGGGAAGGGAAAGCGGAAATCTGGTGGATATAGGGAGGGCGTCATCATTGTTATGTTTGTTTGTTGTTATTGTTGTTGTTGTTTTTGCGCGCATGCATGCATGTTTATGTTGTAGGACGAGGACGAGAAATGAATACGCTTGGGAGGCGGTGGTTGTTGCTGGTGATAGGGGTGGTGGCGGTAGTGAAAGTGGTGGTGGTGGACACTAGTGTAGAGGATATCAGGCGCATGAGAAGGGAATATAATCTCCACGATTCTATGACGATGATTTCTTTATTTTTTAACCTGAGTTATGTGTTCTATGAGTGGTACAGCGATGTGAAAGGGGGTGTGAATCGAGGGGTTCAGGGGCTGATAAGGGAGGTGTCTCAATGCCTAGTCTAGGATCTGATATCAAGATTGCGTTACACGATCTCAACGCCGGCGGCTACTGTAGGGGTCTTCTTTGAGACATTTACCCATTTGCCCACTTCTCCGCGTCGGATTGTGGGTGTTGCGGTTCGAGCTGGGTTTGAAGAAGTTGGGGTTTGTTGGATATCTGTACCGCTGGCTAGGTTCTGTAGGGGCTGGATGTGAAGAATTGTAGGTTTGCTTAGGGGTATGGAGGGATGGTGAGGTTGATGGGTTGGCTTTATAGGGGGTATGAGAAAACTCGATTCCCATGATGCGTATATTGTTGCTAAATCATAATCCTTTCCCTTGAGTCTCCAGTGCCCCTTTATTAACATATATACCCACGTTCGACCTACGTTACGAGACATAACTTTGATAGTGAGACAGCTATGACGAGATACTCGTATACTTCTTCAATTTCTGCTCAGAGAGAACAGACACCTCTTCTATGCTATTTTTATAAGCTGCTAACATTATGAGAATACTTGGTGCAAAAGACGTCCAAGGCCTTAGTAAAAAATGTTTCAAGGTATGATATCCATATGCCAGCTGCTGTCTTCTTCAGTCCCCGAGTAGCTGCCTTGGAGGGTGCCTTCAGCGCACATATCTAATTACTCGTGTAAGATCTCACTGACGGGGGAAACTGCGTTCTACCTAAGGATTCTCCTAAATTCGCAACACCGCCATTGGGAACGTGGTATCTATGGAGTAAATGTGAGGAGACAGGGTGAAACATTAAGAGTAAGGCATCCCCGCCTTTTACCATATGGATGTCATTTACGAGCTTAAATACCCTGCAATGGAAACAACAATATCGTCTTTTTATCAATTATCAGAATCATTAGAGTGAGAAAAGACAGTAGATGTGGTGGGATGAAGTTGATAGCCTATGACTTCTCAATTGGGAAGAGTCTTAGTAAGCAACCGGAAGAGAAGGAGCCGACCATCCGAATGAAGCGGAAATCGTCCGTGTGCTCTACGTGTACAGCCCAACGCCGTCATTCCCAGCCACGCGATTTTTTTACAGATTTGATCTGATAATCCCAGCAGCTTTTTATGGATATTTATCCCAGCCAATTATCCCGGCCTTACCTGGGGAAATTTGGCAAATTTAGCGGTTTTTTTTAGGAAATTTGGGCCAATACGGTTGGGTAACCCCGTGCGCCCGTCAACGCTCGTCCAGTGCCCGTCCCCCCCGTCCCTCATATTCCNCTACCATTTCTCTGCCCCAACCATTTATCGATTACGCTTTTCTCCCTCGCTCCCTCACTCCCTCCTCCTTAATACTTACTCCACGTCGCAAATTAATTTTTGACTATTTTCTTCTTCACTTTTTTATCACTGTGTTGTTGTCGCAGGGTCTTCTTCATTAGCTTGAAAGAAGTTCTGAAAGGAAAGGGTGGTACGAATCCTCACCTTTGTTCGCCGTCCAATCAATCGCAGAGAAACGGGCGCTTGTTCGTCAGTCGCAGGGACTTAATCGACGTGTCAAACTCGCTGCACCGTGATCCGTCAATCCCGTCCCATCATCACCAACCGCTGGTATCTTGGGAAGGAAAGATTTCGTACGACATCAGCTTGAGCTCATCCAGTTCCATTGATATTAGGAATACTCAGGCGCAATACTGAGGTCAGCTTTGCGCGCAAATTTGTTGCAGTGGAGATCATCGCGTCGCTCTCACTATTCCGGCGCGCAGAATCAGATCATTCGAGCATCGACTCGCGCTTTCATCAATAACCCTTCATAAACAGACAAAGACCTCATTTACTTGAGTTCTTTCGATCCTCTACATAAAATCAACCATAATGTCTTCAACGCGCCATCTACCTGAAAAGCGCAACGCGCTGCTCATGGTCGAAAATGCTCCTAAGTGTAAGCCCATCGCACTACCCACCCCGTTCCCACTGCTCGCGCGACTAACCCCATTTCCTCAGACGAGAGCCTCGTCGAGCGCCGTCGCCTCGGACAGACTGACCTGCAAGTTAAGGCGAAGCAGCTCGGCACGTTCGACTACGCGCACCTTCGCGCGCCGCTACCCAAGAACGTTGTCTCGGGCATCTTCAAGCCTGCGCCTGCGAGCTACTTCCTCATGCGCCGCTCAAACGACGGCTATATCAGCGCAACTGGCATGTTCAAGGCGACTTTCCCGTACGCTGAGGTCCACGAGGAGGAGGCCGAGCGCAACTACATCAAGAGCCTCGCGACCACGAGCCCCAACGAGACCGCGGGAAATGTCTGGATCTCGCCTACGCACGCGCTTGAGTTGGCCGACGAATATGGTATTCGCGTATGGATCAAGGCACTGCTAGACCCGACACCCATCGTTGTGAACCCCAAGGGTGACACCACTCCAAAGAAGATCTCCCCGCCCCCGACGTTCCTGCTTGCGCCTGAGGACCTCGCTGCACCAAATGGATCAACCGGTCGCTCCGGTGAGGCACTGAGGAGAAGCAGGAGGAGTGTGAGCCCGAGCAAGATTGCGAGCCCGCTGAAGAAGACGATAGCAACCCCGCGAAAGCTAAAGCAGAAGGCTGCGGCTGAGGAGAGTGCGAGCGCGTCGAGCAAGAACCTGCAGCAGGCGCTGAAATCGGCTACTAAGCCCGAGTCATCTCCAGCTAGCTCTGTAGCGGAGAAGGAGGACGCGACGGCCAGCCCAGAGCCGAAGAGGAAATCCAAGGCTACTAAGGCAGAGGTGGCTAAGACTGCGGCGAAGGCTGATGCGGCAAAGGCTGATGCAGAGAAGGAGAAGGAGGAGAAGAAGGAGCCTAAGGTCACTGTCCAGGTTGACAAGGAGGTCGTGGTCGAGGGTGACGTAGAGACAACGCACACCCACGTCGAGGTTGAGATGCCGGTTGGCTTTGCGGAGCTCCCTCTACCCGAGGACACCGAGGCTATGATCGCCAAGGCGAAGGAGATGGTCGATGCGGCCGTCAAGGCCGACGAGGAGGCCAAGGAGGCGGCTGAGGCCGAGGCGGGACCGAGCAAACCCGCGGCGAAGAAGGTAAAGAGGAAGGCGGAAGAGGAGGCAGAGAAGGAGAACGAGGGTGCGCCAGCGAAGAGGGCCAAGGTTGAGAGCGACTTGAAGAAGGAGAAGGTACGGGCTAGGGCGCTTATTGGTATTAGTGCTACGTTGGCTATTGGGTATGTTTATTTCTCATTACTTCCCCATCCCCTGATGAACAGAAGCTAACAGATACAGTGCTTTAATCCCCTACGTGATGGGCGCCTTTTAGGTGCCGCAGGTGGTTTAAAGAAAAGTTTAATTTATAATGGGCGCGACGCGTCTAAACACCCCTATTTATTTGTCGTCTCGCCTCGTCTCGTCTCGTTACGTTCCGTTTTCGAATTTTATCTCGGCGTTGAGTGAGGCTTTGTTTTTTCTAGGGGCTTCATCTATGGTGTGGTGGTGGTGGTTAGGTTAGGGGTATCCGATATTTCGCATCCTTCACTACACACCAGGAGAGTTTTGTACGGCATTATGGGTCGTGGGATACCCAGGGCTTTTTTTTTGAGTGGGAAAAGAGGGGGAAGATGGGAGACATGGGTGAGAGTGATGGTCTGCATGGTTCTTCGCTTTGAACCAGGGAGAGAGATGAGCGGGATGTGTGATGAGACTCGGGGATATTATGGGCGGAGGCTTGATGGGCAGGTTTTGATAGGAAGTTGTAATTCTCGAGTTGTTCTTGTCTACTTACTATCTTATGGGCGGGGTGTTCGATGGCACTTGATTTACTGGTTTGAAACTTATGATGATGGAATATGTGATGCTTTCGTGTGTAGTTCAGTTAGTGATTTTCTCTCTTTAAGCTACAAGAGCTATCGCCAGTCTTGAATAAAGCCCTATATAATATATAAATAACGATTAAAGCATGGGATTTGGATCACTCGGTGCTATAATTGTTGTATTATACCCATTCAATGACTGTTTCTCAAAAATGGGGCCACAGGCATAAATCCCATGAGCTTAAACCATTGGCCCTTGCGCGCCCTACCGCCTCGACAGAACAGTCCAACCACAAACAGCCTAGCGTCCAATTATTTTCTCTTTCCTCGCCCTTATAATCCCCCACTCAAATCTTTTCCTTCTCCCTTCTTTTCCTCCTCTTCGCCATCTTGCAAAAAAGATGTGAAAGAATTCCTTTACCTCGGAGCCGCCTTCGTGCGCGCCTTGCATATTTATAAAATTCCCCAGGTTGATCTACAACGGGCCGCATACCCTCGGCTCTGTATGTCAGAAGATCTGGGCCACATACCCGAGTTAGTGTGGTGTCGGTACGAGCTGACTGTACCTTTCTCCATACCCACTTGTCAGGTTGTCTGTCGTCGCTTTGTCGTCTTGTTCAGTGGACTGCTCAGGACAACATAACTTGATTTTCTCAATGGCTTTTAATATTCGGACTGCGTCGGTGCTGAGGCGGCAGTTTGGTGCCGTGCAGGTGCGGTGCTTTTCTGTGTCTGCCGCGAGGGATGCGCAGTATGGGTTTATTGGACTGGGGCAGATGGGTATGTTTATCTGGTGTTCGTCGTTTGGCGGGGTATATATTGCGGCGAGCTAACGAAGACGATAGGATATAACATGGCGAAAAACCTACAGAAGAAATTGCCAGCCACGGATGTGCTGTTAATTCAGGATATCAATGCTGAGGCCACAAAGAGGTTCGCGGACGAGGTAGCTACTGCTGGTGGTGGTGCGCAGGTTAAGATTGCCGCGTCGCCAGCTGAGGCCGCAGATGGAAGTGTAAGCTCCCCCTCCCTCTCCTTTTCCGTCCACCCCAGCTTTACGTGATGAGTTTGTTCCAATTCATGATACTAAGTTGGCATCTCCCGTCTTGGGAGTATGTTCGCGTGATTTTATTATTATACAACAAAGCCAATCCTCTGAACCTTCAAAAGCTTGCTTCTTTGCACAATCTTAATACATCTGTTCTCTTGGAGCTCAAGCTGACATAATGGCAATTAGGAAACTGTTGTAACCGTGCTCCCAGAGCCGGTACACGTCAAGGGTGTGTTCAGCCAGGTGCTCGCACATCCTCCGTCTTCGGGGTCGCACAAGGATAGGCTCTTTATTGACTGCTCCACCATTGACCCCGCGACGTCGAAGGAGGTTGCCAATACCGTCACTGCTACTAGACAAGGCAACTTCGTCGATGCACCCATGTCTGGTGGCGTCGTTGGCGCTACCGCCGGTACATTGACTTTCATGCTTGGCTCCCCATCATCACTCTTGCAGCGCGCGGAGCCCGTCCTGATGATGATGGGTAAGCGCGTCTTGCACTGCGGCGACCAGGGAGCTGGTTTAGTTGGGAAGTTGGCAAATAACTATCTCCTAGCTATCAACAATATTGCCACTGCTGAGGCCATGAACCTTGGCATCAAGGCCGGTCTGGACCCCAAGGTCCTCGCCAACGTTATTAACGTCAGCACTGGAAAGTGCTGGCCAAGTGAGATCAACAACCCCGTGAAGGGTGTTGTTGAGGGGTCGCCTGCTGGGCGCGATTATAGCGGTGGCTTTGGGATATCGTTGATGAAGAAGGATCTTGGGCTTGCGATTCAGGCTGCTAATGAGGCTGGTGCGCAATTGGAGCTTGGTGATAAGGCGAATGAGGTTTATGATCTTGCTTCCAAGGATGAGAGGTGCAAGGGGAAGGACTTCTCTGTGGTGTATAGATACCTTGGTGGAAAAGAATAGACCTCTGCAATACAAGATCAGTAAAAACTATGTTTTCAAGATTGGCGTAAGGCAGATTAAGGTTTCGTGTCTGTGAAATAAGTTGGAGCTGTACTTGTGCCGCCCAAATGGCTGAAGTGGGGGGGGGTGTAGCGTATGTGCCGTACATAATAAGAACGATGATTACAGCAACTATAATTAAAGAATGGCGTTAAATCACTCATAACTACAATTATTAAGCTGGCTATTAGCAAATGAGACTGAATATATATGTACTATGAGTTTCAATTGCTGGAATTAATCTTGACTTTATATCTATGGAATGGACCCTGATCAATTTCTTAACTCCGAGCTTCGCGATAAGATCTAATCAGTACATCGACGTAATCAAGCCCGTACCTTAAGGAACCACCGGACGAAACAAAGAAAGCTCTCGACCTCACCACAAACCCGCCCATGACCGGGTCTCTTCACGAGCTCAACCCCCTCCACGTCACCCTCACTTCACACCCGCAATCATGTCCTACATAGTCCCCATCCACCGCCCCAGCAGCGTCCGCCACGCCCTCTCCCTCAACCTCCTCGACCCCGATTCCACCTGCCTCATCGTCGCGTAAGCCCCTCCTCCCCCACCACCCCCCTCCTCACGAACTCTCCCCTCTAACTTCCTCTAGCAAATCCAACCGTCTCGAAATATGGACGCCCACCTCCTCCGGCCTGCACCTCACACACACCCGCACCCTCCACGCCCGCATCACAATGCTCGCAGCCATTCGTCCCCCCACCTCCCGAACCGCACACCTCTTCGTCGGCACCGCGCGCGCGCACTACTTCACTCTTGCGTGGGACGCTACAACGCGGCGGCTGGAGACGGTACACTCCTTTGTCGATGTGAGCGAGAAGCATATGCGTGATGCGGCCGGGGGTGAGGGGTGCGCGGTGGATCCATCAGGGCGGCAGTTGTGTTTGAGTTTATTTGAGGGGGTGCTAAGTTTCATTAAGGTTATGAAGCCTAGGAAGGGTGCGGCTGCGGGGAGCTACCTTGATGAGCCGGGGCAGATTAGGATTACGGAGTTGTTTGTTAGGGCGACGGTGTTTTTGCATACGGAGAGTTCGACTCCGAAGGTGGCGCTGCTGTATCAGGATGGGAAGGAGAGGGTGGGGTTGGCGACGTATATGGTTACGGATGGGAGAGGGCAGTATGGGGGGTTTGATCCGAGGAAGGAGAGGGAGGATCAGTTGGAGGTTGAGGTTGGGGCGAGCCATTTGATTCCGGTGCCGAAGGGGGAGGGGGGGCAGAGGAGGTATGTGGTGAGGAATAATGCGAGTGCGAAGGCGCAGCTGGGAGGGGTGATTGTGGTTGGGGAGACGAGGATGCTTTATCTGGATGATGAGAGTAAGGCGACTGTGGAGTATGTGCTTGATGAAGCGAGCATCTTCGTGGCGTGGGCGGCGTATGATGGGCAGAGGTATCTGCTTGGTGATGAGTATGGATGGTTGCATCTTCTGACGCTGGTGGTCGATGGCGAGGTTGTGACGGGGATGAGGCTTGAGAAGCTTGTGCGGATCTCTCGGCCGTCGACGATGGTTTGTCTAGAGGATGATCTGCTGTTTATTGGATCGCATGATGGAGACTCGCAGGTCCTGAAGCTGGACCTGGATGCCAAGACTGCAGAGGTTATGCAGACTCTGGATAATATTGCGCCGATTGTTGACTTCACGGTGATGGACATGGGAAGCCGATCGGAGGAGTCCCGAGCGAATGAGTTTTCGTCAGGGCAGGCGCGAATTGTCACGGGGAGTGGTGCATTTCAAGAAGGAGGGCTGAGAAGTGTTCGTAGTGGTGTCGGCTTGGAAGACATTGGCCTGCTGGGAGAAATGGACAACGTCAAGGGGTTATATACCCTTCAAACAGACAACTCGGAGTTTCACGACACGCTGGTTATATCATTCTCGACAGAGACACGAGTATTCCGGTTTGACAAGGAAGGGGAGGTTGAAGAGGTTGGGGAATTCTTGGGACTTTCCTTTGAAGAGCATACGCTTTTGGCTGCAAATGTGTCCAATGGCAGGATATTACAGATTACACCTTCGCAGGCATTGCTGATGGACTCGGAGTCCGGCGTAGCTGTCGCATCATGGCATCCGGCCCCAGGAGAGATTATCACCGCGGCATCGGCAAATGAGAACTACGCTCTATTATCAGCGGACGGAAAATCGCTCATCTCCTTGAATCTGGACAACGACTTGTCAGAAATTGCGCGACAAGACTTTGGGGACACTGACCAGGTTGCCTGCATTGATGTCCCTAATACTGAGGCACCACTTGGACTTGTGGGACTCTGGCAGTCTGGATCGGTGTCTATTATAGATCTGAGATCGTTGAAGCCCATACAAGGAGATACTATTCGCAATAACGACACTGCCGCTGTTCCGCGAAGCATGGTACTAGCACAGATCCTCCCAAAAACTTCCGGGCCAACGCTCCTCGTTGCTATGTCTGATGGAGTTGTTCACTCATATTCCGTCACGCCCTGCACATTCGCCCTTACAAATCGAAAGTCTGTTGTTCTTGGCACTCAGCAAGCCAACCTGCGCGTCCTTCCCCGTCCAGACGGACTTATGAACGTGTTTGCGACCTGTGAGCATTCTAGTTTGATCTACAGCTCAGAAGGACGCATTATATACTCCGCAGTAACGGCCGAAGATGCAACATTCATCTGTCCATTTGACGCTGCCGCCTACCCCGACGCAATAGTCGTTGCTACAGCGTCTGAGATCAAGATCAGTCAAATCGATACCGAGCGCCGCACCCATGTACGAACCCTTCCAATGGGCCAGACAGTTCGCCGCGTAGCCTATTCTCCCTCTGAAAAGGTCTTCGGTCTCGGCACTATCAAGCGCGAGCTCGTCAACGGCGAAGAGATTATAGAGAGCTCCTTCCGCCTCGTCGACGAAATCGTCTTCTCTGAGCTCGGAAAACCTTTCAAACTGGGCACATCCCAGGGTGACGAACTAGTAGAGACAGTCATCCGCGCCCCCCTCCCAAATACCTACGGCCCGCCCCAAGAGCGCTTCATCGTCGGCACCTCCTTCCTCGATGACAACTCCGCGCTCTCCTTCCGCGGCCGCATCCTCGTCTTTGGCGTCGACTCCTTGCGGAACCCCTACAAGATCGCCGAGTACAAACTCAAGGGCGCTTGCCGCTGCCTCGGCGTTCTCGACGGCAAAATCGTCGCCGCGCTCGTCAAGACTGTCGTTGTCTTCGAGTACACGGAGCTGAGCAGCACCAGCGCGAACATCGAGAAGGTAGCCAGCTATCGTACCAGTACGTGTCCAGTCGATCTTGCGATTGAGGGCAACACCATCGCCGTCGCGGACCTAATGAAGTCCGTCTCGCTCGTCGAATATCAGGCCGGGACCGGCGGCGAGGCGCCCAAACTCCTTGAGGTCGCGAGGCACTTCCAGAGCGTGTGGGCGACGGCTGTGGCGCATATTGATGAGGGGTGGTTGGAGGCTGATGCGGATGGGAATCTGATTGTGTTGAGGCGCAATGAGGCGGGGGTTACCTACGAGGACCGCAAGAAGATGGAGGTTACGGGGGAGTTTCATCTTGGGGAGTTGGTGAATCGGATTAGAAAGATTAGGGTCGATGCGAGTGAGGATGCGACGGTGGTTCCGAGGGCGTTTTTGGCTACAGTGAGTTTCCTTTTGCAGCTTATTTTGCGATTCAGCTCCGTTATATGCATGTTTGATATGGTGACTAATATATCTACAGACTGAGGGCTCCCTCTTCCTCTACGGCAGCGTCGCCCCGGCCTCCCAGGATCTGCTACTTCGCCTCCAACAGCGTTTAGCTGAGACTGTCGAAACGCCCGGAAATATTTCATTTGCCAGTTACCGATCTTTCCGCAACGCAGAGCGCGAGACGGAGGAGCCTTACCGGTTCATTGACGGGGAACTGATAGAGCGATTCCTAGACTTGGATGAGGAGAGGCAGGAAGTGGTGTGCAAGGGATTGGCTAAAGTGGAGGAAGTTAGGGATTTGGTGGAGGGACTGAGGCGGATGCATTAGCATGTCTAACATTGGCGTTTTTTTTTGGGGGGGGGTGCTCAGATATTATGAGATCGTATGGATTATGAGACGACAGTCGAAGGGAAGGTGTGAATACAAAAGCTAGGGTTCTAGATTCTGTAGACTCCACATACAAAGCAAGCCTAGAAAGATAATAAAAATCATCGGAGGGTCAAAAATTGTATTTTAACTAAAGTCGAAGCCCTCACGAAGCACGACTGCAAACCCGTCCCAAAATCTTGACGCACAAAACAATTATGTGATGCATTCAAAGAGTGGTGTCCTAGCGAACTGCCATCGCAGTCAACCGCCAGTATCAATACAGGCCCATCATACCCCAACCAGAACACAATCAAGTACGCCATTCTCCCATGCTCCGCAACACGGCCAACAAAGTGAATTAAAGCCTAATACCAACCCACTCCCACTCCCCGCCGCTTAAACCACATACCAAGCACCCACCTAATCATGTGTCTGAATCTTATGATCCCCCGTCGCTCCCGTCACAGCCTGCGCGTACGTTGGCGGCGCCGGGTGACTTCCCTCTCCGCCCTCCTGCGGCGCGCTGCCCTGTCCCCACGTACCATTCTGGTGCTGCTGCAGCTGCGGCGCATCCATCGGCTTCACAGTCCCGTAGCCCTGCGGCGGTTGCTGCTGATGCTGCTGTCGCTGCGCGGAGCCATCCGTCTGAACATAGATGTATGTGACGCGGCTGCCGGCCTCGGCATCCTGAGGGAGGATGTCGTAGGACTCCAGCTCGGGGTTCTTGGCGATGATGTACCAGGCGTGCAGGAGGCCGGGGATGAAACCGAGCATACAGAGGAGGATGTTGATGAGAGAGTCGGCGGAGCAGAGGCCGGTCTTGACCCAGACTAGAGGGGAGTGTTAGTTGGGGTTGTGGAGCGATGGTGGGGATGAGGGGCTAAAGGCGTACCTGGGAGGGGAGGGAAGAGGATGGCGATGAAGGCAAGGAAGAGGTCGGAGTTGCACATTTTCTGAGCTGGGCGGTCGGTTGGCATATGATTGTTTGTGGTATTCGGTGTTGAAAATATGGCGATGAGGTCGAAGGTGAAAGGAGCAGCGTACGACGACAAAGACGACGAATATAGGATGTTTGGTCGATTGTATGGTTGCCTGTCAACCGGGCAGGCGAAGTGGTTGGACCCCGGCCTTTCCCTCACTCGCTTCGTGCGTCATTTCTATCATCGTAAGCCCCGCTATACCTGAAATAGCAGGCGACAGTGCAGATTGGTAGGCTTATCGATAAGGCCGTCGGTGATTGATACATTTTCGCCGACATAAAACTCCCCTCATTGCTATGATTTATATGACTTGGTCAACTACATCAACGCCTAAATAGATCTATTCTTATAGATCAATAAGCAACTAAAATGGGCTCGACTGAACGCGACACAGTGATTGATGACAGTGAGGATGATCCCATACAAGCCTCGTACGATGTCTACATTAAACCGCAATGGGAAGACGGCCGCCAGCTCTACATCCTCCAATTCCCCAATCGCCCCTCCAGAGAAGACTACTCCTCGACAAACGCTTCACTTCCGATCGAACTCCGTATAAAGCCCAAGGCTGGCCTCGTTGAGCTCGACGTTCCTCTCGACCCGTGGACAAACTACGACCGCACCAAGGGCGTTCAGTGGGGAGAGGCAATGCGCAAATCCAACGCTGCGAAGTCTAATACCGGCACCGCAGGAGGACAAGGTGGAAGCCACGGCCTTGCAGGTGGCTTCGGTATTGGCGGTGTTGCGCCTGGTCCAGGACGAGGGAGACAAGTCCAGGAAGACTCGCTAGCAGTTCAGCAAGAAATTCTCGATGACTTTTCGGGGGGCATTACGCAACAACGGGTCCTGACGAAGCAGACTCTTGGTGGCCAGGTGGTGCCGAAGGAGAGCGCGAGTCCGAACTACTTCATTGGTGCTTTCAGGAAGGGTCAACTACATCTGAGCCCTGTGGATGAGATCGTGCAGATGCGCCCGCAGTTCCACCACATCGACGCGACGGCTGAGCTGGATAGGTTGGCACGCCCGAGGGCGGAGGCGGGGCCAGCAGGGGCGGGGGCAAGGGCGATTCATATGACGGTTAAGACTACAGGGGAGGGGGAGGAGGATGGGCAAGATAGCATGGCGGAGCGGATTAAGAATGCGCAGGAGGAGAAGTGGCAGAAGATGCGGTATATTGATGATAACAGTGATGCGGCGTGGGAGACATTTGAAGAGCTGTTTGCTCAGGATACGGAGAACTTGCCGAAACTTGAGTCAGGGATCGATGACGCGACATATTTGGATACGATCAGTGCGCCGCGAGATGAGGCGAGGTTAAGTAGGGCAAAGCTAGTTGAAAATGAGTAGTGGGAGATGGGAGATGGTGGCATAAAAGATGCGAGTGCGGAGTCATAACGGGATATTAGAAGGGACCATTTTTTACCTGCATTTCTCGGCGTCCGAGATACCCATAGAAAATAAAATACAAACTACATTTTAACTGTCGTTCTGAGGACATGCCACAGTGAATCGCCTTTCAGATTCTATGCCATTTCATTGTATATCATATCAAACTAACCGACGCCTCTGGCCAGCTCCCCCATACTAACGGCCTATCTCCAATCTTCCCACTCACCGGCGCCAACACCCTTAACCGCCGTTTCTTATCATCCACCTCCGCCACATACACAAAGCCCATCACACTCGCGTCCCTAATCACCTCCAATGCATCATGCGTCCCCGCATACATGACCGCCATAACACAATGCAGCATCTGACTACTTGGCTCCACGCGATCGAAAATAGGACTCTCGACCTCCTCCTCCCCACCGGGTAGGAAGCTGCTCATCATCCCGCTCTGTTCGTGAACCTTGTACACAGTGACAGCGGAGAAGTCGACGGTCTGTGTGTGTGGGGATAGAGTGCGCTTGATCGAGCCGAAGAAGTACTCGCGGATCTGGGACTGGCGGAAGGCGGACATGTAGGCATCGTCGCGGTCAGCGCAGCCGCCGGATTTTTCGAGCTTAATGACAGTTATGGGTGTGGGTGTTGCGTTGGAGAAACGTCGGAGCATGTCGCTGTGGAGGCGCTCAGAGCCGAGGACGATAATCACGTTTACTATGATGTGTTAGCATGTCCAGCAATCGCAGATGCTAGTACAGCGTACCTGTGAACTCTGATGCAATATGTGAAATGAGATCGTAGCTGTTCTTCCCCTGTGAAATCACACCGGGCGTATCAATAATTACTCCCGACCTCTTGACTTCTTCGTCACCCGCCAACCGTTCTGTCACAGCGAGCGCGAGACGCGTGCACACTGGTTTATATAACTTTGGCTCATCCTCTGGGCTCTTGAGTCCGTAGAAGTACACCAGTGGTAGCTTCACAGGTACACTACTCGGCCCACTTGTGGGACTACTTCCCCACCCTTCCTCAACATCAATAACACTACTCATCGCCGTCGCCGTCAAGCTGCCCGGGATCGACAGCATCCCCTCCCCAGGATCAGTATTAACCACTATCGGCTGCCTCCCTGACCTTGTCGCATACGCTGTCAACAACTTCACCAAACTCGTCTTCCCCGAATTATTCGGCCCAACGACCAGTACCCGCGGCTCCGGCTGGCCAGGCTGACGCAGGTTCTCCAGCGCAAAATGCAGGTTAGCATACTGCGTCATGGGCGACTCCTCCGCAGTGTACTCCTCACACTGGCCGGTGACCTCAATGCGGCAGCCATGGTATGTGAAGATGGCGGCTTTGGTGCCGTTGAATGTGTAGGCGTGCTTCACGGCCAGCTCGGTGCCGAAGAGCTCAGCGCTACCAGAGAGGATCTGGAGGAGGTCAGGTGATGTAAAGTGTAGAAAGGGGGATTCGGGACGCGAGGAGGCGTACCTTGACTTCAATTGTGGTGCCAATGTCTACCTCGAATCGCCATTCTGAGTTGGCGGCGAGATCATGCAGTACAGGTGCAGCGGTGGTGGATGAGGTTGGGACTGAAGATGGGCCCGCCTGGACAGTGTTAGCTCCTGTGATGTTGTGTTGGAGGTTGAATGCTCACCTGGGCGGCTAGAAGCCCGAGGCCTGGCAATGACATTGGTCTATGACAATAACGTAATAGCCCTATTAAATATGTCTGTAAAGTGAAGTAATGAGAGTTGTCTGTTATGAAGTTGTTCCTAGCTAGGTCGAGTTTAAACACAGCCTTTCAGCCTTGTGGAGTCGAAGCCGTCCACACGCCTAACTTGATTGGGAACGTCAACACTACCACGAGCCACTTTGTCATAGAGCTTGACTCAATTCATTGTAAACAATGGTCAAAATGCACCGGATACATTCTAGATTATTTGTATATTTATATGACTGTAGAAAATTTATTGCATTCTCAAAAGTATTTTTTTAAAATATATTATTAGAGTTCGTATATGATATTTAATGTAGCCTTTAGGAGTAGTATCTTAGCACATTTGTGCACACAGTATTTACATTATTCAATATCAATTATTATAATGTTTCTCAAAGGTTTTATTTTATGATAATCCCGTCACCAATCTATCTACCTCGTGAAATATGCGTCAATTCATGCCTGGTATGCCATGCCAACACCTAATTTTTTTGCTCCCTCTTTTTGTACGCCAAAAATCTCGTCAGGTTTAACCCTGCCTCATCAGCTCTTGATCTAAGCTCCGTCTCTTTCCTCCTGTCAACGCCCTTCGCTGCCTTGGTAACCTTAGGCTTTAGTTCTTCTAAATGCTTGTGAAATCCATCATTTCGGTAGACTTCGTCGCATGCATATGATTTGTCTGCGTATATATCAAAGATCTCATTCAGTGCCTCCACTGCATCCGCAGCAGGGGTCTCAGGCAATCCAGCAAGGACAGTGAGCAAGAACACGCCAATCTCGCGGTTTAATGCGAGCGGTGCTGGGTCAAGCGCAAGGCGACCGAGGACACCAACGCATTTGACACCAAGTCCTTGGAATGGATCCGCACCCTCTGTGTCGGATGGTGCGGGAACATCCTTAGAGGCCTGGTAAAGCGCCATGAACTTCCTGTGCTCATCACCCGCAAGTTTAACTTGGCCTTGAACGCTCCGTGCCACTGCCCAGGCGAGGCTAGTGATTGAGGAAGCAAGTTCGATGTCGGCTGTGTTTGAAGCAAGCACAGGGGTGACAATCTCTGACCAAATTTGCTGAGCAAGAGGCGTCCAAGTCTTCTTCAAGCGGGCCGAAGCAGTCGAAAAATCAATGTTGGAAATTGTCCACGCGACATTGTTCAAGGCCGAGATGGCACCGCTCTGAACTGTCTCATTATCGCTTTGAGCAAGCTTTAGAAGGAAGGGAGAGGCGACGCGGATGAGGGCGTCGAGGGTAGGTGGCACATCTTCCGACTCATCTTCGTCGTCTGAGCCGTCGCCGATCACGCGATCCATATCTTCCGTTATCTCAGCCATCGTCATCTCATCTTCCTCCACGTCCTCTTCATTAGGCTCATCTTCATCTTCGGCATCTGAATCGTCGTCATTGATATCGTCCGCCATGGTCTCATCCTCCCCGTCCGGTTTGTCGTCGAAACCGTCAAATTCCTTCTCATGTGTGGCACCATGCTCTAGGGCTTCTTGGAGGCTCGTAGCAATGGATGCTGTGATCTCTAACGCTAACTGGAGAATTTGATCTGGGTTAAGATGGCTGGAACCATTTGAGAGGTTGTCCTCCCCTTGAACTTGGCTCATGCACTGCACAAGAGTTGGGATTAAAATAGCATCGGATGCTCCTACCATTGGCGTATTGTGATCAAACCACTCTAGGCATGTGAAGATGTTGTGGAGAACCGCGCACGCAGGTACTGCTCTCGGACCAGCCACTTCTCGGAGCTGCATCAGGCCCATGAGCCAAGACTCGTGCGCAACGATCTGCTGTGCAAGGACCTTGTTATCCTCTGTAAGAGTGGAGATACAAGTCAAGATGTCGCTGAAAAGTTCTCCTGGGACCGCAGGGACATTAAGAAGGCCGAATAAAAAGTTGAGGATGCTCGGCAGTCTGGAAATGGCCTCGACTATCTCTTCCTGGGCTTCACCGAGAGATGTTAACAAGCCAACTACAGAGCTGCTTAATGTCCAGAGAAGAGATTGTTGAGCTTTTGGAAGCTTCGCTATTGGGTTCTCTTTTGATTCAATCGTCTCAATTATCTTTCGTAGTGTTAGCTAGAGTTTGAAGGGGAGGCACTCAACGCAATACTGACCATTTGGATAATTGCAGTGATAGGCGTCAGGATGTCTTGTCTGTATAGATGTATGGAAAAGTCCGCCTCCTCCTCCAGCGCCAGGTTCCTCAATATGCCCCATCCCGCACTCTTCGATTCTAGAGACGAATCTGTTATGGTTTGCTCCAGCAGGATCCCCACCACTTGTTCCCTTAGCAGAAGTTTTCGGCATTTCGTATCTTCAATTAAGTTTGCAATGGCTATTGCCGCCGCAGATCGCCTGCTCACTTCGGGACTTTTTAAGTCATTAATGACAGGAAGAATCTGTTTCTCTCGAACAGCTGCGAGCTCTGGATCGGTAGGCGGTTTAACTGGCTTCGCTATCGGATTCGGGTGGTTCTTGACCTTCGCCTTCTTGTTGGATTTGCCCATAGTGCTTAATAAAATAAGTATAATAAGTAGGATACCTTGTATTTATCCTAAAGGCGGGGTGGTGTATTGGAGGCTGAGGCTGGAAGTAAAGTTTTGGAAATTTTGACTTTGACAGCCTCGTTACAAGGGCTGTTGGCGGGGCAGGCTACGTATTATCCGATTGCAGGGGTCACGGCCACTAATATACCTTAGTTTGATTCCCCAGGGAAATAGCAAGGTTGTTTCAATCTTGGGCACAACTACAAAAGAGGGGTTGTAAAAAACATCAAAGCAATCATTTACGCCACTTTTTGATATCGTGTGCGCTGTAACTCAACTAAAAATGGCTGCTGCGACTCCTACTACCCAGGTTGAGGCCATCACGGCGGACAACATCCTCCGACTCTTCCCTGACATCGATACCTCCTCGGCGGCTTTTGAGGGGCACGATGCAGAGCAGATCCGCCTCATGGACGAGGTCTGCATCGTTCTTGATGAGAACGACAAACCAATTGGAAACTTTAGCAAGAAAATCTGTATGTATACTACCTGCGCATTCAAAGTTGCCCGTACTAAACATCGCTCAGGCCACTTAATGACGAATATCGACAAGGGCCTTCTTCACCGCGCATTCTCGGTGTTCCTCTTCGACTCCCAGAACAGGCTGCTTCTCCAGCAGCGCGCGACAGAGAAGATTACATTCCCGGATATGTGGACAAACACATGTTGCTCACACCCACTGGGTATCCCAGGGGAGGGTGGCGATGAGTTGGCCGAGGCAGTATCTGGCGTGAAGAATGCCGCTCGCCGCAAGCTTGACCACGAGTTAGGGATCAAGCCTGAGCAGGTTCCATTCGAGGATTTCCGTTTCCTCACCCGAATTCACTACAAGGCGCCTTGCGGTGATGGAAAGTGGGGCGAGCACGAGAGTATGTTCAGCCATTCAATGCTAATCTTGAGAATAATAGCTAACCGCGACCCGTTTCAGTTGACTACATCCTCTTTATCAAAGCGGACGTCGATCTCAACCCAAGCCCCAACGAAGTGCGTGATGTCAAGTACGTTACTGCTGACGAGCTTAAGGCTATGTTCAAAGACTCGAGCTTGGTGTTCACCCCATGGTTCAAGCTTATCTGTGAATCGTTGCTATTCGATTGGTGGGCGCACCTCGATGCTGGACTTGAGAAGTTTGAGAACGAGAGCGAAATTCGAAGAATGTAGAGGGGCTTTTCATATTTTAATAGGTAGCTGATGGTAAATCGCCACAGTTCTCGGCTCACGGTATTTCCGCAGTCGTTTTAACGTTTAACGAAGAAGAAACATATATCCAGCTTCGGCGCCGAGCAATTGATTGTACTTTGCACATATCATCGGTGTATGCCTTGTTTCTTATGAGAGGCAGCGATAGGCTATTGCGCCTTGTGATCCGTGAAGATACCAATCGCTCTCAGTGAGAGTCATGCCACGACAAGTTCCCCTGGTCTGCGTGCTTGCCATCGTGACTATTGGCCATGGCTCGGCCCTGCTGAAAAACGACGTTACCCAACAGCCTCTCCTGTACGCGATGCCAAGTGCATCTCGGCTCTCTTACGTGTCACATTCAGTACTTACGATTTCGTGCTGTCATCAGACCTTTTGTTAGAACTGCTTTACAGCTAAATCCTGCGGGTGTTAGACATACGCGTCGCTCAAACCGTCTATTTGCTTTTTCCAGATCACACAAAACAACCAAATACCACAGTAGCATCTGTTCTAAGTGGTTCGAGTGTTCAAGCCACGGCTACAACTCGGCCTCTACCTCACCGGAGTACAGAATTTCATAGTAGATTACAGTGTGCTTTTCTTTTATGGGCGCCCTTCTTTTATTGGGATGCATGTGCAGCTGCAATAAAGCATGCCAGCCTTTGCCGTGGCCGTTTCTGTAGAAAATGGTGATAAATCGCCTCTTGGCCTAACTCGCGATTATGAGTGCCTCAAAGTAATCTGTCCCCACGTGGCTCCTCACCGCTATCTGTCTCATATCCTCTCTCTGTGAATGGCCGCCTCAATCTCTGCCTTTGATATGGTCTATCCACTTCCGTGTTTATGCATACAAATAGGCCGGCGATCGCACCTCGTCAGCCTCTTTGACTACCTACCTCATAATCACATATGAGTCTTCGAGAATATTGATCTAAACTCTTATCAAAGCCAAATATCTTTACCAGATACATACTTACTACAATCTTCAGCTGAAACTAAACCCCAGAGATTGACTTAAAGGTTACTAGAAGTTAAAACTTAGCTGGGCATACGTTTTATCATTCATTCTCAAACAGCACTCTCTACGCTGAATCAAGGCCTCGAAGTCTTGAAAACGTCTTACAAATAATAGACCCCAACGACTCATCAGAATCTTAAGATTGATGTCGGTTGATATACGCCAGAGCCTCAATTGCTTGCGATTTCCATCTCGATACGAATCGATATCGAGATCACAATTATCTAAACCCCATACAGGAGAAGGAACTCGGGAAACAGAGAAACCCATTAGTAAATATTCAACCTGAAGGTATTCACTCCCACCGTCATTAACATGGCTCTATAGAACCGCAGCATCAATTTGTCAAACGTTTTGAAAATGACGAGCAGTAAAGCTAGTTCCTCGATAACTGAGCAGAAACGAAGCCCTTCGCCGGATAATGAAACAGTCCGGGTTATTGGCATATCTGAGTATCTCGGCGCCGCAGAGTGCCTCGCCAAAGCCTTTGGCGTCGATACTTTATGCCGCTACTTCGTAGACGCCGATGATACGAAGGAATACTCTGAGGAGCGAAAATGGAAGCTCCATTCCGACATCCTTCGCTACATGGTAGCAGCTCATTGCTACCGAGGCTTCGTCACCACAATCGGTCCAAACTATGATGCTGTGGCTCTCTGGTACCCTATCTCACTGTAATTACCCAGCATCTGACTGACGTTCCACAGGCTCCCTCCTGGGAAGGGCATAGATGATTGGTGGACCATCCTCCGCAGCGGTACGTGGCGTCTCTTCTTCTCGCTTTCCCGTGAGGGAACGGCCCGTTTCTACTCGGAATTCCTCCCTCTACTCCATTATACCAAGCAGAGGGTGCTGGGAGAGCGGGACGGTAAGAGCTACTACCTTGACTACATAGGCACCAAACCTTCTGCGCGTGGGAAGGGGTATGCTGGGAAATTGATCGAGCACGGCTTGGCAATGGTAGGATATTCCTTTTTTTGGACGTTGAGTCACGATATTTGTTGTTGACCTCTAATAGGCGGATGCTGAGGGCGCACCGACGTACTTGGAAAGCACTGCAGCAGTTAACGTGCCGTATTACGAGAAATTCGGCTTCCAATACATCAAAGAAGTTCACCTGCAGCGGGATGAGAAACCGGTTTCGCTGAGTATCATGGTCCGAGAGCCCAAGACTAATGCTGGAGATTCACAGCCAATGCCGAAGCAAAAATGCAAAGTCAAGGCTGTGGAGATTATTGTCTAGTCTAGCCAGAGTGCTCGATAACACCGAAAGATTTGAGAGGGGGCATGGTTTCACCAGATTGGATAACGACTTAACATTGGCAGAAAGAAGAAAAGAGACCTGGCCCAGAATGGATGCTTGGCCTTGGATGAGATTGAGAAATTTGTGTTTTGGAGATTCGTATTTGATTTTTGCTCGTCGAGCTCTGCTCGTTGCGTTTTGCTCCTACATAGTGTAGTCTAGATACACGCCACTCATTCGTGAGAGAGTAACGGTGATATTTGCACACAACATACTTAACAATATTTCATCATCCGGAAACGCCATTAGCCATCTCCACCGCCAAAACACAGCCAAGAGTCTTGCCTTTCCATTGCCACATAATACTTTCATCTAATACTCCATAACCATCCACGTCTCGTCATCCATAGTGGGGTAAATAATGTTAAGCCCCAGCAGTTCGTCTCCAGCCTTAAACACTTCATTCATAGGCAAGCCCAAGTTCGCGCTAATATACTGGACGTTCAGGCCCTCATTATTTTGTGGTGCTGTGCTGAGCAGGTTGTACACCTTCCTCGCCACAGCGCTTAACTGTGGTAACTGCCTGCCTCCACGCGCCGCGGCCGCCGCGCCAGCTCCATCCCCTTGGTCGACAAACAACCCACCGCCGGCTCCTCCGTCCGCTCCGCCACCAGCCTGAAGCGACTCAGGCGGTCCGCGCGAGAAGTAAAGGTGTACGTACGTCGCCTCGAGTAAATGTGCGTTAATCTCGTTGAAGTCTGTGACGGGACGCACGACGTGTGCTGCAACATGCTTCTTGTTGTTAAAGGCCTTGAGGCGGCCAAGGACCCGCACGTAAGTGTTTTCCTTAATGGAGGAAATGGTGGGTGAGGGTCCGGCGTCAACGTCTAGCCAAACCTTGACTTCGATCAGGCCAGTGCCGTCGTCGAGCTTGAAGGTCTGGTTTGTAGCCTGTACCGAGATTGTGCGCACTTGGCCGACGAAGGTGATTTGGGTCATTTCATGGCCGTCGACCTTGAATTCCGCGTCGGGGTGAGGTTGTTGGGCGTCGATTATTTGTTTGATTGTTACGGGTCGGAGAGTGTCTTTGCCATATGTCTGATGGATGGTTAGCAAGGCTTTTTTTTTTAAACAATAAGTACTCTGCCACTGCTAAGAGTCGACATTTGTTCGCACCTTTGATCCCCCTGGAGTATCCTGGCTTCCAGCCTGGGAGCCGCCGCCCATAAACCCGCCGCCTTCTGCCCCTCCTTGATCACCATATGAGGTTGTAGTGTAGGAGCCGCCGTAGCCGTACGAGGTTGCTATATAGTTAAATTAGTAAAATAAGTCTAAAAAGTATACAATCTCCGTTTTCTCACCCATCTTTGCGTTTTGGGTGTTTTGACGCGTAAAGTCTTCGATGTGTTTTGTTCGTCGTTGGGGTGGACGCGTCGAGCGTGTAAAGTGGTCTTCTAGTGCGAGTGGGGTATGGTAGTGGCAAGCACTTGTGAAGGATCGCCTCAGCCTTGCGCCTACCAACCTTATCAACGACAGCCTGACTCCACGAATGACCACCAGAATCTCGATAGTGCACTGAAACAAAACGCAATTCTACGAGAGGCCCTAATTTAGAACTGGATTTTCAGTCATGGCGGAAGAAGGCTGGGCAAAGGAGAAGCCGGCGTCATCTGGAAAGAATGAAGAGGCGCCCAAAGTAGAGAAAATCGAAGACGATGAAGCTGCTTTCGATGCGTTAGAAGCGGAGCAGAAGGAGTTTATCAAGGCAAGTCAACCTGTTTATAGTACTTTTGATATTATATATATTGACTTTTCTATTTAGGACGCCGAAATTGATCGTATCCTGCGCGCCTTCCGCCTCGATGCCTACGCTGTGCTCGACATCCAGCCAGGTGTACCCGATTCCGATATCAAGAAGGTCTACAGAACAAAATCGCTGCTCATCCATCCGGATAAAACGAAGAACCCACAAGCGCCCGATGCCTTCGATCGCTTGAAAAAAGCCCAGACAGAATTGATGGATGAGAAGCACAGGGAGCGCTTGGATGAGGCCATTGCAGACGCAAGGATGCTTCTTATGCGCGAGAGGGAGCTTACCGTGAATTCAGACGAAGTTAAATCAGATGAATTCGCAAAGGCATGGCGTGAAAAGACGAAGATGGTGTTAATAGACAACGAGCATAGGAGACGGCGGCAGGTGAAGGCACAGATGCAGGAGGAGGGCCGCGAGCAGAAGAAGGAAGAAGAGGAGCTTGAGGCACGTAAACGGAAGAGAGAACATGAGCAGGACTGGGAAAAGACGAGGGACCAGCGCATTGGGAGTTGGAGGGATTTTCAGCAGGGTAAGAAAGCCTCATCGGATGGGAAGAAGAAGAAGAAGATGAAGGTTCTTGGGTGATTTTGGGCCGGCACACTTCATTATGGAGCTATTTGGGAAGGAGTTAGAAGGTAGACTCGGGGCTATTCTGAGCTGGCGTATGGGATGTGCATTTGGGGGATATGTTAGTGATTATACCATTCATAGTTGGCAACTTTTCGACGGCAAGAACATGCTTTGGCTACTCATCCCATGTAAATGCGACCTGAAATTCCGTCAACATCTCTGTATGAAGTCAACCCATTAGTGACAACATCGTTATGATAATGTGATGTATATTTCTTTACCCCGCAATCGCATGTATCTAATTGCATTTATGATTTTGTTTTGGACGGAGGCACATGTGGATGTAGTGGTCATGTGTTACCCTTCTAGTTAATTCTGGGGATGTGGTCCAGACGGTACTGAGCTCGCATGGCATGTGCCGAGGTACGTCGCGGCTCGGCGACGTCCTGGATTCGATGCTCACTAAACACACAACAGAACGATAGAACGTCTTGGAACTCTTCGAATTTGCACATATCCATATTACACACATACGCTTTGATTTTGAATCACATCTAATACGCTTCAACTATATTTTATACGAACCACCCCTTCTGCCACCAACTCCAGCAATGGCTCCAGCGAGAGCCCAAAAAGTGCCAGTAATCCCCCTGGCAGCGGACACCGTCCTTCTCCCCGGCAACGGCCTCCGGATTCCATTTGCAGCATCTCGACCCGATATACCAGCCCTACTGTCGCAAGTCTATAGCCGGGCCGCGGGGAAACCGGTCTCACAGCGCTACAACAATGCGCACGTCATCTGCGTCCCGCTGAACTCGCCACTGCTCAGCAGCACCGGCCAGAATCTCCTCACGGAGGATGAATTGAAGGATAAGGATGGCAAGGTAAAATACACGATTCCGGATCCTGCAAGTGCGAAGAAGGGCGATCTATTTACCTGGGGCACCGCCGCAAAGATCTCGGGTGTCGAGGGAAGGGGGACAGGGGAGTTCTCCTTGATCGTGGAGGGAGTGAGCAGAGTGAGGGTTCTCAGGGTTACCCAGGAACGGCCATATTTTGAGGCAGATGTTCAGTATGAGACTGATGTCGGTAAGTGCACAATTACGAGGAACCCCTATCCGTGGTGGTGAGGTGATGCTAATTGTTCCAGCGCCTTCGCCGAAAGATACGGAAGTCCAAGCCTTGTTCGGGACATTAAAGACACTCTCGAGAGAACTATTAGCTCTGCTCCGACTTACATCCCTCCTTCCACGACGATCAGGAGCATCAGGTCTCACGCCTATGCTAGCACGACGGATTGAAATGTTTATTGCGAAGAAGGATATATCAGAGGCTGGCTCGCTTGCAGACTTCGTGTCGAATCTCGTGGAGGCGAGTCTTGAGGAGAAACTACAGATTTTATCCGCAATGGACGTTAGGTTACGTCTTGAGAGGGCTATTGAACT
Source organism: Pseudogymnoascus pannorum (assembly GCA_001630605.1). NCBI lineage: Eukaryota > Fungi > Ascomycota > Leotiomycetes > Thelebolales > Thelebolaceae > Pseudogymnoascus > Pseudogymnoascus pannorum. Next base: position 24,387 of record LNAS01000005.1, read on the forward strand.
GCTGAACAAGCAGGTTGCGGCTATTAAGGGAAACATCAAAATTACGTCAATGACGTCGTCGACTGTTCCTATGAACAGTGAGATTGATCTCCTGAATAAGCAGAAGACTCGGGCACTAAATCGGATGAACCCTATGGGATTTATGCCCGGGTCAGGGCAAAACCCACCCCAGGATGACCAAGAGCCGAACGAAGTCGATGAGCTAGAGCAGAAAATCGAGGCGGCGCGCCTTACACCGGAGGCTGCGAAGGTTGCCAGCCGAGAATTGAAGAGGCTAAAGAAAATGCCACAGCAGCAAGCAGAGTATAACGTCATAAGGACTTACCTCGAGAACCTGGCCGAGATCCCTTGGTCTGCGATGACAGAGGACAAACTAGGTGCCGACACGTTGATGCGAGCTCGGAAGCAGCTGGATGATGACCATTATGGACTTGACAAGGTGAAGAAGCGCTTGCTTGAATACCTAGCAGTTCTTAGGCTTAAGCAATCGATCAACGATGGCGTAGAAGCGCAGATCAAGACAGCCGAGACGGAGGCTACTGAGTTGGCGAAATCGTCCGAAAAGCCAGACGATGCTGCCCATGCTGAGCCAAAGAAGGACGTCCCAGCTGTCGATAGCGCCAAAATCCAAATTCTGAAGAGCAAGAGAATGATTGACAAATCACCTATCCTTCTTCTCGCTGGCCCGCCAGGTGTCGGCAAAACCTCGCTAGCGAAATCGATCGCCACAGCTCTCGGAAGGAAATTCCATCGCATTTCGCTCGGTGGCGTGAGAGACGAAGCCGAGATCCGTGGGCACAGGCGCACATATGTCGCATCAATGCCCGGACTCATTGTGAGCGGGCTGAAGAAGGTGGGTGTTGCGAACCCAGTTATCCTGCTTGATGAAATCGACAAGATCGGCACGTCGAACTTCCATGGCGACCCCAGCGCCGCAATGCTTGAGGTCCTCGACCCCGAGCAAAACAATTCCTTTACGGACCATTACGTCAACATCCCAATCGATCTGTCTAAGGTTCTCTTCATCGCTACTGCGAACGACCTCTCCACCATCCCTGCTCCGCTGCTTGACCGTATGGAGACTATCCAGCTGCCTGGCTACACCACCCTCGAGAAGCGTCACATTGCCTCTCAGCATCTCATCCCGAAGCAGATCCGCACCAACGGTCTCGATCTCTCCAACGTCGTATTCCCCGACGAAGTCACCAGCAAGATCATAGAGTCCTACACCCGCGAAGCTGGCGTCCGCAACCTCGAGCGCGAGCTTGGTGCCGTCTGCCGCGCCAAAGCAGTAGCCTACTCCGATGCACTCGACTCCTCCGCCCTCAACTCCTACAACCCGGTACTCACCCTCGCTGAAATCGAAGAGATCCTCGGTACCGAGAAATTTGACGAAGAGCTCGCCGAGACTCGTGCCCGCCCTGGCATTGTCACTGGCCTCGTCGCTTACGCCTCCGGGGGCAATGGCTCCATTCTTTTCATCGAAGTCGCTGACATGCCTGGCTCCGGCTCTGTCCAACTCACCGGCACCCTTGGCGCCGTGCTCAAGGAGTCCGTTGAGGTTGCGCTGTCGTGGGTGAAGGCGCATGCTGCGGACCTGGGACTTGCCCAGCCGGGAGAGAATATCATGAAGTCCCGTAGCATTCACGTCCACTGCCCTGGTGGTGCGGTGCCGAAGGATGGGCCTAGCGCGGGCATGGCGCATGCCATAGCACTGGTGAGTCTGTTCTCAGGTCGTCCTGTGCCGCCGAGTGTGGCCATGACGGGGGAACTGTCACTCAGGGGACGTGTGCACCCCGTAGGTGGTATCAAGGAGAAGTTGATCGGCGCTCTCCGAGCTGGCGTGAAGAAAGTGATATTGCCAGAGGGGAACAGGAAGGATGCTAGGGATTTGCCGGATGAGGTTAAGCAGGGACTGGAGATTGTGCATGTTAGGTAAGTTTTTGTCGTTTCTGGATAGAAGGTCAGGTTGTGCTAACGTGATTGACTAGGCATATCTGGGAGACCATCCGTCTCATCTGGCCGGAGACTGAGTGGCATGCCGAGTTTGCGGACATTGAAGCGAGGATCTAGATGTTTGGAAATCTTATTCTCATCCTGCTGGTTGGTGGCGAGAAAGCACCACGGCTCTGTTTTGGTCTGGCGAAGACGGGTTAGTCCATAGCGTTGATATTACACTATATTGTACATAAATAGCACATATAATCTACCTTCCCTCCACTCCATTCGTTGTCCACGTGCTCACCCTCTCCATCCCATCTCATCACAGTATCACAACCCGCACAGCCCCACAGCCGTCACACCACCCCCTCCCCGCCCTCGCCCTCCCACCGGACATGGAATGTCCCACGCCGCGTCCTTGCTTGCACAGGAGTCGGTGCTTCTTTGTCCAACCTGGCGCGCGACGATGGCGGCACACCCCGCCGTCGAATCAGGGAGATCGATTTGGAATCGTGGAGATTACCCCGCCTGTTCGTGCGGTTGGCTGCGGTGCGGCTGGTTGCTTTTGTTGAGGGGGAGGATGGGCGACGGGGGGTGCGATTCCAAATCTTGGTGGAAAGGGGGGAAGGTTTGGGCCCAACTAAGGGAGATCTTTTTTGAAGGTGGTGGTGTACTATTTGAGGAAAGTGCGGTGAGAAGGAGGGTAAGACGTATTTACGCCTGAAGGTGGTCAGAGAAATGATTGATGGATGGAGGACTAAGAGCTGAAGGTCGGCGATGGAGCGTGCAGGTTTGGGAGTTTGAGGCTGAGATCGATGGTAAAGGATGGCCGATTAGGGATTGAGGGCTGAAGACCGAGGATGGAGGACTCCCAACATAAGATGAAATAGTCATTCTATAGGGAAGAGCAGTAGGATCACTGTCTTTCTCTTCATCAGCATTAAATGTCAGCACTTATATAGCTGCAAAATCAACTATGTATAAAAGAGCCGGAATCTGCTCTCTCCCATTGTGCTGTACAACCTTACGCAAATACCAAACACTTTCGGCTGTCACATATCACAACCTTTACCATGTTCGCTTTCTCAAAATTCAGCACAATCGCAGCAGAAATTGCTCTTCCTGCTGGGACCATGGGTTGGGCAGTGACCGTTTATAGCTCACAGCCCTGCAACGACGCTCCAGGTTCAGATTGGCTGTATTGGGTTATAAAGGCAGTGGCTAGTCACCATGCATTGAGATAGGAACCGCGCCTCCTGCCGGTGTGCCATGTGTACACCAGCTCAACGGCGGAAGCTCTATTGAGAACCGCAGCGTAGATTTTCTCTCTAATCGAGCATCCTCATTCTATATCCATAGTGGAGATTGTAGCCTTGCAGAGACTAGATCCGGCTGTTATGCGCCGTTTGGTAGCAGAGGGAATGACTGTCAAAAGATTGCGATACACTCGTTTTTCTGCAAAGACAGTTAAGCAACAGCTTAATCCAGAACTCAGCCTTGCCGAATATGGGGTAATTATCCAAATTAGCATGCTTACTCCCTAGGATTTGGCTAAATCTCGTAGACAAGCACCACATTTAGAGTTATATGACATAGGCTATGTTAATAGTCGCTCAATCTATGATATATGTTGCAGTCGTTATAGAGGGTTAGATTAGGATGCTGGGAAATTTAAGCTTTTGTCTTTCGCCTGGGCCTATGTGCGGGCCTAAATCTGCAGATAAATAAACTATAAAATCTAGACACTAGTTTTTTGTTTGATGATGTAGAATGCAAAAGCAAAATCTGCTTAAAGTGCCTCTAGGGCTGATAAAGAAGCCAACATACCGACATGATGATGAAGCCATGACAGTGGCACGTGGCCAGCAATGTTAGGATGATTGATGACAGAAACCAACTGTAACCTCAAATCAAAGTAGTCACTGGTAGCGTCCGTCCCATCAGCTCGCGAACAGACATGTGCTCTGGCACCCAGGTGGCAACGGCGTGCGGCCCGCTGACACCGGCGTCGTGTTTTGACAAACTTATGCATGGCCGTAGGAATTTTGAGATGGAAAAGGGGGAGGACTGTGCATGTTTGGCAAGTTGACGCTGAATTGTGAGAAAAGTGTGTTGTAATGAGACTTATGAGAAAACAGGGAGTGAATGTAACAATAAACGGGGAACATGAACAAGAACTGGAGCAAGGGCAGCCGCAGGAGTAGGAACATAAGCAGAAACTCGGTCAAGAACGCATAAACCAAATGTCCGTCTTTGAGTCGCAAACCCTCGTCGACCCACCTAGAACCCATCGTAGTAGTTCATCGCGCCGGAAAATAAAAACCGGTGCCGCGCATTAACCAACCCACCTCCACAGCACGCGCCCGCCACCATTTATGCCATAACTCACGCTAGTCCAACACGAACATGAAGCTTAAGCACGGATGCACCACGAGAAAAGAGTAGCTCATCGAATCAGCTTAGCAGCGCATTATAAACCGAGGCAGAACGCACGCAGGCGACCACCGCAGGGGTAGCCCTGCACCGGCACCTCACCCGCCGACCGCCGTATACCGTAAATCTCAGGTACGATCGCGCGCGCCCGAGCCCCGTTTCGTATCGGCAGGGATGCCATGGCGTGGCTGTGGCTAGGTTGCCGTCCGATTTTACCGAACTTTCTTCGCCATGTGATGTTGGGTTGGGACAATGGGTAAGCAATCAGCCAAGGCAGGGTATCGTTGGACGGTAAGGTGCGGTAAATAGGCTTGCGCGGCTTTGTGTGTTTTTTTGGTTCTTCCTTTTATTCTCTCCTTTTTCCCGATCGAGGGCCGGCGGCCGCTGTCATGCGTTTCTCGGGTTCGGGGCCGATTGGGCGCCTGAGGGAGAATGGGCGATCAAACCGCGGAACAGTGGGGGATGATATCTCCGACGGTGATGAAGGTAAGATGGGGGATTATGCGTTTTGTGAGCTTCTGTGAGATTTTGCCATGCGTTTTATGAGACTGATTATGCGCTTTTGAAAGAAAGGAGAGGGGTTGTTCGGAGAGGGGATGGATCGGCCTGGCGGACCGTTGTTGGAAGGTATGGCGGAAGAGCGGGGGTAGGACCGTAGCAGGGCTCGAGGGAAGAGTGTCGATACATAGCGCTTTCTCTTGAATGGCTTGTATGGAGATATACCGATCTTGATATCCGCGTGTATACCGGATATAGTACACATACTGTAGGAGGGTGGATCGAGGTAGAAGTGGATATGTATATTTGTAACCACAGCTAATGGAAAGAGATGCAATACAGAGCAATAATCTGCCCTAAATCTCCCTGCCCTTACCCTAAACCGCCTCCTTTCACAACAATCATCCGAAACATGCAAAACTCAATCTTATAACTTCCATTGAACCTCAATTACCCCAAACAGACTAGCGTCAGGGATCCCATTTCCCATGTACTTGAGCATGTACTAACATGTGTTTCACCCACCAGTTCATGCACTAAAGAACTTGTGGGTACGGGCATTGTCGGGAGATACCGTCGATACAAACAGACCATGGCAAAACATTATGCAGCAAGGTGGTACTGGTACATGTCTCAGATATAATTGACAGCTTCACATTTTTAGTATAGAGCCATAGAACTACCTGACTGTCTCTCAGAGAGAGAAACTCCTTCCAACACCAATATCTCCAATATCTCTAATATCTCCAATATCTCTAATATCTCCAACTTTCTCCAACAACCTCAATATCTCTAATCCCTCACACTCAAGTTATACTACTTACCTCGGTGTCTCTCTTCATAATGTGTACTTCCTTCATCATAGTGCATCGTCGGCACTCACTGTACCCCTTGTGAACATTGTGATGTGCTTGATGTACTGTACTGTCCTGTTCGGGCCGGCCTCGATATTGCTCCTGTAGGCATCCTGGAAGCATACCACAAGCATCCTGCAGGCACCTCCACTCCGCTGCAGCAAATCTGTCCCAATGCAGCCGATTTACTCTCCACCCCCCCGGCTGGGAATCGACGTGGATGAGCATGGGCTGGCATGGGCCAGCGTGGACACTTTCATGGACTGAGCTGAGGACACAGGCAAGCAGGGAAATAGACAGTCGAACTGGGGTAGGTTTATGAGCTGACACGTACTTTGCAGGATATTATTTGCGAAGAAGAGGAGGACAAAAGACACGGTATACAAGCATCACCATATGGGCACACAGCATAACGAGCATGCATACGGCATCCGGACAGCACAGCGCATACAATGTCAAGGCCAAGATATAGATACAACATATGCTCTTCATACGCCACATACTCGACGAGTAGCCTACCTCGCCGACATTGAACCTACGTCTTAATACCTGCCGTACTACCTGCTATAACGGTCAGTATTGTCGCACCGTTGCGTGGGTCTCTTGCGTGTGCATGTGTTGTATATGCTGTGCCTGTACATGCAGCTCAGTCGGCGGTTGTCCATCTCATAGAACCAGCGTACCCACCTTGCTTCCTTGTTACCTTGCATCTCCCTCCTTCCCCTCCACTCTCTCCGTCTTACCGACGGATCTGAGATTGTCGATGGTGGGTTGTCTGTTCTGAGATCCTCCGTCCCGAAATTTCTGAAATATTCCTCCAATTCGGCTTGTGTGTTTTTTCTTTCATGTGTTAACTGACTAACTTCCTCATTAGCCGCCCCTGTCCCGCAGCTCCTCGAGTACTCTATATGGAGTACTTCACTTAGCCTGCCCTACCTTGCGTTGCCCCCAGCTGCAACTTCGCCGTCGTCGATCTTCCATAAAAAGGTACAATTTCCAAACAAAACACTTGTCTACTTCGAGCCTAGACTTGCGGGGCCCCCATTCAGATGCCCCTCGTCAATTGAGATGAGCGGCGCTATGTTGATCTGACGCTCACATATCCACTTATTCAATCTTCCCAATCTGTAGGATATCCAGATGCCCTATTACTTTACTCCTTGCTCCTCGCCCGTCTCTCGTCCTTCTATTCTTCTTCTCCCTGCTTATCCTCGCTCTCAACTTCCTCCGTCTTGTTCCTCCCCCCCGGTCACCCCCCAGCCTCCCACACGTCAAGACGCACACAAACACACGGACACACACTCACACACATAATCCTCCCAACACAACACACTCAATACATGCACTCATACACGACTTGCAGGGCTCACAACAGCATCATCAGCATTGATGTGATGCACTCCTTGCCCATCCATATTCCACCTTTCCCTTAGCCCGTCCTATCATTATGCTAACGCCTTGACCACTTTTTAATTACTTGCTGCCCACTATTGCTACCCACAGATCGAAGCTACTCCCTCCAAATCCACCGTGTCGCCTTACTCCAGGCTTGCTTCTACTGTGTCATCTTCTGCTGCAGCTCGCCGGGTATCTTTCGTCTCTTTCCTCCCAAAACGGAACTCTTACTAGCCTCGCACCTACCTTCTTGGGGTTCTCACTGCACTCACTCCCATCGTTTTCCTCGGCCTCACTCCACTACCGTTATTGTAAGACTTATCCTGGAAGGGACTGCTCTGCGACCCCCATGCGATGCCATGCAGAGTGAGAGAGCCTCTGTCGCATAACCTTGCTTGATCTTATAGATACGCCCCGGAGGGGCTGCGCTACGTCAACTTATCACTCGTTACTATCCACATCCCGCCCCGTCACTCGACTATATATCTTCGACAACAAAGCTTCCGATCGGGCCTACAGAATTCATCCGAGAGTCTGCCGCCGTCATACAATATTGTTCTTTCGGTTCCCTACGTTGCAGCCGGGCCTTTCAATTTTTCTTTTATCCAGAATTTCTGTTGCCATCTAATGTTATCCATGATATGAGGTTCGACGAATCCTCGCGCCTCTCGCCATCCACCGCTCCCACTATCTCACCTTACTACATAGTGGAGTGGCGTAGATGATATTGCGACACCGCATACAACCTCCCAACCGCCAAGTCGATGACAGCTTCGGCGCTTCACTCCAGCTCCTCGCCCATACCTCCCGCCGATCTCCTCAGCAACCTCCACCTGGCCAGCTCCCCTCTCGACCAAAACTGGGCGAGAGAGCTGTCTAACTCTGCTCGCAGCAGGGCTTACCCATCTCCGCCCATGTCAGGCTCGCCGCTGAAGCCCCCACGACATGACAGTGACTCCGATAGTCGTGGCCGCAGCCGCGGCGGGTTCGGCCAGCAGCCACCGCAGACTCGAACGTACGCGCAGCAGCTGCCACCTCAGACCGAGGCCCGCGAGGGCGCAAGGGAGCCGCCTCCGGCTACCTCTCACACCCCAAGCATGGCTACGCAGTACTCACCGTATCAGTCGGGAGGTGGCATACCGCCTGAACAATCGCCATATCAATATACACCACAGCCCTCGGCACAGCTTCCAGAGTCATCTCTTCCTTCATATGGCTTCGACCAACCACGTCCTGCAAATTACCCGTTCCAGATGCCGGAGCGACAAGAGCCCGCCTCGGCTGCGAAGACGAGAAAGACAAAAGGCCATGTGGCTTACGCGTGCGTACCGTGCAAGCGAGCGCATCTCAGGTGAGAACCCCCTTCAAGCACGGCGGCGCGACAGTGGGACGTTGGGGATTGGGGATTGGGGCTAACTGATACCCAGATGCGATGGTACGTACTGTTTATATTATTCCTCCAATTATGCCCCATGGTAGTAGGATGCCTAAATGAACTTCGAAATTACGCAGCCGCCGATCGCCATTCGGCGTGTTCCATACGAGCTTCCATGGCCAGCCTCAAACGTTGGTGCGCTGGCATCTACCCTCCATTAGTCGCGCGCAGGTCCACAAAGCAAGCGCGTGTGAGATTAGGGATGTCTGCATTCTGCCCGCAGACGGCTGAATGGATCGTGCAGGAGATGCAGTTGACCCCGGCGGGTGAGGCGCACTTTTTTTTTTTACGCGTGGCACTTCCGTTTATGGAATATCGTTTGTTCAATTTTTCTGTCTCTGGGGGAGCTCCTTCAAGCCACATTCTACTTTAAGATCGTTTTCACATTTGGTTACGGTGTGTCCGCGGGCTCACGGGCCGACAAGCGCGTCCCTGGTCCCCAGCCGCTAAATATGCCCCGCTAAAGGGCCGCCAATGCTGACAGGAACGACGTCAGAGGGAGCGGGCCCCTTGATTCATGTTATGTATAGTACCCTCTGTTAAGCATTGCTAGTGCATGCGGGTTTTTACTCCGTTTCAGATCGCAATAAATCGTCCCGCGACAAGGCTTTTCGGGCGTTTGATTTATTTTCCTTTTGGCTTACTTACCGAGGAGGTGGGCGAACTGATACATCTAAAATGTGGCGCAAGTCGTTGACACAGTGTGGCTTGGCCAGATGTCGTGCAAGAATTGAACCCTGAGTAGGGAACATGATCCGTGACTGGGCCACGACCAATGTATGGATTGATTATCCTAATGGAGACTCATTTGAATTATCTAAAGGATGCCTACTTTGTGGATTAAATTTCTAGATTGGATTTCTAGATCATAATGTGCCTGCCTAGAAGTCAACAACTACTAGGTCACAAAGCTAACAACAGCCCAGCGCAACGACCATGTTCGCGCTGTCAGAGTAACAATAAAGAGGATGCCTGTATAGATATGGTACACAAGAAACGGGGTCGCCCACGCCTTCGCGACGACCAACACATCGGTCTTGAACAACCTGCACACCAACAAGGCACCCCGCTTCAGCGCCGTCCTCCTCACTACCCCACCAACTCACCCCCGCCCGAACCTCACCCCAGATCCTCCTCCTCCTACCGAGTCCTCAAATCACAAGTCCCCCCCAATCTTCCCCGATACCTCGACCATGCTTCCCCTTCCGACGCAAACCTCTTTCCTTCGCCACCCGCCACCCGGGCCCACGAGCCCCCAGCACTTTACCTCACACCCTCTCTCCGCATTGCCCGTGCCTCACCTGCCTTCTCCCATGCAACCGGAATCCCCTCCCCCGTCGCGCGCTCCCTGCACGACATTCTCGGACCCGCCTCGCGCCCCTCGGCCGCTCGCCTCCAGCGCGTGTTTGACGACCTCCGCCAGGCGAGGGAACCGCACTACTTGCCCCCTATATTTGGGTCAGGTGAGGAGGCACGTGTTATTGCTGCTGCTGGGATGACGGAGGAGGATGTGTCACGCGTGCCTATTGAGGCGAGGGAAGTGTTGGGGTTTCAAGGAGCGGGTGGTGAGGTGAGGGCATTTGAGGTGGGTGTTGGATTATGGAGGAGAGAGGGAATATTTTTTGTGGTTTTGAGGTTACTGGGGGCTGTACAGATCCAGGCGCAGACGCCAATGCAGACACCGATGCAGATGGGAGGTGGGGGTGGATATAGGGGTGATAATATATTTGGAGGACAGCAACATGGTTTAGGACCGCAACAGGGACACCCGCAGATGGGATATCAACCTGCTGGGATAGCATATGGGGGTGGCCAGGGACAGGTTTTGGGACAGGGACATCAGAATTTAGGGCAAAGCCAACAGGGATTTGCGCCGATGCAGTCGTCACAGGGACAAGGTCAGGGTCAAGCTCAGAGCCAGAGCCAGAGCCAGGCACAAGGACAAGGACAATACGGCCGACCCTCTTCATCTCGGAGCACGGATCAGCGTGCACTTCTCCTCCCGCCTATACGAATGAGAGAGAGTGAAGGCTCAGGGTCGAGCGGTGCGCCGCAGGGAGGGGGAAGGAGGAGGAGCAGTAGGGTTGATATTGGAGGGTTGATTGAGGGACCTGAGAGGAGATGAAAACTTCTGTGTCAATTGGGTATGCTTCTTGCCATCTATTTTATGATGGGTTCTTGGGTTAGGGCATGATGGTTGGTTGACTGGCTGAGAGACCAAAAAAAAAACAAAATGGGAGGCGGGGTATTTCTAATGGGATGCGGGTTTTGCATCGATGCGCGGATGATATTTATGTATGATAGCACGATCAGATGGAGGCGGGCGCCTTGGGACATATTTCCTTTGTTGGTACTGATTTTTGTTGGAATATGGTTTGGTCGGCGGGTGGTCTTGGTTGTGCAATTCGGCATGGGTGGGTGGCGGGCGGCTGGGGTTTTGTTTGCCTGTAATGAAAGTGGGAAAACTCGGGGGTGGAAGAGCTTGCAACGCGAGAAGAAGAGATGAATATGGGAGGTGATGCGGGTGAGGCATGATGCATTGTATTTGTGTACGATTTTTACGACATTGCTTCTTTTTTTCTTTTCTTCGTCCTTTCTTGTGTATTGTTTTCTTGTTTAAACTTTAATGTTTTATGTTTTATGTTTTATGTTTTGTATTGGAAACCCCCTTTTTCTCTGTCAATAAAAATAAAATAAAATCATAATTGATTGTTGAAGTAGGATTTTATCGGTTTTTGAAACCAGCCTAGGAGATGGGCTAATGTGTTTTGGTGTTGCTATGTAGTGAAGTGGTGATGGCGATGGGAGGTGCACGCCTGGGAAGGAACGATGGGAAAGAGTAACAGAGGGAAGGAATGATGTAGCGAAAGAACGATGGAAAGGAACGATGGCCAAGAACTGTCAAGAACTGTCGAGGAATGCCAAGTACTGTCAAGACAAGAACGATTGGCAAGAACGATTGTCAAGAACTGTCAAGAGAAATAGCGATGGATGAGGAGAACAGTGGGTGGTGAGTGGTCTAAGGAAATGAAGTTTGTAAGAATCACGGAGGGACCACTTATTTATTTATGATTGCATTGACTTTCATTATGTCAACTGTACTGTATGTGTGCTCTCTCTCCCATACCGGGATTTCTTTCCCATCCTGTAAATCTCCATTCGTGGAGTCAAACAACCTTCGTAAAAAAAAACCTCAGAAAAACAAATCGATCAACAGATATAAAGTGCGCGAATTCATCAGCGCGAGAAAAAGACTTCTGGTATAGTGTTCCATTGCATCATCCCATCATCCATCCATCATCCCGCACAGATAAACACCAGACTCCTCCAGAATACCACCCATGCAGACCATCAAATGAACACCGTATAAACTTGATGCTGCAAAACACCATCAATGCAGCCGTATAAACACCTCCCATGAATAATGAACACCGATAAAGAGCCCATGAGAACAAGTGACTGTGCAAAGGACTAAGGAAGTTCTCTGTGTCCATGAAGTCTGACGCGGTAAATGCACGTAGGTCCGACATCTTCATCATCACCATTGCCCCAGTTATCGCGGAAGCGAACGACGAACTCGCGAGAAGAGAGACCATAGCGGCCAATGTCGACCTGAACAGGGAAGACTTGTGTAGTCTCACCATCGGTATCGTAAGTGCCGCGAGCGATGCGGACCCAGTCGTAGTTGAGATCTTTGTCTTCGGGTGTATGTGGGAACAGGCCAGCTGAAACCTCGGCAATGTAATTCTGGTGCTTGAGAGGAATGTGTGCGAAGAGCTCGAAGTGGCGTGGTGTCGCACCCGGGTTGAGAGTCGCAGAGCGTAGAACATGTTCAATGACAAATTCTTCGGGAGAGAATTTGTGCGGTGTGAGGACAGCAAGCTGGACACCGGATTCATCAGGAGCAGCGCACCAGCAGTCACCATGTTCATCCCACTTTGTGAGCGCGTCGACAGGAGTCCCAATCTTGGGCATCGGGTACGAGAACAACTTGAGGAAGCCGGTGACGAGGTTGCTGGGGTCGAGTGCCGAGCGTGGTTTGTATGTGGCGGAAGTGAGGATGGGATTGACGACGGCACCAGTAGCGGGAGAGAAGTAGTTGACGCGGCTCAGAGAAGAGGTGGACGACTCAGCCAACTTTGCATTGATCAGTGCCTCGATTTTGGAAGAGAGAAAGACGCGCTGTATGGCACGTTCGGCGTGGGCGTCAACTTCGGCAGCACTGACCGAGGGTGGGAGCTCGGCGATCTGGGCGGAGAGTTCGGATTTCACGGCCTGGGTTGCCTTGGACAGTGCGCTGGTGTAGTCGGAAGATGTGGATGCCAGTGCGGTCTGGAGATGGGCAAGAACATCGGCGCGGGCGAGCTGGACATCGGAATCGATCAGATCTCTGAGACGGGCTTCATTGATGCGCAGAAAGTCGTTCCAATCGGGCGTGGCGGTGACTGGCTCGGTTTTCTCCAGATTACCGGGCCTGAATGGCTTGAGGTCTTTGTCGGCGAGGATCGTCGTCTTGAGAGCGCGCCAAAAGTCCGCGGGAATCTGGACTTTCCCGCGGACCTTTGACACGACGAGGAAATCCGGAAGTCGCTTCTCCAGAGCTCGGGTCAGCTCGTTGTTCTTGGCGACATCGAGCTGGAGCTTTGAGATGCTCAGCTCGGCACGGCGCAACCGACGCTGGACGTCCAGCATGTCGGCCTCGTTGAAGTAATTGAGGGGGTGGGCGACCCCGTGTGGAATATACTGCGCGAGGGTTGCCGAGGCGCCCTGCACGTACATCCGGGTCGCCCGACCCGCCGAGCCCTCGGAAGTGCCGATGAAGGTGATGGCCATGATGGTCGACAAGACCGCAACCAGGACAAACCGAAGGGTGGCGTTGGTATACGCCGAAACAACGAGGCCGCGGGCTCGGGCCACCAGATCGGTGGGAGAGCTAGCCCCCAACGTGATCGGCGCCGGCCAGGTGGTGATTGACTCCTCAACAGCCGGAGGAGGTGGCGTGGGTGTTCGGCGCGGCTGTGGCGCCGGCCCCTCAGCGGGAGGAGCGACCGTTTGCCCCCGACGAGAGCGCCCGGCAGCAAGGCCAGGGGGAGCAGCGACCGGACCACCTGTGAAGGTGCCTTGCCCGGCCAGCGAACTCTCTTGACCAAAGCTAGTCGAGGCCCCCGTCGGAGGCACGGAACCCGTGGCGGCCCTCTGGCCGGCCGGGGCTATATATCAGTCAGTAAAAGAAGAGAAGAAGAAGGGGGAATATACTCACTTCCGACGGTCTTCGGCGCCACGATGCCGGTCAACGCCCCACGGAGATCCACCTCCTCCACTCTGTTCAGTGCCATCGGCACCACAGCCCCAGACGACCCGTAGGAGGTACTCTCCTTTGTGGTGATCACCTGGGATCCCAACTCCGAGGCGATGGTGGAGGGACCCCGCTTTTTGCGACCACCACGAGGGACACTAGGGATCGCCGGGGTGGCTGCGGCGCGGGTGCCGCCAGTTATGCTGGCGGCAGCGCTGCTCGCGCGAGTCGATGGGCGGTACGTGGACATCGTGTCCACGGACAAGAACAGAGTTGGTGGTGTTGTCGAAGGCGTTGAGAAGTTGTCGCGAGGTCGACGAAGATGAGAGATGTTGGCGAGGTCGAGGAAGGTGAGAGTCGGTGGTGATGTCGGGGAAGGTGAGAGTAGATGGTGATGTGAACTGTGAACAGGAATTAGTAAAGGTTCTCAAGATTTGAATTTGGAAAAACCTGACTGGGAATGGTTGGGAACCGAAAAGCTTGAGACCGAAGTCTCGAATTGTGAAGTGAAGTTGGTACGAAAAAAATCGAGGGGTCAAGTCCAGAAAGTTCGGTGCTGAAAAAAGGGAAAAGAGGAAAAGATGAAGTTGGCGGGGTGGAAGAAGTTCTTATAGAAAAGGCAGAAGTGAAGCCAGAGTGGGTCAATAGGTTCTACTTACTATTGTGAAGCTATTCGGAAGAGGTGCTTGGCTTGGCGTCAATAGAGGACAATAGCGAATTCAGGCCACCACAACAAGGACAATACGACGCTTAGCGCCCACAAGCGAAGCCGACTGAATAGGCGCAATAGGGTACAATGGTAATTACTGCGTAATTATTGTCGTGATATCGTCGACGCAAAATTTGAGGTTCGAGGAGGTTGCGGAGCGCAAGACGAAGCACAACGTATGATGGCCATCTACGGCCGGGCTGACCCTGGGCTTTGTATGAGGGGATGGTCAATTGGTCGAGGACATATCATTATAGCACTAAGCTACAGCATGGCGCGAGGGTTGGTGAACTGGATCTTTTCTTTGTTTCCCTCGTTCCCGAAGCCGTTCGCGGTCGTCACCTTGGGACTATTCTTTCGGAGCCTCTGGTCGCATCTACAATATAAACAAAAGATGTTCGACGCGCCGAGGGACGACTCGACTCGGAATAAGGTAAATCCGCCGTGTGTGGAGGTACCTCACTATACTTATAGTGGTGCAGGGTACATTTGGGGCAATGTTGTTAATTCTCCGAGAGGTTGGGCATTGATGTTTGATATTCCAGATAAAGTTAATATCAGATAAATTCTACAAAATAACTTCATATCTTGTTCTTGTCCTTGTCCTTGATCTTGATATAATGAGCATTATTCATACTCAAGATGCCATTTCAGGTGGATGTTTTTTCGCAGCAAGATGCGGTAACAGAAACGGATATCCTGAGGGCCTTTGTTGTTCTTTGTCCGGCTTCGGTCTTGACATATGATATTCGACATTTGTTCGTGGTGGCTGCAGCTCCGGATTCGGCTCCGGTGGTGGTTCAGCATTCTATCCCATCATCTCCCACATGAGTCTGGGGTGGCTGTGGCCCCTTCCTTCCCGTTTTTCGGGGTTATGTTACGTACCATACCCCACCCCACCTTGCCCCTCATGCCATGTCCCAAGACATAACGAACAATTTCTCGTTCCCCAACCCACCACGAAACCCCTTTCCAACTACAACCCGACCGAAAACTAACTCTCTATCCTTGAGACCGACTGTGAATATCGCTTGACAATGGCCGTCGGAACCGTTCTCATCACTGGGTAAGCTAGCCTTCCGTGCCTCCCACACCTCCCGCCAAACAAACCGCAGATTGCGGGGTTTCAATGCGGGGATAAAAATCACTGTGCTGACGATATCCTCAACAACAGTGGCACTGGCTACATTGGGTCTTTCACGTCCCTCGCACTCCTTGAGCACGGTTACAATGTGGTCATCGTCGACAGCTTGTATAATTCGTCCAAGGTTAGCCTGGACCGCATCGAGCTGCTGTGCGGCAAGCGGCCCATCTTCTACGAGGTTGATGTCACCGACGAGCCGGCACTTGAGAAGGTCTTTGAGGCGCATCCCGATATTGACAGCGTTATCCACTTTGCAGCCTTGAAGGTAGGCTCTCCATACCCATGGCTTCTTCCAATTGCAAACATAGTCGCCCTCGGCCAAACCATGTTCTCAAGCTAACATTCCCCCAAGGCTGTCGGCGAGTCCTCCGAGAAGCCGCTCGAATACTACCGTGTTAACGTCAACGGCACAATAATCCTCCTGCGCTGCATGCAGAAATACTCTGTCCCAAATATCGTCTTCTCCTCCTCCGCGACCGTTTACGGCGATGCCACAAAATGGGAGAACATGATCCCAATCCCTGAGAACTGCCCAATCGGCCCCACCAACCCTTATGGACGTACTAAGTCCATGATCGAGCTTGTAATCACCGACTACATAGATTCGCAGCGCGCCAACGCCAAGAAGGCAGGGAAGCCATTTGAGCAGTACAACGCCGCGCTCCTGCGCTACTTCAACCCAGGCGGTGCCCACCCCAGCGGCCTGATGGGCGAGGACCCCCTCGGCGACCCATTTAACTTGCTCCCCATCCTTGGCCAAGTCGCAACAGGCCAGCGCGAGAAGCTCCTCGTTTTCGGCAAAGGTATGCTCTCCTTTCCCTATCCCTTTTCTCGCCCGCATTCGAATCATTACTATGATAGATGACCTGATCTAACAATACCATAGACTACGCCTCCCGCGATGGAACCTGCATCCGCGACTACATTCACGTCGTTGATCTCGCCAATGGACATCTTGCAGCCCTCAACCACCTGCGCACCACCAACCCCGGTGTGCGCGCCTGGAACCTTGGCTCAGGCCGTGGCTCCACCGTCTTCGAGATGATCAAGGCCTTCAGCACCGCCGTGGGCCGCGACCTGAACTACGAAGTCGTGGATCGCCGTGCAGGTGACGTGCTCGATCTCACCGCTGACCCGAGACGTGCGAATGCCGAGCTGGGGTGGAAGACGGAGTTGACGCTCGAGGATGCTTGTGAGCATTTGTGGAAGTGGGTGTCGAATAACCCGAGGGGATATAGACAGTCACCGCCAGCGGCGCTGTTGGATGCTTTGAAGGCTGAGAAAAAGGAGTAGATAAATTTTGGATGATCTTGAATATAAAGAAAGAAAACGAACATAATAGGTTTGGAGAGGGGGTTATTTGAAGGTAGATTAGAATTTTGAATCACCTTACAGAGCAAATACATATTATTTATGGCTGGACCGAACAATAGTACCCAATGAGATGAGATATGGCTAAGTGTGTTGCGCAAGGAGAGACTCGGGACCACTGTGCATAGGTTTTTTTTTGGTTACTGTCTTGGAAATTTCTCGCAATTAACGTTCATATAATACCACAAGCAACATTCACCTCACAACATAACTATCAAGCCCCTCTACAAAACAAGCAACAATTTCCCAACTGTCCCCCTTCCTTCCAACTCTCCCTGCGCCTTTGCAACTTCCTCAAGCTTATACTGTCCATGCACCTTCACCTTCACCTTCCCCTCCGCAATAAACCCAAACAACTCCTTGGAATACGTCTCGAACTCCTCCCTCGTCTCCACATACGCCCCCAACCTCGGCCTCAAAACTTTAACATTCTTCACGCCCAACCTCGCAATCGTAAACGGCGGCACAGGTCCACTCGCATTCCCAAAGCTAACAAGCGACCCCTTCCTCGCGACAGCCGCAAGACTCCCCTCAAACGTCGCAGCACCAACACCATCAAACACTGCCGCCACACCAGCCCCATTCGTAATCCTCTCCACCTCAGCCACAAAATCATGCGTCTTATAATTCACCAACTCATCCGCCCCATTCTCCTTCGCCAACGCCAATTTCTCCGCCGTAGACGCAGTAGCGATGACCTTCGCCCCGATAGCGTGCAGGAGTTGCGTAAGCCACAACCCAACTCCACCAGCAGCAGCGTGCACTAGAATCGTCTCCCCCTTCTTAACAGGATGGGACTCCCGAATCAACGTCAAAGCAGTAAGTCCCTGAATCAAACTTGCAGCTCCCAACCCCGCCTCAATCGACTCGGGAAGCTTAAATGCCGCCTTTGCAGGCACAGCGACGTACTCCGCGTAGGCACCTCCCCCCGGCGCAAACGCAGCGACACGA
Organism: Pseudogymnoascus pannorum; assembly: GCA_001630605.1. NCBI lineage: Eukaryota > Fungi > Ascomycota > Leotiomycetes > Thelebolales > Thelebolaceae > Pseudogymnoascus > Pseudogymnoascus pannorum. Next base: position 42,414 of record LNAS01000005.1, read on the forward strand.
TCACCGATTTTCAAACCATAGGTCTCTCCCTCGGCAGAAACGGCGACGACGGTCCCCTCTGCTTCTTGGCCGAGGATTCCAGATTTAGGAGGAGGGTACAGGCCAGTGCGGAGGTAGGTGTCGATGTAGTTTATGCCTGCGAAGGTGGTTTTGATGAGGATTTCGCCGGCGGAGGGGACGGGGAGGGGGATGTCGGTGTGCAGCTCTAGGACTTCGAGACCGCCGGTGTGGGGGATCTTGATGGCGCGAATGGTTTCTGGGAGGGTGGGGGCGGACATGGTTGTGTAGGTGTGTGGTGTTGGTCTTGTTGGGAATTGGGTTTGTGGACTGGGGAAGTAGAGAATGTCGTCGCGAATCGAGAGATTGGTGATTTATAAGTTGTAGTTGCTCTTGGGATTCCTGGTGATGTAGGCTTTGGATTGAGGAGTTGTCGAGGTATATATCTGCGCGACAGAAAGCTGCTTGGAGGGGTAGGTGGGGAAAGCTTATAAACACAGCGGGGCAGATTAGATGGTGACATAGGCCTGTCTGTATTGCGGAATATAAGACGTCGGCTGTCAACTGGATGACGATCGATTACGAAAGACGATGGTGCGGGGTTATGGGCGAGGTGCTGATTAATCCTATAATCTGCGTGATTCCAATTGAGGACGAGGGAAAGCACGAGAGCTGGTTTTGGTGGTCGATGACGGGGGAGTCTGGGGTGGCTTGACTGGGAAGGGAAGAGGGGTTGGTTGGGGGTACTTCTGTCTTGGGACACCACTGTCTCGGCAGTTACCAAGGTATCGGGTTTGAGAAAAGGGATCTGCACTGCCGGACGACTGTTGTTAACGCGCCGTTTATTTCATATTTCATAGGTCTCTGATGAATCCGATGTCCTGTGTGGGGTAGGTTCTATTTATCTGTTGTTTTCTAGGTCATTGGAGCGGTTTCGTCACGCTATATACAAGTCCAGCCTGTTTATCCCTCCCCCAATTCCCATTTTCAGCTTTTCAGATGTCTTAGAGCACTTTCCAAGACCAAGTGGCCCGTTCGGAGAAGGGCTGAGAAGAGGATGAGTGCGCGAGAGCAAGAGAGACACCCAATGCATCGGCCCGTCCAGACGGGTGGGGAGGGCGCTGATGAGAAAGTAGAGAAAGCTCCAATGCGACAAGCCAATAACGCCATTTAATTCATGCACTGCTCTTCTTTCCATTTACTACTTCTTCCTCTCCAATGCCGCGTAGAATTTCTGCGACGCTCCTGATACCTCGGAGTGAATTCTCGTCAGGGCCTTGTCCAGGTACAAACTCGGCGTGAGCGAAGTCGATGAGTTTGACGCTGTAGATCTTAGGCAGGACCTCTTCGTCCTCATCCCCATCCTCGTCTGCATCTCCATTTACATTGACGAGTTCCTCAATACTAGCCCCATTCGTTGTTGCCTCTGGCACCCCATTTGTCTTCGCGTCCCCATTCGTAGCAGCACGCTGCCCAACGTGTGTAGCCTCCTCCATTGCCTCCCTCAACGCCTTCCCGTCACCCTCATAAATGAACAACAAGCTCGAAGAGTACATCCTCGTCTCCACGCTCTCCAGCACCCTCCTCGCCTCCTCGACCTCCGCCAGAAACGCCTGCGCCACCAGCCTTCCCAACTCCTCATCCACGCCCGCCTCCCTCCCAGCCCCTATAAACTCCCGAAATGCATCCGCCACGTTATCAACGCCAATCTCCTCGCGCCCATAATTCTTATCATAGATCTTATACCCATCCGCATCGACATGTCCGCCTCTTGGCGCCTCATCACCCTGCCACACCCGCATCCCCGCGACGCGAAACCCATGCGACGCGTGCGTCGTCTCAGCCGTAATCTTATCAAACCTCGCGCGCTTCTCAGCTGGCGCGTCATCCGCCCACAGTCGCACACCAAGCTTCACATCGAGGATGTTTGGGCGGCGGAAGCCGTGCGTCGCGTTCTCGAGCACGAGCGCCCGGTCCGTCACGATGCGCTTTGTCTTGATAAATTTGTGGTGGAGCACGAGCTGTTCGGCGTGGGCGGGTGGAGCAGTAGACTTGGGCACAGTGGTCGCGCTGGCCTCGTCGAGGATGGCTGTCTGTGATTCGGAGAGGGTTAGCGTGCCGAGGAAGGTGGGCATCAGGTCGGCGAACGCGGGGTGTTTAGCGGCGGTGTATTCGTAGAATGCGATTTCGGTTGCAGTGCACGGCTTGACGAAGAGTTCGCCGGCGGGATCGGTGAGGGTACCATCGCTGCGTAGGTTAGTGGATGTGAGCCAGCTGGAGAGGTGGGGGTGGGTGCGGCGCATAACATACTGTCCAGCGACGGCGTGGTCGAAGCCGACTAGATCCTCAATCTCAGGAAGCACCCTGCTCATTATGCGCTTTTTTTGTAGTAGGAGTAGTAGTCTATAAAATGGTCATGCTGGAGAAAAGAAACAAAGGAAAGTCGGGGTACTGGGCCGGTATTTAAGAAGCAATGATGATAGGAAGGAAGTCTATGTACTGTACGCTACGCGCGATGCGTTGGTTAGAAGGGAGAAAGCGTCGAAGTTGCGCGAGGCTGAGTAGTGGGGTGGATGGCACTTGCGGTCTGATCGGGCGGTCTGTCATGGCAATAACCGAATCTGGCGCATCTGAGTTGTCCATATACCGACACCCCTGTGATTTACAAGTGTCATAACGATCCTGCGATTACAGAGATACTCAACTCTGAAGTGCGGACAACAAACATACAATTAAATCTTGCGATTTCACAGATACTCAACTACTATGGAGCGCAAGCAACAGATAGCTAACTCAGCCTGCGATCTCACATATACTCAACTATGAAGCCAGCCAGGTACAGCAAGCATTCAATATGATCAAAGGTCGACCAGCTCACACATGGCATTGTGGCTATAGTGAGGGATAAGCGCTGGGATCCTGCTGGATACATGAATTAAAACGCATTAAATTGATTAAATTGAGGGCTTATTTTTTTTTGTGAAATCCACACAACCCGCCACAACGGACGCGCCCGACCCGCGCCTCCGCCACAGCCACTTCTGCCGCCGCATGGGTACAGCTTTGGGCATGACCACGTATCAGATTGCGTGTAAGACCACATAGCTCGCATGGGAGCTTTGCGAAGTGCATATATTTATTCCCGACATGTTGGGCACAGTGAGCATGACGAGGCTGCGAAGCAAGCCCAGTTACTTTGTTGGGAGCACAGCCCGCCGGCGCCTGTCGTCTCTTTCCCTTCTCTCTCTGTGGTCCTTCCCCTCAAACACGAACAGGGGCAAACACAAATAAACAAAACGGTGGATTTCCATTCCCAACACAGAGGTAGGAGGAGTATTTGTGTTGGAGAATACACTACTCGTCCAACATATCCAACGTTTTTTTGACGCCGGAGACGGTTGTAGTTGGTTTGTTGGCGCTTCGTAGGTCCTGGCCAAGTTGGCCCATTCATTCATTCATTTCATTTCTCGCGCTTCTCCATCACATCTCAACCTCACTCTCAGCCTGCATCTCACTCTCACCGTCACCTTCATCCTTTCTATTAATCCCGTGAAGCCGTGCCGTATTCTAGCATGCACTGCGCCTCTCTGTATGTTAATGGCGTCAATAAATCAAAAGCCAAATATTGCCTGGAATCTCTATCCAATCAGCCCAGCGGCTTGGGATTCCTAGCTGGACTTCCATCACGAAAGTTCTATATTTCGGTTTGTCAGTTAGTTGTAGAGTTGTAAATTAGTAATTTACAAACTTCCATATCTCTGTATCTGGTTTTGAGACTGTTTTGCCTGTGCCCCTCTAAAGATTGTTTGTTGGCGCTCTTCGTTGATAGACAATCAACAGAGAAGGAACTTCTCTCTCCTTCAATTGCAAACAACCACCCTCACTCAATCTCTCTATTTTCTTTTCTTTTTTCCATTCATAGCCATTCACAATACACCATACAGGTTAGTTTACCTCCAACATGGGTTGTGCGTACGGGTCCTGAAACTCACAACCAACCCATTATACTATACTGATACCGTCCCGATCTCAGTTGCACTGCCACCACAACTGACATGACTCCACACGTAGAGAAACCTGCCGCGATGACTTTAGACGGCGCCCCAACAACAGGCCCTGATACCAACACGATGTCTGATAGTAACCCTGGTCTCAGATACACCTCGGCGGAGCTGACAAAGCTCAGACCGACCCAAATGTCTCCAACAGCATCACTTCAGCCTAGTGACCTAGCTGAAGCTGAAAAAGCTTCCCACATCCAAACTTCGGCAAAATCCACAGTTCTGGATATCAAGGCTGAGGCTGAACAGTCCTCGGAGTCGACTGGAGAATCTACAGCTGTTATCATCGACAAAGGTGGAGATGATGATGGACTTGGCAAAGCGACTAAAAAGAGACCAAGCATTGCGGAGGGAATGGAGGCCGACAGTGAAGCAGCTGCATGGCCCACAGATACACAAGGCATCGTTCCTGGTGATAGCGCTCCAGTGGTAGCGGCGGCAAAAAAGAAGAAGAAGAAGAGCAGCGGAAAGAAGAAGAAGCCGAACCCTACTGGCTTTGAAGAGTTCTACGCTGACCCCCCGATTACGCCGGAGGATTATAAGGAGGAAGTAGAGCAGCTATACCACTTGTAAGTTATGCATCACAAGCCGCATACCTCTCTGACTTGACTATATAGTGCTCGCTCATTTGCAGAGCGGATCGAGACGTGCATTCAGCGCTACCGTGCCAGACGCAAGCTCGATGAAGAGCGTGCCAATATCTTCAACAAATACTTGTCTTTCGGCGGTATTGACACCACCATCAAGGCATTCACTGGAGGAGTGGACAACGAGACACTGGAGGATTTTGACGGACCCACGATCGCTGATATTAACGCCACTGATGTGATGTTCGGCGGCGACGAGGCAGGAAGTAAATACTATGATCCTTGTGCACCGCAGAACTGGGTGGTGGATTTCGAAGGAATCACCAAAGCATTCCTGTGAGTTGGCCACCCCTGGGAGCTTCCTACCATCACTAACCCAAGCAGATCCTCCAGGGCCCCATACAACTTTGGCATGCATAACCAGGCCCTCGTAAACAACTACTGCAACGTAGTCAAGAACTTTCTCAACTACGTCCTCATGCACGGTGTCTGCCCTGAGTATACCAAACCCATTATCGCAGCCCAAAAGGTGTGCGACCTCGCCAAGCTCGAGCTCCCAGCCATCCACGACATCGGCGCATCTTTCCCCGGAAACTTCCACAAAGCCCTCTCCATCATCTGCCACGGCTACTCCAGGCTCCTATACGTCGACCCAACTTCCCTCCCTGATATCCCTGACGATGCAGACCCGAACCAGTATATGTCAATCGACCATGCTCACTGCACCTTCCGCGCAGCAATGGCACTGATGGGCACAGACGAGCAATTCACCTCGGTTGCCGCTACGAGCCTTGACGAGTACCAAGCCCCGGCCGTTATAAGTGATGAGCTCCGTGGCTTTGAAGTCGTGGGAATTACTCCCCCAGATGAGACGCTCCAGAAGAACTTTGCTGGTATCCGTGCTGCAGATGGCCGCACGGGAACAATTAAACCCCTCGGCCTCCTTGAGTGTAAGCCATGGTCGCATCCATACCAGCCCACGCTTGATCTCACCATTGAAGAAGAAAAAGAGTTAGCGTCGAACCCACTGGTGTACGTTGATGAGGCATTCTGGGTGGATGATGATATCCTGGAGCGCTGCTTTGTCGGGATGAAATTTGTGGGTGTGGTGAGGGAGCTGGACATGGGGCTGAAGTATTTGGACAATGTTGTTGTTATTTACGCGAGCTTCTACACGTTTGTGGAGAACGAACGAATGGTGAATTGGAAGCCACCGAAGGAGAATGAGAGGTTGGCGCCTTGCTGTGAGGATGCGGAGGTGCTGGATGCAGAGGGAGAGGGAGAAGGGGATGGCCTCGAGGAGTAAATCGTGGGATGTGATGGCTGTTCTTGAGATTTTAGGGCATGGTCCCCAACGGCGTTGATTTTCGGGCTGGATACTAGGCTCGCAATAATCGCTGAGAGCATTATGGCTCTTGATAAGGAGTATAGAAATCAATTCCCAAGATAGACTCTATGCCAGTATTAGGCTCTTAATAGTTCCTGAGAGCATTATGGCCCCTGATTAGGAACATAGGAGTTAATTCTAAAGATAGACTATGACGCTATGATGTGACTATTACTATGGTTTACTGGGTTTGAAATTGATTCTAAGCACTTTCTCAAAAGTGGCACAGCGCTGATACTAACTCGTTGGCTAGACTTGGGCGAGGGCTGGATTCTATCCGATCCGAGATATGCGAGCCATGTTTGTCATATATATAATGATACTCTTTATATGGTTATTGCTGTGGAATTTGAAGCAGGGTCTATTAGATCAGTGTACGAAGGAGGAAATTTTGACATAGAGAAGCTATTATCTCCCATGGACACATTTAATATATTTTGGGAAAAGTCACTTCTATTAAAAGGTGAGATGGCACTACTAGTCTTGGATTTGATGATAAGATACTAACCCTTCTGACTTACATTTAGAGTTCTAACCAGAATATAATTGCGGACAGAGACCTACAGAAGGAAAAAAGAAGATCAGAAACTGGAAGCGACAAATGCAGCAACAATATTCCACATTATACAGGAGACTCGGGGAGTTTCAATTGTGGTGCAGTAATGGGTGTATAATTAAATAAAATATAGTAAGGCACTATAAGATTCCATGGGACAGAATAGGTTTTTTAATACACTATTAGACTTATATTCTCTTTTTTACAGTAGTATTTACTGGTGACTAACTAATACTAAGCTTCTGCTAGTAACTAAAAGTAACTTAGAGTTAAACTCTACTTGCTTCGTTTACAGAAGGGTCATTTTGGCTTACTATACTACTTAGATACATAGGCCTGCTATAGATAGGCTAGGGGACGATAGAGGGGCAGGGCAGCGTGTTTATAGACGGAGTTTAAGCCTAAGAGCTACAATAAATAACTGAAGAAACTACCCCCCCATAGTCCTCAATTCAGCTGGTCGAGCTTAAACTCTCGCAAGAGAACTCCGTACAACGACTAAACCGCCTCCCTCTTATACCCCTTTCCCACACCATCATTCTACATGAGTTCACACGTTCCACTCTGTAAATCCACATCCCTATTAATACCGTGCCACCTTTTCTTCAACTAAGGAGGGAGGAGGGGACTCACTATAATGGAATCCCCCCACAGCAGTCACTATCCTGGTGACAGGGGCTCCCGGAGCCACCACCGCAGTCGAATGCACAATAACTAATTTGTGATATCTGATGTCGAACAAGAGCATCAATTAGCAAGCTGCTAATAATTAGTTGCTCGACTAGTTTAGAAGGTAGAAGACACACCGTGAAGCAGATAAACCCAGAACAACAGTCGTCCTCTCTACCAGCACAGTTAGAGCCGGAAGGCAGGCATTTCGTCGCCGCTGTGGTATCTATAAGTGAACTTGCAGTGGCTGACCCGAGTAGGAACGTCATGAGTGCCATTAACAGCTTCATATTCAGTGAAATCATAGTAGATAGGAGGGATAGTAATTCCGTTTTCTGAAGGAATGTCGCTAGTTTTGTTTTTGGGGAGAGTCTAATCGCTTTATAGGCTGCGGTACTGAATACCTGCTTCACCGAGTGCCTTGAGTGGTCGGCACGGGCGCCATTGTGTAGCTCGATTTACATAAAATCTTAATCCTTCATTGATTCACAGACGTGATAAAGCAAGCCCGTCTGGTAGAAAGATATTACTAGCTCTTCCTTCAGAGGATTCACTAGATTATAGGCTTTGTTTGTACAACACCTTGTTACACCGGATTCTATGCTATCAGTAAACTTGGCTTACCTCGACTACCATTTTGAGTTCATGGCAGTTACCCGGATCATACCCCATCCCCTAATGATTCAACCCAACCTTTTTTGAAAGTCGAACACGCGTTTTCAGTCTTATAAGTCACAACTCCACTGGAAATGACACGTATGTAGCCAGTGGGATCTAGATCCCAACCCCGCAATCCCTTGAATCGGTTGTCCATGAGAACCGAGGCGCATCGCGAAAGGGAGGCACCCTACTGCACAGTTTAGAAAAAAGTCTAATACGAATGCATATACTTCATTTCTAATTATTGTAAATCTTATACATCAACATTACCTGCATCAGAAGAAAAGTCTCTCTTCATTTCCTCAATCCACCGCCATAACCTATGGTCTGCCACAAAGTCCTGGCTCAGTCCTGCAACCATATTAATCTTCCTTGCAATCGCATGCCTCTCAATGCCAATCAGCGTAGCTTCTTTAGGACCTCCTGCAGGTTTTTCCATTTTGCCAATAACAGCAAAGTAATCCTCTTCGTCTTTCAGAATCTCAGGTGCCCATTCTTCGTCATCAGCAAGCTCTTCAGCAAGTTCGACAAGCCTGTCTTCTTTCTGAGCTGTTTTGAAAAGAGCGGATATATTAACTTCCTCTACCGGTTTATAGATAGATTGATACAGTTCCTTAAAATAGTAGTAGTCTTGCAAGCCATCGAGAAGAACCAGGCGGTTAAATAGCGACGCCTTACGCGTGCATTCCCATAGACTTGGCTCGAGCTTTACCTCCTCATAGAGTCGAACGGCAATGAAGCCAGATTTAAACGCCAAATCGAGATATGGCTCCGTGCCATCCCTAGGATGTGGTAGGCCTGGCGTTACAAGAGCCGTGGAAACAGGAACTGTAGATGCGAAAGCCCAGTCAATAATGCAAGTAATATTGAGCTCGCTGTCGACAAAAATATTGCTTGCGCTAAGATCCGGATGGCAGAGTGGAAATCCATCTACTGGCTTTGATAAGGCTCCAAACGTTTCTCCGCGAAGAAATGGTACCATTTGTTGCATAAAGTGGCCTGCGGTACAATAATCGAACCTATTCTGGCCGCTGTCGATCTTACCACCAATCTTCACAAAATCTTCCCATCGAGAAACTGCAGCGCGCCTACTTTGAGATGTTTCAAAATTTTCGAGACTTGGAACCGGAGCGAAGAAGACGTTGTGTTGTAGCCTGAGCTCCTGAACATGTCGAAGGAATACTGAAATCAGTGCTTGGTAATAGTCGTCATCATGCTCAAAAGGGCCTCGCTGGATTATGTCGCCTAAGGTTTCGCGGTCCTGAAAGATGAAGGCAGGAGAGAGGCATTTTCCCACGCGGTATTCCCCAGCCTCCTCAAAAAGTGAGCCCAATTTGTCGAAACGCAGGTTTAATAGTTGAGATGATATCCCGCCAAGTTGCCGCATTACCTTCTCCTTCTGTGATTGAGTAAGGTACTGCTGCTGAGGGAAAACACCCTTTTCGAGTGGATGAGGATCCCATCTAGAATCCTGAAGCTGAGTGCCAGGAGCCTTGCTCATCAAGATATAAGGAATCTCAGTCGCATTCAACTTGGTAGAGCTTTGCTTTAGGTTAGTTTAAGCAGTATTAAGTAGTAGTTATTAACTGACCAATAATCGAATATTTCCGGAATAGGTATAGAACTATGCTCCTTTATATACTTCATGGTTGCAACCTCGCTTTCTAGCAACTCTCCCGCAACTTCTGCGGAAATATCGTCATCCTCAGCTGCAGGGGAGCGAAATATCCACTTAACGCCGTCTTCGAAGGAAAGAAGGATGGTCCAATTTAAACTTCCGCTCAATGGCCGCTGCGTTAAATCGCAAGAGCATGGTACATTCCGAAGCTGGCTTGCATGCTGGAGAAGTGCAGATAAATTGAACTTAGAGTGCCATGGTATTGGGTTACTCGGTGTCATTGTGTATAGCGAGTCTGAAACTTAAGACCAGAAAGGCGTAATGGTTGGCCACACTATAGCAACAGAATATAAGAAAGGCAAAGCAGAAATATTTGCAGAAGGATTCTCTATACGATGTTGCAAATATGCTCGTCCGACAAGAGCGCGTGTCCTCAGCCATGTAGGTTTCAGATTCTCATGAACTTAGTTGGATATACAGAGACAGGAGGCTAACACTAACAGTGAACTTCTCAAACAACTTGTAGCTATATCGGAGACCTTGACCGAAGCCGACGGACAACTCGCGCGAGCCAATTACAAACTGAGTGTTTTGTATGGTGAGAAAGAGATGCGAGGGCCAGAGGGCCAAGCTTGCAAATCTCGCGCCATTTCTCTGAGAGATAAGCTGAGACCCGAGAACAAGGATAATCCGTTTGAAGAAAGCGAGTTTATGAAGCTGTGTCTTTTTATGTTGTGGTAAATAAGAGGGAATATAAACATCTTTATATTGCATATTGCATTCACCGTCGCTCTGCGTGAGCAACATTGGTGGACACTGCACCTTGGACGACTAATTACAAGCCTGGTAGCCAAAGCAGCTGAGCGAGCGCCTTTCAGGCTTGTGCATTAGAATAGATTCCCCCCGTTTCTGAGTGGGACACATCGGTAGTTGGATTACGGCGCCCCCGAAGAAAACTGAATGAAGCAGTTTTTAAAGTTGGACCCCAAGATTACGCCTCCCGTGGATGGGGATCTGTGGGACATGGTGGAGAACGCTAAGCCCCGCGCCACGTCGGTCTTGTCTGGGTTAGCGTGGATTGGGAGTTTGATCCATGCTTATTTTTGGTTAACCCAGCGGCACATTTAACCGAATGGGGAATATTAGCATCCAACAACAACTTAATATTTGTTCCACCATTTCCGGATTCCACCTTAACCTGATAGTATAATCCTTCAGCCTCACCGTCAACTTAACGCTTAAAAGGCACGGCGTAAATCATATCTAGTTTAAGCAGTTTACGAGGCTAATTAGTGCTGACACCAGCGGCACGTTAAACCAGCTTGGGCTATCATACGTCATGTAGCGATTATTGCGACCCTGCGGATTTGCGACTGGTGAAGAGAGGGAAAAAATATATAACAAACGGCATGTCGCTCTTCGAAGTTCTAAGACCAATTCACATCCAGACTAACATAGCTTACAGTTCTCTATTATTCTAAAGTCTTGAAAAGTCGACATGCGTTTTCAGCTTTACAGCCTATTTCTAATCCCGATATGTTCGAGGTCAGTCCTCGCGGACTTGCTAGTGCCCTGTTATGAAGCGCCCGTGGATGTGGCCAGCAACAAAAGCCACGTCGCCGCAGCATGGAGGAATGCCACGGCAACCCTTCATGAATACATCACTGATCACAACGATGGCACACTTCCACATGTCCTGGCTGCAATGAAGAACATCACTTTCTCAGTTGGCCTGTTTTCGCTGGATGATCCTGCTGCTAGCAAGATGCAGTTCCACTACACCTCCCCCGAGATTGCGAATGCGCCCAATGGTACAAACAAAGTAGATGGGAATACTATCTACCGCATGGCTAGCGTTACGAAGGCCTTCACTGTTCTTGCAGGCTTATTGGAATTAAATAGCACTCACTGGGATCGTCCAATTACCGACTTCGTCCCTACACTTGCCAATTATACTCAAAATAATCCCGGAGAGGACGACCCTACACACATCACGGAATGGGACAAAGTCACTCTCAGTGCTCTTGCTGCCCAGATTGCGGGGGTTCCTCGTGACCCATTCCTAGTTGGAGAAATCACAGACCCTGCGAAAATATCGGCATTAGGCCTACCACCTCTAAATCCAGATGACCCACTAAGCCTCCCGCCATGCGCACTTCCGGAGAACTATAACAGCACCAATAGTGCCTGTAACGAAATCCCAACCATCGAGAGTATCCAGAACCGCCCCCCAGGGCTCCTTCCCTGGACAAGCCCGGCATACGCAAACACTGGCTTCGTGCTGCTCGGTGTCGCCATCGCCAACATCACTGGCAAACCCCTGACCGAAGTATACCGCGAGAGCATCTTCGAGCCCCTTGGCATGACATCTTCCAACGCCTCCACGCCACCCAAATCCGAGTGGCACCGCTCTGTCATCCCCGATCCCACGGCCTTCGATATCGATGCTGGAATCCTCGTCTCGTCAGGTGGCCTTCTATCTACCACCAACGACCTGGCCAAGTTCGGCATCGGCATCCTCAACTCCACTCTCCTTCCTGATGATGAGACGCGTAAGTGGCTCAAACCCGTCTCGCACACCGCGCACTTTCAGTATTCCGTCGGTCGCCCGTGGGAGATCCTGCGCTACACTCACACGTCGGGCGTCGTCACGGATATTTACACCAAGCTGGGCGACTCGGGCGCTTACAGCGGTTTTATCATCCTCTTACCAGATTATAACGCCGGTTTCTCGATTCTATCTGGCAGTACATCACTGCAGCGATTCAGCGTTGTGGCACAGGTCGCTGAAATTGTCACTAACTCCATCGTGCCCGCCTTGGCTGCCCAGGCTGCTAAAGAAGCGGAGAAGAAGTTTGCAGGCGTCTACAATTCCACCGCACCGGGAATAGAGTCCTCACTTACATTGACGGTCAACCAAACTGCAGGCGCTGCTCCGGGCTTGGTGATATCGTCCTGGGTCAGCAATGGCACAGACGTACTTGCGCAGCTGCCAACAAGTCTTGGACCGGGCCCATACCGCCTCCAGCCATCCATTTCAGACTCTGAGTCGGGAACTGAGGCGTATAGATTGGTCGCATCTCTTGATGCGCCGATCCCAGCGAGCGCAGGCGCACCGAAGGGACTCTTCACATCGTTAAGCTATCTTGCGGGGGACTGGCTCGGCCTTGATAGCCCCACATATGGTGGCATTGGCATATCACTTTTTGTATTTAAAATTGGGTCTCGTGGGAATGTTGAAGAAGTCAGACCAGAGGCGTTTAGGGTCAGCTTGATTCGAACAGATTGAGGCTGTGGGTGTAATTGAGAACAGGACTTCAGTGATACTTTACATCAGTTAAAAATTTAGAATGGTGCGATGAAGTAATATAATTTATATATCAAGAACTCCTATGCCAATCTACTTACCCAAATAGGTCACCCTTCCCAAATCTAAATCCCGCTCCAGCCCACAAAAAAAAAAAAAAAAAAAGCCCGAAATAAAATATTTAAGGTATATTAACATGTGTTGTAGACCTCATCTCCTCTACTGCATCTCTCAGAACTTGTCTCCTCAACTTCGCCTGTCTCAACTTCATCAATCTCCATAGTTAATCTCCATCCAAGCAACTCCTCAAAACGGTGCACTTTCTAGCATCCACTATATTGCGGATTATTCGCAATAAATTCATCAATCGCGTCGAGATCTCCACGGTGTGACAAGAAAGTCTCATCATCGTGTACGTAGTAGCCTTGAGTGCAAATTTGACCATCGTGTTGAGACCCAAGAGAACTGAAATCTAGGTAATTAGGTCCTGGCCCTCCTGAGTTGGACTGATCCTCATTTTCTACTTCTTTCGGTTCATTGAAAGGTGTGTCATCATCGTTGAAAGGAGTGGCGTTGTCGTTGTAAGAGGTGGGATCGGTCAAAGTGCCATCAATGACAGACGAGCCCCCATAGGGGCTAGGGGTGTAAGTCGAGCTGGCCATGGGAAAGAGCCTAGGGGTATGTCCAGAACCAACCAAGGGCTCTGCCAAACCAATTACAGGTTCGGCCTCCAATGCAGTAGGTATGGGCACTTCAGCTTTTTGACGCTTCGCTTGTTGATGCTTCGCTTGTTGACGCTTCACTGTTTTACGTTTTGCCGATTTCCGCTTCGTCTTCGGTGCTTGCGCTGCCCTCAACTGGCGAAGCTGCCATTTGCTAAGGACCTCCTGGCAAATCTGTGCGATGATACGACACTGTCCGTAACTTAACTCAGGGAGTAGATTCATTCTTGATTGTTGAATAAGGTCGCCGTGAATGAGATCAAACAACTCCTGGTGCGTAATATTTACCGTAACTGATAATAGTTAGCAGAAGTATCATAAATGTAAATATAGAGTAAACCAACATGGATTACTAGGGATTTCTACACCAGGAAATATGGCGTACCAGGCGACTAGCCACTTCCCTAGTTCCGACCGGGCGTATGCCTCTGTGGTGCTTGACTTGCCGATGTAGTGCCTGCAATTATCAGTAACCCACTTCTCGTGTTTGGGATACAGTGCTATAAGCTCCGAGTATTGCTTTATAGCTCCATCGACTTTTTTCCAATGTGCTTCTGTTATTCCTTGCCGATTTGGTTCGTAGTTTTCCAGTTGAAGCTCACTAGAGTCCAGCACGCTACAAGGAGAGGCCGAGTGAAGCTGTCTTTCATGTTTCTCCCAAGAGCACTCATCTACAAATAAACGCCCGCAGCGCTGACATTCCTTGTAGAGTAAATGGTTGTTAGTGCAACTCTTCGAACTGAAATGGTCACTAGCTAGGCCGTTAGCATATATAGTATATAATACGAATTAAAGACAAACCTGAACAATCGTCGGACCTCGGGCGATCTATAACCCTTCCCACTGGAGCAAGGATACCCTCTTGCGGCGTAATGGCAGATCAAGGGAAGACAAGAAAATAACTCTGCAGGCAAATCCTCGATAGTGTCTACGGCCAACTCGTTTTGATCTTCTTCCTGTGGGCTATGGCTTCCGCTAGGCGTGAGGGCCGAGCGTTCGTGGGGTGTTCTGCCGCCATAGCCAGACGTAGTGAGGCTTCCACTCCCGGTGTCCCGACTAGTTCTGCCTTCGGGTGTATCTGAGAGAGGCAGTGTAGTTATTTGGCTTCCATGATGTTTGTCGACCCTAGTCAGATCTCCCAAGGCCGGCCCACCTGTTTTATCATATTCGACTCGGCTATTCCCCATAATAGCAAAACGTGGTGAGCGCAGCAGCACATCGTTAAGTGTAATCGGAATGGGAACCGCCTGGTTATGCGATTGTGTGTTTCCTTTCTTCTTCGAGTGACACCCTCTGACAGCTTCGTCCATGGCTCTGCGCTGAACGTCCGTGGGAAGTGCCGGAAAGTCTTCGAAAGATTTGCTTGCGAGTAGGCTATCCAGAGTAGGTTTTTTGGTTTTGGTGACTGAGAGGCGACTGAGATATGATACCTTCAATGCTGGCTGTGGAGGAGTAACTGGTGGTGTAGATCGAAATGCTGACATGGGCGGCTTGGAGCCTGGCCTCTCGCCGGGAGTATAATAACCAGTCGGGGCACTGGTGGCACCTCTGGTACTGATAGGGTTCGCATATCGTAAACCATCGTTGGGCCCATGATTGATGGAGTTCTGTCGGCGAGGACGATAAAAGCGACTGGAGTCGGTATCATCCTTTGCTGAATCCTGACCACATTTAGGTCGATATGCTAATGCCTCGAAAGGGAACCATTTCGATCGATGGGAGGATGTTTTCCGGCTCGACAACGCATTTACGGGCGTCAACGACGCCCCGCCCAGTGATGGTGGTGTAACCATAGTAGCACCCCCGATGGATAATCCCTTTAGCATTCTCTGTCAGCATCTCCGGATAAACTGTGGTAAGGGGTAAGGGCTTACATGTTGTGTCGAGTTGATGTCCCAGCCGGAATGAAGAATGTCAGCCATGTAAACAATGCCGCGGGGTCCTAGAACCCTCTTTTAGGGAGAGAGTTGATGAGAATGTTACGTGTATAGGTAAAAATGATGATCTGAACGGTTGTGCTGTAAAGAGTTGAAGAACCCGAGGAAGAGAAGCACATCTTGCGATATACTAGATCGCGAGATGCTGCGAAAGTTCGCGGTGTCCTGGGAGTCTTAGCAGAGCATCTGGGCAACTTGCAGGACCTTCAGTTCGCCTAAGAGTCCGCCAGACCGGTCGGGGGGCTTAGTTATTGTCGTCACAATTTATGAATTTTTTATGTGCAGCTAGACAGTGAATGAAGCTTACCCACCGTATCATTTCGTTCCTAAGCATGGGTGCTTTGAAACAGGTACGCCTTTTGTGAACGATGACGTTTTTATGCTTGACACCATAGAATCAAGACAAGATACTCGGTGGCGACTACAAGACCTGAGCAAGGACAGGGTCGCCTACGAGTCGTTGGTAAGACTCGGTCTCGCTGTGAGAGTTCATAGCGACTGTGGGTAATTTACCAGCAATTGGCCACTAAGAGCTGTACAGCTGGATATTATCATGATTTGGTAGTTGCGCAAGATTAGTTGCTCAGAATTCGAATCTAGAAGAGGGGTTTCTGTCGACTTCTTCATTGTTATTATAAATACCCCAGGTACGCACGGTCCATCTTCATGCTCCTTGCTGCCCAAGTACCATCACGAAACCCGACCCCAAATTCAAGTTCCATTGGCAACTTGAATAAGAGCAATGGGAGTATAGACTCTAAATTAGCGGCCTGATCTCACTGTGTCCGGCCAAGCGCTTTTCAGGTTTGAGTTCTTATAAAGTAATCGGCGCACACTCCCCTTCTGTGGCAGTACAGTGGTACGAGCACAGTTCATGATGAATAATTTGCCCCAAACACCAACACCGACGTCAACTCCGCAAATACAACCACCATTGAATGCCCATTTACTTTTCTTATACCTTTTCCAAACCATCTCTCACGCATGCGCATTCCTATGCGCCGCATCCTCAACCGCCCGATCCCAATCTATCGTAACGAGGAAGAACCCTTCCCCAGCGGCCACGAGCCCCAACCCAACCGCAACACCACCCCACAGCCCCTCGAGCTTCCAATCGAGCCCAAATCCTGTCCCGAAAGAGATCGGGAGCGCAATAACATAGTAGCAGAACAAGTTGACGTATCCGCCTATTTCCTGCCTACCAAGGCCACGCAGAAGCCCATTGCTCAGAGCCGCGAGTGCATCGAAGAGCTGGAATGCCGCGCATATAGGGAGGACTCGCGCGACAAGCTCGATGACTTCGGGGTCGTTGGTGAACAGCTGGGGAATGTGGTGACGCAAAGTCCAGAGCATGGTGACGTTGAAAAGGCCAACGAGGACGGCGGCGTAGACCGCTACCTTGGCCGACGTGCGCGCAGCGCCCGACAGTGTGGCGCCAATGAGATTAGCAACACGCGTTGAGGAGGCGATGGATAGGGGGAAGGGGATCTGGAAGGTGATCGCGCTGACTGTTCCCAGGACCGACTGCGCAGCGAGATGCGTGGTGCCGAAGTAGCTGGATGCTAGAACCAGAGCCTCGAAGGCGAGGAATTCAGCTTCGACCATGACGAGACCCGGGACAGCGAGTTTAATCATCGGGCCCCAGTTATTCAGGGCGCGGTGGTTGAAGCCGTTCCAGCATTGGTGACCGTCTACGAAGTAGACATAGAGGAAAAGGAGGATGGGTAGTAAGTTGTGAGTCACCACGACGGCGATAGGAGCGCCAATGTAACCCCAGCCAAAATGCCAGACGAAGAGCCAGTTCATGAAGGCGTTCATTGGTGCTGCAACAAGGAGGACGTATGTCGTCGCGCTGAAGAGACCCTGCGCCTGGACGAAACGTTTGCCGCTCTCGAAAAGCGCATATCCTGGCAGCCCAAAGATTAAAACGCGGAGGTACAGGCCAGCTAGGTCTGCTGATTCCTTCTCCGGGATTATGGCTTCAAGCATTCGGTTTGAAAATAGCCAGAAAAGCCCAATTGGAATGGAGAGTGACCATAGGAATAGTATCATCCGCTGGCATTGAAGACCGACTAGATGCTTACGGCCAGAACCATACGCTTGGGCACATAGAGTGTCCAAACTGGTCGCCAGTCCCTGGAAAATGGCATAGCCGGTGATGTTTGCTGTCATGGAAGCCAGAGAAACTACAAATGAGTCAGCGGGGTTCACATACACTCCTGTTCTAATATCTTACCAGCTCCTAACTCGATCTTCCCAATATGCCCAACGGTAAAGATACTCGCCACTGTCAATGAGTATTGCAAAAGGAATGTGATAATTAGAGGGGTCGAATATTGCGCCAGCGTCTTTGCTTCTCGCTGCCACGTCGTCTCGATCTTTCCTTCGCGAACTGCCTCCTCCCATAGTCTATTGGTCCTCTCATGGATATCCCTAGCCGATTCGCGCACACCGTTTGAGAGCAAAGGAGAAGTCTCGGTCGGTTGGTCTGGGAAGCCGGGGCCGAACGTCTCGGTGGCCTCTTCATCACCTTTGGGGACTTTCGTACTAAATATGCTACGATATATCCTAGAAGAGAATGCTTCATCCTTAGACCGTGGGTGCTTTGGGGGTGCGAGGTGATTGTCACGCAGCAAACTCTCTTCCTCCCTCCATGCCTGTTCAATTTCTCTCCTGCTGAGATGATCAATTTCCGGATGCTGCGGGGCTATAGCGGGCCTATTTCCTCCACCAAAGGCAATAAAGCTTGGCCGCCTATAAGAGCCCGACATCTGGTGAGTCGCGCGAAGTGTGGAGGTTTCCGACTCATAGTCAGAACCCTCACCATCCTCGCACGCGTCTAAGGTTGCGGCATCGTCATCACCGGAGCTGGCCGCAATATCCCGAGCGATTGACTCTTGTGCCAGTGGCGAACCTGAGTGAAACGAACTGCTAAAGTGCGAGCGGCCAACAGAACCGCTACGTTGGCTTGAGGAGCCAACAATGGGCCTCGATGGGCTCCCCATATTCTTACTATTTTCTTGATTAGTATTTGGGTTTTCTGAAATGTGCTCGACGATATATTGCAAGATGCCTACCTCATTGCTGAATCGCTTTGTGAGTTTATATCCAGCCAACAATGGGAATGAAAGTTAAATAGAGTCAAGCGCAGCCGTTGATTCGGATATATATGACTCCAACCAAATTATTCCACTCTCAAAGCTTGGTGGAGATAGCAGGAAGTTTAAAAAGATCTGCACAACTTGATCCCGAGGTATATAACACTTGCCCCATCAATTAGGATATACGAATCGTATACTTCAGGAACTGTCAATTAGACACAATCACTCGCCCTTGTTCCGCAAATATATAGCAACACAGCACAGAAGGGAGAGTGTAGAAGGGAAAAAGCGTAGGTGGCAACAGTCACCGTTGCACGCCGATGAGAAGGAGCTACTACTAGTAAGACAACCCCACCAACCCTTCGCCCTTCATGATAGACCCTTGTTTTTTTTCAGTGGTAAGTCGCGGTCTTAGCTGTGGGGTAATATCCAATGGGGCAGCGCGAGCCGATGCCGAAGGCGGCCAGACGCTCACTATTGTAAACTATTGTAAGTACACCATACCTACAAGCACATAGTATTGTGGCGCTATCACTCAATCGCCCCATCAATTGCATCCCATCCCACTATCCAAAATCCACAATCCGGATATATAGATCCACAATCCCACAATCCACGACCCCGCTCGGAGAAAGAAACCACCGCGCCGCCCTTTCATCACTAAACTTACCGATCGCCGAAAGCTCGTTCCCTCCAGCCACTGAAGCTACACCACCGAGAAAAAGCAACCTTGAAGCGAAAATAAAGCCACGATCTCACACTCTATATATATACCACCCCGCCCTGCGACTGAAACATGTCTTTAGAGCCAGACCCAGAGGATGCACTCAGGATTGGCGCGTATCGACCGTGGTATCTCCCGTTTCGCTCAAAGATTTGTAACGCCGATCCGTACGTCAAACCTCTGCTTTCCCTACTTCGAATTCTTCCGAGACATGACGCTGATGGAGTATGATACAGATACCGTAGAGGTTCAGCTTTTGCTCATCCACCATGGTGGACTCCATTGATTTTCGAGAACGATAGCAGTGATGCGCGCGACCACTGTGCCAACGAGAGGAGTACGCAGCTTCATTTCCTCTCCACCGTGCCTACCTTTCGCAGATTCTCTTTGTTCTCCGTCGTACCTTCCTTTCATAGGATCCCCAATTGCTCAGCCATACCTTCCTCAAGAAACAAACTTCTTTCGTCGCCCTACCTTCCTTCGCAGAGTCCCTCCTAACTGCACTTGTTGCGCATTACGCCTTCCTTCTCCGAATTGCACCTTCCCTCCCCGTGTTCCGTACTATTACACAGCTAACGTACCCCGCCTACAGCATTCCTCTCCTACCTTCGCCTCTCCGTCTACATGTCCGTAGTCTCTATCGCAATCATCCTCTCCTTCCACCTCAAAGACGAACCTACCGACTTCGAACTACGCATGGCTCTACCCCTCGGCATCGTCTTCTGGTTCCTCGGGCTATTTTGCCTCGTGCTCGGGTTCGGTAACTATGTCAAGACGATAACCCTATATAGCAAGCGCGCGGCGCTGGTCCAGTCAGGCTGGAAAACGCAGACGGTAAGCCGTGGACATCCCCGGGTATATCGAGGTGGCGCTGACGAGGCATTAGATGTTCGGGCTTGTAGCGACGAGTATTGTCGCTGTGTGCATCCTGTTTTTGGCTACGAATTCAACGAAAGATTCTTGATATCTGGATATAAACTTATAAATACTAGGTTGGCTTTTTGTTTACGGCGTTTGGATGGGGTGGCAATTTTACTTGCGAGGGAAACAGGATACTATACCATGGTGCGGACATCTATTAATGACTGGATACACAGAACAGCGAATCGAGCAATATACCCAATATTTCAGAGCTCTAAGGCACCAAAAGTGCTTCTATAGTTTTATAATCTCTGCACGAAAAATATATACAAAACGGCATCGCTATTCTATACTTCATCCAATGAGTCACCCAGCCCACCACCCATCACTTTTCCCGGCCTAACCTCTCAGCCTTGTCTTCCACCAATTCATACGCAGGTCTAAACTTGCCATCATTCGCCCCATTTCCCTTGTCCGCCTTCAATGCCGGATTGGGATGCGTATCTGTAGTTCCCCCCAACGACGTATACCCCTGGTCATACAATTGACAATACGGAACCTCCATCGCTCGAATAAACTGGACACTTCATTAGCCCATGCCATCCCTCGTAGTCGAAAGAGAAAGAGAAACTCACCCCCCAAATCTCAGCGTAATGCCAATCAATCACCGGATGCACACGCATAAACGCCGGCCACCCCTGGTCTGTTTGATCAAAATGCGTCAATAGCATCCCATGCGGATCTGTCCTTCTCGTCCCCACGAAAATCGCCTTCACTTGTGTCTGGTCCTCCAGGTATTTCGCGAACGCAGCTTTCATCGGCATTGCGTAGCGCGCAAGGTCGAGGGAGTAGTCCGCCTCGGACTCATCGACGAAGTCGTCTACCTCCTGAAAGGGGTGGGGAGAGATAATGTAGACGCTTTGGAGGCGGGTAGGGAGCGGGGCGGGGTGAGTTGCGAGGGCGCAGAGGAAGAGGATTAGGAGGACGAGACAGTCTTTGCCGCCGTTATAGGATATAGATATTTCTTCTAATCTGTGTTGTGAGGTTCTCGTCAGCGATATATTCTATGATTCACCCTGCACATTTATTTCCTTCCCTCCCATTGCTTCGCCCGATGTTCCCCGCATTGGACCAGCAAAGGAATGAAGACTTACGTGTATTTCTCGAGCGCCGCGGTGATCACACCCAGCGCAGTCCTCGTCTGCTCCTGCACCCCCCGCAGCATCTCCGACTCCGGCTCAGAAGCCAAAAACGCATCTAATCTCGCCGCAAGCTGTGCGCACAGCGGCCGAATACTGGTATCCGCATTGCCGTTAGCCAGCTTAGGCGGCAGCGCGTTGTCATGGGTCACTGCAGCGACGGCGGGAGCGCTCGATGGCATCGCGGAAGGTCAGCAGAGTGTGGTAGTGCTGTCCATGCGCGGTCTGCTCGGTCAGGTCAAGATAAAGTGGTGGATGCAGCTGGAAAGTGAGTGAATAGACGTTCCGAGGTGGGTTATTATTCACGGGCGGGGGTGGGTGCATGTGGTGGGGTCGGGACTAGTGTCGGTCCTTATCGGCGCGTCGGCGATGTAGGGGTAGGGGTAAGCGAGGTACAGAGTGAGGGGTTTGTGTCGCCTAAAAGTCTTAAATGCACTGTAACTAACTGTGGACCAGTGCGCTTCCAGGTATTATCAACTACAACTACAAACAATTCTAGCAGTTTCTAGAAGTGAGAACATTAAAGCAAATTACTGTCTTTATAGGTTGTAATAATCTTCCTATTTTTAATTATATGGATCCGCTATTTACAATTTACTGAGATGGGAAGAATTTCATCACACACAGCTCCTCTCAGGGACGCCCTGTTAATGTATGGACTTTCAGGCAACTGAGTTGGTGGGTGAAAAAGTGGATTGGATGTGAATATGGGGTATAATAATTTTGAGGTTCTAGCTACTTTATAAACTCTACAACAAAGGCTATCCAAGTAATCCGGACGCGAGAGCTTCCAGATCCTCGAGTGTCTCTGGCTCGTCTGCTGCCTCGATGATATGGCGACGAGATTTCTTCGTGGCGGCCGCCTTGGACTCATCGTCCGAGCCATTCTCGAACCACTTCTTGGCCCTCTTCTGTGGTCGCTCATCTTCTGCTTCACTCTCGCCATCCATTGGCAATGACTTGAGGAATTCCAGTGGATCTTCTGCGTCGCTGCCTGCATCATGTAGTGCTGGTGCTTCATCGTCATCGTCCATATTACCCCTCTCTCTGGCCTTTCTCTTCTCCTTCTTCTCCCTCCTCTTATCCTTAGCCAGCTGCTTATCTTCAATATCTGCCTGCTTGACCTTCGATGCCTCCTCCTCGACGAATTTAGCGCGCTGTGCCTCAGCAGTTCCCCTAGCCTTGAAGTCATCCTCATCCTCAAGCTCATAAATGTCGTGAGCGTTGCCATCAGAGTCATACACAGTCTTAGTACCGTGGCCCTTCAGCTTCAACATCTTCTTCTTGGACTTGAGCATCTTCTCGCGTCTCTTCGAGTCAATGACAAGCTCAGTATCATTCGCGCCCTTGATAACCTTTGGTTGAGGTCCGGCAGAAGCAACTTCTTCCATGTCCTCGGGTAATTCGCTATCCACTGGGATGAGCCTCTTGACAGACATGAAGTCGCCATCCTCATCGGAACCATCGTTCTCCTCACCGCCCTGTCTCTTCTCATCCTCTGCTATCAACTTCGTGTAATGGCCCGAGAGAACATTCTGGTTCTGCATCTCGAACATTCTGTCATACTTGGTTCGCACCTCCTTCTTGGCCTTTTTCCCACCAGCCTCAGATCCACTCTCTTCGTCGCTAGATTCCAATGTAGCTCTAGGCGCATTCTTCAGCTTCTTTGCGTCATTGCCCTTCTGGAACTTGATCTTGGGCGCACCCGGTAGACCCATGCTAGAAGCAAATCCCTCGAGGTCAATTTCGTCGATTTTAAATATTTCCTTGTCTTTCTGTAGATATACTGATCGGGTGTAACTGACAAACGCCTTCTGCCCGAGGTACTTGAGCTCTGGATCTTGGAAGCACATGACCTGTAACTGCTTCTGGACGCTCTGCTGCTTATTTGTGCGTACTTTGATCTTCTCAATCGGAACCTTCTTGTGTTTTAAGCGCGCAAGCATCCCTTCCTCTTCGGTCGGATCCAAAAACATAACACCTCTGCCTGCTCTTTCGTATCTAGCCGTCCGGCCAACACGATGAATGTATGTGTCGGCATCTTCAGGGCAATCCATTTGAATAACCCAATCCACAGCTGGGAAATCAAGACCACGAGCTACCACATCTGTTGCAAACAAACAAGAATTTTGAGAAGACGAGAACTTGGACGTAATATCTAGCCTTGCCGTTTGTTTTTGTCGTCCATGAAGATGAAGTAGAGGAATACCGGGTTGAATGTGACGGAAGCTTTCATAGACAAATCGTACCTGCTTTCCAGAAGACATGAAAACAACTATCTTCGCCTTCAAGTTCGCTCGTATGAAACTATACAGTGTGTTCAGTTTCTCTGCCAAAGGCACAACGATATAGTGTTGTTGCAAGGTAGTAGGCGTGGCGCTTGAAGCGGCTTCATGAACCGCCACATATTCCGGCTCTTTCAAGCTCAGCCTCGCTAAGTCGGACACCTTCTTCGTCTGTGTTGCACTGAATAGCATCGTTTGTCTATCCTTTGGGAGATGGTCTAGGATAGCATCCACCGAAGTTTGGAAACCCATATCCAAGATTCTGTCTGCCTCATCGAGTACCAGCATTTGCAAATTGTCGACTTCAAAGGCGGCCGTTTGGTCCATATGCTGCAGCATTCGGCCGGGTGTGCAGACCAAAATGTTCATCCTGCCCAACCTTTCACGCTCCTCTTGTAAACTCCTACCTCCAATAACCAAACCGGCTGAGAACGAGTGGTACCTCCCGATTTTCCGGAGCACCTCGAAGATCTGGATAGCCAGCTCTCGCGTCGGCGAGATGATTAGGGCCCCTAGCCCATCCAACTCGGTCCATTTTTGGCGGTATAGGTTCTCAAGGACAGGGACGAGGAAAGCGAGAGTTTTACCACTGCCTGTCTTCGCAGCGCCGAGTATGTCGCTACCTTTCAGGGCGAGCGGTATCGCTTTCGATTGAATATCGGTCAGGGTTTTGAAATGCGAAGCTTCGAGGCCCTTGGACGTAGGCTCCGATAAGGGAAGGTGTTGGAAGTCCTTAATGTCTGCGACCTTGGGATCCTGTAGAGTGCGATTAGCATTGTTCCTGCCTCTCAATGTGAGTGATGGGTAAGTACCAGTTCCTTGATCTCCTTCTCTAGTCGCTCGTGGTCGTCCACGACCCTCTTCCTCTTTAGTGAGCGAGCATCATTCTTCGGCTTCGCAAATTTGCCAGCCGTTTTACGAGCATTTGGAGGCGCCATCTTTACTTTCGCAAAGCCAAATGCGATGTTGCGGTTTTCAGTGCAGCCTCGAATAATCTTTTCGATGGGATGTGGCGCTAGTAACGGTTCTGCCGCAGGCGGTGAGAAATTAATTTGGTGGGTCCCATGTCAAAAGTTCCCAACTCTGAGAATCTGAAGCTTCGATAAGCCCTCCACCACTCCGAAAACAAAAACGCAACGGAGAATGGTTCCCAGAAATAGTCGCCGGGCGGCATCGCCTGCAATGTCGGAAAATGAGTTCGATATTACGAAATCCCTCTTCAATGAGGACATCGAGTCCGACGACGATAACTTCGGTGTCGCTACAGAAAAAACCGATATACCCATGGTCCTCGATATGGCTCTGGAGAGCGATGGAGAAGGCGACGAAGCATTTATTGCTTCTGAGTTAGCGGCTTCGAACCGAAAGTCCTCGAATGTCAAAGGCAAGAGTGTTAAGAAGGGTGGTGGCTTCCAGGCTATGGGACTCAATTCGCATCTGCTCAAGGCCATTGGGCGGAAAGGATTCTCCGTGCCTACACCTATTCAGCGCAAGGCTATACCTCTTATTCTCGATAGTCAGGATGTTGTCGGTATGGCAAGGACTGGTTCCGGAAAGACGGCAGCATTCGTCATCCCTATGATCGAAAAACTGAAGGCCCATAGTGCGAAGGTTGGAGCGAGAGCGCTGATTCTATCTCCGTCTCGTGAATTAGCGCTGCAAACTCTGCAGGTTGTCAAGCAATTTGGCCGTGGCACAGACTTGAAGTGCGTGTTATTGGTGGGTGGAGATAGTCTCGAGGAGCAGTTCGGATTTATGGCATCCAACCCAGATATTGTCATTGCTACACCTGGTCGATTCCTGCATCTTAAAGTCGAAATGGGACTGGATCTGTCGTCTATGAAGTACGTCGTCTTTGATGAAGCAGATCGTCTATTCGAAATGGGTTTTGCTGCTCAGCTTACGGAAATTTTATACGCACTACCGTCATCAAGGCAAACGCTGCTTTTCTCTGCTACGCTACCGAAATCGCTGGTGGAATTCGCAAGGGCTGGTCTGGAAGAGCCTTCTCTTGTGCGTTTAGATGCTGAGAGTAAGATCTCGCCGGATCTCCAGAGCGCCTTCTTCACCATCAAGAGCGAAGAAAAGGAGGGCGCGCTCCTCCACATTCTTCACGATCTTATTAAGATGCCAACTGGGCCACCCCCAGCTGCAGTTGCGGCTACAGAAGCCAGCAAGAAAAGGAAGCGTGGCGATGATGGACGAGGCCCAAAGCATAAACCAACGGAACACTCTACGATTGTATTCGCCGCTACAAAGCATCACGTTGATTACCTTGCATCTCTATTACGGCTGTCTGGGTTCGCCGTGTCTCACGCTTACGGTTCTCTAGACCAGACAGCTAGAAAGATGCAAGTTGAAGATTTTAGAACTGGCATGACCAACATCCTGGTCGTCACGGATGTTGCTGCTAGAGGTATCGATATTCCCGTGCTGGCAAATGTTGTCAACTACGACTTTCCTCCACAGCCTAAGATTTTTGTCCATCGTGTTGGTAGAACTGCCAGAGCTGGACAGCGCGGTTGGAGTTACAGTCTTGTTAAGGAGACGGATGCGCCGTATCTACTAGATTTGCAGCTTTTCCTTGGACGGCGCTTACTTCTCGGACGTGAGAGTGGAGACTCTCCGAACTACGCTGAGGATGTCGTTGTCGGGTCAGTGGTACGCGACAAGCTTGAAACCAACCAAGAATGGATCAACAAGCTTCTCCGCGACGATGACGACCTGGCTGCGCTCCGCGGCGTCTCGGTTAAGGGTGAGCGTCTGTATCTCAAGACGCGTAACTCTGCTTCGAGCGAGAGTGCGAAGCGAGCAAAGGAGTGTGTTGCATCAGCGGAATGGATACAACTCCACCCGCTTTTCAACACCGAAACGAACAGTAGTGAACAAGCTCGCATTGACATGCTGGCCCGCATCGCCGGTTTTCGCCCTACTGAGACCGTTTTTGAAGTCGGCTACAAGGGCAAGGCAGGCCACGGGGAAGCGGCAGAGGTCATGCGCGCACGAAGACAGAAAATCATTCCTCGTCGCCAGAAAGCCATCGATGATGCCAAGGCAGAGGCCGCAGAGCTAACCGATGATGATGACACCTTCCAAGGTATTTCTAAGGCTGCGCCAGTTGACGACGACGATGATTCAGACATGGAGGTTACTATCTCGGGCGGTAATGACGTTGACATGGCGGAAGCCTCAGAGGATGAGCTAGAGGTTACTTTCTCGAAGGCCGCGCAGAAGGGCAAGGGCCGTACCCTCTCCTACAAGGACTCGGAGAACTTCATGTCCTACACACCCAAGAACCTGAACGCGGCCGAAGAGCGCGGTTACGGTGTCCACTCAGGTTCCTACAACACTGCGAGCCAGAACTCCAACTTCGTTGAGGCTGCGCGCGGCGTGACAATGGATCTCACGAACGATGATGGTGCGAAGAGCTTTGCGGAGCCCAGTCAGGCGAAGGGAATGAGATGGGACAAAAAGAATAGCAAGTACGTTGCTCGCGCTAACGACGAAGATGGATCCAAGGGAGCGAAGATGATCCGCGGAGAGTCGGGTCAGAAGATTGCCGCATCGTTCCAGTCAGGGAGATTTGACAGGTGGCGCAAAGCGCACAAGGTGGAGCGACTGCCGAGGACGGGAGAGGCGGAGCGAGCTGGTACTGTGGGTGCTGGTGTTGGTAGAGGCATGGGAACGAGATACAAGCATAAGCAAGAGAGAGCGCCAAAGGAGGCAGATAAGTACCGTGATGATTACCATGTTAGGAAGAAGAGGGTGGACGAAGCCAAGGAGAAGCGTATTGGAAGATTTAGAGATGGCGGTGGCAAGGGGGAGATCAAGAGCACGGAAGATATCAGGAAACAGCGACAGTTGGAGCAGCGGAAGAAGGAGAAGAACGCCCGGCCGAGCGGGAAGAACAAGAAGAGGTGAACATAGCGCAATAGGTAATGGAGGGGATAGAAATATTACATATATATATCCTAAATGTCTTGAACTTCGTTGTGGGCTTACATCCGTAGCTGGTGACATCGCTGGGTGCACCCGGCCCGGCATCTGTGCCAGCAAAGTCCAGCCCCAGGACATGTGCCGAGAAGAGCCTCCGCGGAGAGAATAGCTTGGTTGTTGAATTTCTAGGGACGAACTTTCATTGACGCCATGTCTGTCGGAAAAGGCGGTTGTATCCGTGCCGTCCGTGTTCCCAATCTCCTCCACTCCCCACAGGATCTGTCGAGAGCAATCATCGAGGGTCTACAAAGGGTTCCGCAAAATCATACGTCGATCATCGTCGCATCAGTTGGCACATTCTAGGCCGTCACAAGGCTCCAGTCCCTACGGAGTTTACGCCAAAATCCAAAATAAGACGGACGAATTTATCCATGGTCTAAATGATCGTTGCTGTCTCGGAGTAGGCCCGACATTTGAAATGCGGCGTACCCCAGCACTTCCAAGTTCACTAGGACGCGGCCAACTTTCCTGGCAGGTTCTCGATAGCGTTATTGCGCCCAGACTTGGGGGCATCGGGAGCCCCACCGCTGGCTCGTATACGTATAAGTTCCGCCGGATGCGATGGCTTCGACGGAAATGCCGCAGCTATCGTTTTAGGGGTGGGAAGTGCGGGTGGCGCTGGATAGTCTGGGGAAAGGGACTTTGGTGCGTGAATTGAGAACTGTAAAACCAAAATCGACACAACGTCCTCAATTTAGATTGTCTTTTGAGGCGCTGGCTTCACTGAAGTCCTTGAGTAGTAGTATTGTTCTAATTAATTAATTGCTTTGATATCGCCGTAGTTGCTGCGTAAATATATGCTAGGGAGATGTGGAGCCACTGGACTCGTGCCAAAACTCCAATGCTATAAGCCAACCTCATATAAGTCGTCGAAAAAGGCCGGAAAAAATCATGTGTAACTTCGATAAGATCTTTACCGACGGAAACGCCAGCACCGTAGGGTATATTTGTTCCATCCCCTTACCAAGCGCCACCCTCAAAAAAGCCCTTTGAAAATCTCATTCAACCCACACTTAAGAGCCTGCACTATCGCACACTCTGTGGCCCCTTTCCATCATCGGAAGCCGCCTCGCTGTATGTAATATCCACCTGTACATTCCTCCTGATCTCCTCCGGCTGCGTGAGAATCTGCTCATCGCTCGACCACGCCTCAGTCCGCTGACCAGATCCCTTCCACCCGCCAACCTGCGCTCCGAATGTGTCGAGGGCGTGCTGGTCCTTGTCACTCTTTGGTCCACTCCTGTATCCGCGGGGGTATCCTGAGGGCCGGTTGCTATACTCCTTCTCAGAGGATAAAAAGCGCGGTATGAAACGAGTGACTAGAGGTTTCAGGGCGGGGATGCTACCGGTTACCACAGCAAGATTGGCTTCAATCGAAGAGATTGTGTAACCAACTCCGTAACTCCGGTCGTGATTATTCGGGGAGAAACGCCAGTGGTAGATAACGATGCGAGCGATAGAGACGGCAGTAACACTGGTCCGGTTAGTCTTTTGAAGTTCGACTTGGGGGTGCGGTCTTACATAGCGCCAGCGCTTAGCATGCCTATAGCAACCAACTTTCTCCTTCGCGACATCTTCAGGTCCCAGACAATAACCGTCGGGATAGCTAACACGATCAGGTCGGTCAAGACAGCAAGTCCTGCGCTTCCGAGGAAGAATTGGACCTGATGAAAGCAATGCCCCCCTTTCACCAACTCACCATTGACCTTGCCGTCACTATCTGCACCAGCAGCTCGCTGAGCTGCGAGATCCATCTCTGCGGCGGCGTAGACATAACGCGCTGGAGTGCATTGAAAGGCACAGGCGAACACGATAGCGATTGCGAGAGCGAGGTTTAGGGCGAGTGCAAACCAAAGCGCGAGCCGCGCAATGCGATGGGTGTTGCCGATTCGGAGAAGGAAGAAGATCACGGAGGCCTTGACGAGGGAGAGGATCGGATTATAGAGCAGCTGGTTCGCGATGTTGTACTTCCCACCGATGACCTGTTGCTCGATGCTAAGCTTCGGGATGTCCGCTATGTGGTAACCCTGCCAGGTGTAGAGTGTATCTTGCGCTGGTCAGTCATGGTGAGTGATGGGATGTGGGTGCCATACATCTTATAATAGCAAATGATTCTGCGGCGACGAGAAGCTGATTTGGTTAGAATCTAGGCTGTCCACAGGCTTGCGCAGACGACTTACATATGCAGCGAGGAGGAACCCATCACCTATAGTTCGTCAGTTTTCAGAACAGGAATGGTTGGAATAGTATTCCCAGATCAGACCGAGGCATGGGTGGATTCTGTGTAAGTGATCGTTACTCTATATCACACGGCACGGGAAGCCCCATACTTCCCGCATGCAACTTCCCGCACGCACTCGCAGCACGGAAGTGAAGCAACACGACGATCGTAAACCACGACTGCGGCACATCCAAACTTCAGACGTAAAAATTACTTACTCCACTTTATTAATGAGTCGTAATGCCTCTCCGTTTTCAATTGTAAGATCCTCGCGCCGACCCGTAGAGCAAAAAAGACCGTACTGAGGAACAGTGAAACCCCTATTATGGCCAGCGCGGCCGGCTGCAGTGTATCAACCATGCTCACGGGGTATCAAGGCAGTACATAAATCGACGTTGGCAATCGACTTTGCCATGAAGCGGATCATGAAGAGCGATGTGTAGCGCAAATCCCCGGGCGGCGGCGATGGACATCTTAAAAGCCAAAATCAAGGACATAATCGCTCGGAGGTCATGCACGAGGAAGATTGCACTATGAGACCACAGAAATTCAGTGGGCCGCTCATCCCTTCCTTTCCCAGGTTCTCGGAATGGTGGCTCGGTGTGGGTAACTGCCGGTTCTGGGGCGGATCACCTGTCGGGACCCAGCCCATTGCCCGCCACTGCCAGGCATCCCTTGCCATTGCCGGCCAATGTCACCTGCACAACGTCAGCCATCGACAGTCATCATAACCAGTTTCAGCTATTTCTCAGCCAGTGCCAGCCAATTCCAGCTTCTTTGGCCGACCCTGGCTCGTTCCCCGCAGTTAAGACATCGATGCACATCAAAGCGGCGTCGTGGAAGGATCACGACAGGGTCGTAGGAGGGTCGCCGCCGCATTCTTTCAATATCCCTTCAATCACACCAGCCGATATATGTTGGCGCAGGTACGCATTAACGCACTGGCCCACATAGGATGATGCTGTCCTAACAGTATCAACGGATAATCACTGCACATCACCGCTCCTACACTCATGCCAGAGGACTCCGTGGTATGGTAGTTAAGTGCACAAGCACTAGGCTATCAGCACCATAACAATACTACTTTGACCCACTGCTTTTTTGCGGCCAGTTTGGAGATGCACCTTACTACTCCCTTACTAACTCCTCTTTCGTCTCCCTGTGCAGCACTAGATTAGGATGTCTTAATATGTCTTAAATAATGCGTTCTCCCCATTCCTACCACGTTTTGTGTGTGCCGCCACTCACGTCCCTCCGCGCTTCATTTCCGCATTGAGTACTCAACTCTTCGGACTCCCTCTCCTTTCGCCATTCGGAGCCGAATATCCTCCTTCCCGAACTGTAAATCCTTGCTGCCACGCGGGAATACGATGCGCCGTGTCTTACTCCTCGCCGGCATCGTCGGTTCGGCCGCCGCGTACCCACAAGGACCCGTCACCGACAGCACGAAGCTCTTTGACTTTGAGAAGGCTCAGTTAACAGAAGACATCCTCTCAAAATTAGATGGCGTTTTCCAATTTGACAATGGCGATGATGTGAAGCTCAATGGCCGTGGTTCGGCTGAGTGCAAGGTCTTCCCTGGTGACAGCGCCTGGCCATCCGATGCCGAGTGGGCAAAGTTCGGTGAGGCCGTTGGCCCAGGTGCTCTGATCAAGACTGTTCCTCTTGCATCGCCTTGCTACAATGGTCCTTTGTACGATGCAGCTAAGTGCACTTCGCTGACTGCGAACTGGACGAACTCCTTCCTCCAGTAAGTAATTTCACGTGATAGTCCAATTGCACCTGGCTGACTTAGAATTAGTATGGAGGATCCTACGTCCATGATGTCGCCAGTATACCAGGGCTTGACCTGTCAAGTAACCGATGACCCAACTCAGAGTTGTACTTTGGGTGCCCTCCCCTACTATGCTGTCAACATCTCGACGGTTGCCCAGGTCCAACTGACAATCAACTTCGCGAGAAACAACAACATTCGCCTCGTTGTAAAGAACACTGGACATGATTTCTCTGGAAAGTCGGGCGGTGCTGGATCTCTCAGCATCTGGACTCACAATCTAAAGGATATTGAGTACATCCCCAGCTACTCCGCGCCTGGCAGCGACTACACCGGCCCCGCCTTCAAAGCTGGTGTAGGTGCCCAGGCTTTCGAGATGTACGAGGCGGCAAACAAGAAGGGATTGATGATCGTAGGTGGTGAGGGCAAGACTGTTGGGGTCATGGGTGGTTACATCCAGGGCGGTGGCCACTCGCCTCTCTCGTCTCTCTATGGTACTGGTGCTGACCAAGTCCTGTCAATGGAGGTCACAACAGCAGACGGCAAATTCGTCACCGCCGACTTCACACAGAATACGGATCTGTTCTGGGCCCTCCGTGGCGGTGGAGGTAGCACCTTCGGTGTTGTTACCTCTGTAGTCGTCAAGGCGTACCCCGATATGCAGTTCACGGCATCCAATTTCTCGTTCGCCGTTGGAGGAAACGTCACACTCGAGAACTTCTGGACAGGCATCCGAAACTACTTGGATTACTTCCCCTCCCTTTCTGCCCAGGGTATCTACGCCTACTGGTTTATTCTTACTGGCGAGACGGGCCCAACCTTCAAAATGATGCCTTTCTGGGCACCAGGCAAGACCGTCGACGAGAGCAACGCGCTCCTCGCGCCCTGGTTTGCTCAGCTCGCTGCATTAAACATTCACGTCACGCCCGAGACTACAAACTACGATAGCTTCCTCGCCGGCTGGGAGGCTGGATTCCCCCTTGAAGTCGTGGAGAAGACACACGTCTGTAGCGGCTCGCGCCTCTGGCCCAAGGAGAACTGGAAGACGGAGGAGTCTCTGGACGCGATGTTCAACGAAATCAAGACATCCTCTGAGTCTGGTCTTATCATCATCGCATTTATCATCGACCCCGCTGCCCAGGCCACTGCACCAGATAACGCCGTCAACTCCGCCTGGCGCAACACCTACTCCCACATGATCCAGTCCGTATCCTGGCCACTCGGTGCCAGCGCCGAGTTCCAGCTCGAGACGCGCCAGAACTTCACCTTCGGCGATATGCAACGCTGGCGTGACGTGTCGCCCGGCGCGGGTTCATACCTCGCTGAGAGTGACATCTTGGAGCCCGATTTCCAACAGAGCTTCTACGGAACGGCGTATGACCGCCTGCTGAAGATCAAGAAGCAGCTCGATCCCAAGGACGTCTTCTTCGCACAGACGGCGGTCGGAAGTGAGTTCTGGGAGGTGGTCACCGCGGATGGACTGCCTAGCGGAAACGGGAAGCTGTGCAAGGTTCAGAACTAAATGTTGAGGATGCCGAAGGGGATGGCGAATGGCGCTGCCTGAAATGTGCGCTTGAGAGTTCTTCTTCTCATGCGACTTCGGTCGTTATCTAATTTGGGGAAGTTAAGGTTTTACGTTACGTAGACATGTCAGCAAATGAATGCCCAAGGCAATATTACGATATATATGCGATTTTATGAATAGGGAAGAGTATCATAGGTAAACTTACCACGACTTTATTTACAAATCAACCATTTATTCAGATGTCTAATGGTAATGGTCATCCATGAAATACTGCATCCCAGAGTCATATATTAGAAACTATTATGTGAGCGCAAAGGTACTTTGTTTGCGGCTAAATTGCTATTCAGGTGTGTTATTAAAGTTTTGACTTTCTCGGCGCTTTATATTTGATTTGATGGTGGTAGCGGAACCATTTCAAGTGCCGATGGCACCGATATCTTACCTCATAAATGCATCGTAGAGTCATCATTCATTTGTCAGCACTCCAAACGGGTTATCTGTTATTTTGAGCTTCAGGGTAGTAAAATATATAGGAGGCATCTATTATTGAAAGTTGTGCATATGGAAGTATCAACGATTTCTCTCTTAAATACACCCAACAAACAAACGCCATCGTTATACATATGCAGTCCATAATTACGAAAGCGATGGATATCACCAAAATGGATCAGGGGCTCCTCAAACGCAACCCCGCCCTCACCCCCGCCGAATTCTCCCACCATTGGTACTATAAGCACGCCCCCCTCGTCGTCCCCTTCTTTCTCCACTCCGGACTCCAGCACTATGAACAGGCGCGCCTTTCCCCCCGTTCCCCCCGGCATCCCGCTAAACAAACATAGATGCATGCCCCACTCTCCACAAACGATCCCAACCTTGACATTTCAGCCTGGGATGGCGTAGCGGGCATGCCACCACAGGAGGTCCTCGATGCGCCGTCGACCCTGCCGAAGTGGAAACAGGACTACTACCGTGAGGTAATTTTGCCTGATGAGAGGAGGTTTTTGGTGAGTGAGGCGCTGGAGCATATTTACCGTGTGAAGCCACAGACGGTGACGGGGGAGAGGAAGGTAGTAATTAAAGAGGGGAAGCCGCAGGTGGAGGTTGGGGAGGAGGTGTGGAGGGTTTGGAGGGAGTATGAGAGGAGGGGGGAGAAGGAGGAGTAGGGGGCTGGGTGGGGGACTAGGGGGCTCATGGGTGGTAGTCTGGTATAGGGAACTGTGACGAGTTTAGCGGCAGAGCGGGGGGTGGATGCTACGATGGTTAAACGGGGGATTTCAGCCGGAGCGGTTGCTATTCGAGGTGTGGCTCTTATGGGTAGATTACCTCTCCTGTAACCGACGTTGTTAGGATCTCACATGCCAGTCATAGCCTCACTCGCTAGAAAAACAGATGGTCATCAAGTCAAATTCTTGCTTCATATTTACCTGAGGCCTTCAGTAGGGGCCAAAATGCAAACAGAAGGGGATGGAAGTATGAGCACTTCAGCATTGCACCAGATAATACCACATGATAAAACACGCCTGACACCTACGATAGATGCCCATACCGAACAGTACTGAAAAAATAAAATTCGGGGGCTCCTATCAACACAACCAGCGAAAAAGCACACCTTCTAACCCTTTCGGCAATCCTACCCTTGAATGTTACTCGAATTTCGACTCGGATAGAACCGCAGCGACTTGCTTGCATCGATACAAGATCTCTTCTGCGTTTGCCACAGTGATATACGGCAAGAGAGCCTGAAACAGTTCGGTGCGTTTGACTGACTTGTCGCGAAATGCGGCTTGGAATGCGGCCTTGTGCACCTCGATTGGTGCAATAGCTGGAGAAGGAGGAACCTGGCCACTCGGCGTCTCGCGGAGCATGGATCTCTTTCTCTTCTTCGGCTTTACTAGCGTACTGATTTCATCCTCTGAGTCTATTTTGCCGGGTTAACCATGGAATCAGCTAGATATTCACCAAAATAAAACGATAACCTGTTCGGGATAGTAGGAAGGGAAGTTTACCAGTATGAGCGAGAGCTTTCCCAGTTGCATTTGAAGCCGCCTTTCCTTTCCGATCTCTGATGCCGTATCTCTCATCGATGATTCCTGTAACAGAGAGCTCGTTGTTTGGATACGCCAAAGAGTTTGCAATTAATTGGGGAGTTCTTGGATTCGATTTCGTAGGCTGAGTGGTTTGGGATCGCGTCAAGTAGGGACTTCGAGCATTATTTTCTGTACTTGCAGCATCGTTCGATAGCTCCGTCTTAGTGTTTACTACGTGTCAAATTAGTACATGTCCATAGCTTGAGGAGAGCTGTCCTACAATTAAGTAGACGATAATGTGCTTCAGATGCCAAGATGCGGTCTCGAGTAAGCCCCTGAGGCCAGTCCAGGGGAGTGCTGTCAGTGGCGTTTCTTGGGTAAGACTCAAAATCCTCTACTTTGAAGCTGCCATCTGATTTTCGGCAGTACAAAAGCTCATCGCGCCATTCAGACCAGTTTGGATACGTCGATTTGAAAATATCCTTATTATAAGCGACGGCAGGAAGGTTTGCGTTGGCTTTGCTAGCGCCCCGGAGTTCAAAAATAGTCGTCTTAGCCTCGCGCTTCACTGGAATGGAAACGACTGCCTTTCCATCTGGGGTTAATAGGCCGTGGCCGAGGTTTAAATTGGTGCGAATAAGCCGAATTTTGAAAGATTTACCAAGGTCGCTCTCGTTCATATTGCAATGGGATTTCCTGATAAAACCACAATCAATGGCAATATAAAGGCCACCAATAACTCGATCAGACAATCGATGCATCGATAGAGGCTTCTGTGTTATGCAATCCCATATACAGGCAGTTCCAGGGGCAGGGTCCCAAACGGGCCTCCGCTTGATCTCATATTCCGCTGGCGTCGGAGTCATCGGATCCGCACAGTTGTTTCTGTACGTAAACGAAGTAAACAACTCACGCAGAAGGTTAGTGACGAACGGTCAGAGGACAATATCCCCTGGAGGGAAAATGTGAGGTGATGGTGGAAAGTAGAAGTAGCAGAGGAAACAAAGCCAACATTAGATATGAGAACAACAACAAGCGAAACAGAAACAGATTTAACAACGAAGCCTAGATAATTAGGCACAACAATTCGAGGAAGATAAACTAGGCGCGACATTTTAGGGAAGAAAGACCAGGGATAACAACTTATGGAAGAGACTAAGGACGGTGGCTTGGGGGAGAGAGAATAGGGATACTAGCTTAAGGACGAGAGACTATATGGATAACGGCTTTAAGAAGAGAACCTACAGACAAAAGCCTATAGATGAGAGCCTTCGTAAAATATCCTGTGGAAGGGAAACCGGCGTTGCAATTTATAGAACAGAGACTAGGGGCAACGGCTCAAGAGAGACTCAAGGAAATAGCCCGAGAAAGAGGAACAAGGCAGGACAGCGTGCATTCCCTCACTGCTTCCCCTCTTTCATTTCAACTTCTAGAAATTTCCGATGTAGAGGACAGCAAAACCAATTGTATGGGAATGACCATGGATGGATACACTATGATTGTAAAAATACCCCTTTACAGCGTTTGTGGTGTTGGATTTAGCAGTGCACGACCCATTCAGTTCGTTGTCTTGTCTTCCTCGGTTCATATCACCAAAGGAAGATGTGAGGTATTTAAAACGAGATATGTTGGCCAACATAGATTCGAACAATTCCAAACGTACAGTTGCTTCACCTGCACCTACTTTCGCTAGATCATTCCTCTGGCTGAAGCTGAGGAATCCAATATACACACACAATATAGATGGCATCCGTTTACCCCGTAGATGCTGAAATCATTGAATAATGTAAAAGCAAATTGTTTATTCTTTGCAAAGTTGAATCTTTGAATATAATACAAAGGAAAGAATCAGGTCGTAACAAACACCACAAAAAAATGCAAAAAGAAAACCCAAAAAAATGACAAAAAATATAATCAAGGTGATTGATCCCAACAGGTTGTTTCTATTGGAGAAACGGCGAATCGAACGCCGGACCTCTTCTATATTACAGGAGACGAATCTCAAGTGCTAAAGAAGCGTTATACCACTAAACCATATCCCCTTTTATTGTTATACGTCTCTGCTTATTATTGATAGTAAAACTCAAAAAATGTGCGGTTCGGTTGTATCATCGTTTCTCCGGAACCCTACCAACCGGAGAAACACGGCTTGGGTCACGTGAAATTTTATTTCCAATCACTCCCGAAATCATCACTAATCCGAGCCTCTCACGCTCCTCCCCTCGCCGTTCCTACCAAGCCCATCGTCTTTCTTTTGTTTATCTGCATCAGCGACTGAAGCCGGTGGTTCCTCGACTACCGATTTTTGTGCGATTGACTTCTTTGGACCTTCTTTCCGGTGCTCAGCTCCCTCCCCGTTTCCACAATGCTCGCCCGCACCGTCGGTCGCCGCGCGCTGACCTCCCGCGTCGCCTCGCCCTCACGCAAGTTCCTCACTACCTCCGCTGCGCCGAAGAAGCGGACATGGAAGGGCGCGGCAGTTCGATGGGGTTTGGCCGGAGCTGGATTGTACTATTATAATACGACTGACATCTTTGCGGAACAAGAAGAAGGTATGGCTACCCAGCTCCCAACCTACGAGTAGCTCCGGCAACATCAGGACTTAAGAAATATGGCTAACTGGCATGCAGCTGCCATTAGCAGGTTAGAAGAGAGTATCCACCATATCCAGCAGAGCGAGCTCCCAACAATCGAAGCCATCGTTGCCGAGAAGCGCGCACGCGCCGCCGCCCGCGCCGCCGAAGATGAAGCAAAGGCCAAGGCCGCTGCAACCGCAGAAGCCGCCGCTGCTGCTGCACGAACATCCGATGCGTCCGAAGAGCCTCAGGGAAGCGGTGTTGCTGTCCCTGTCACCGAACAAGCTGCCGGGAGCGGGGATGAAAGCGATGTCCAGGGTGCTGCAATCGAAGACCTCGAGGCGGAAGCTGGCCAGGAAGGTGCCTTCAACCCCGAGACTGGCGAGATCAACTGGGACTGCCCATGTCTAGGTGGGATGGCACACGGGCCCTGCGGCGAGGAGTTCCGTGAGGCGTTCAGCTGCTTCGTGCACAGCACTGAGGAGCCAAAGGGAATGGAGTGCATTGAGAAGTTCAAGTACGTGTTTGAGTGCTACTGGAGCGCTGACCCGGCGCTGGAGATAGAGGAAGTGGAGTGATTTTCCATGGAACACTGCTGATGTGCTCGTATAGGGGAATGCAGGATTGTTTCCGGGCTCACCCGGAGATGTACGGCTCGGAGCTCGAGGACGACGAGGAGGAGATAGAGGCTGAGATCCGCGCGCAGGAGGCGGCTAAGGCGGAAGCACGGGCTGCCGAGTCTGGAGATGACAAGGTCACACCGAAGAAGGAGGCCCAGGATGTCAAGGCGGCTGTGAAGGAGGAGGTTGCAGAGAAGACACCTGCACCGGCACACCCGGAGGCGGCCGATGTAGGCGATAAGGCGGTGCCGAAGACGGCATTCGATGCAACTGATGCTGAGGCAAAAGTTAATGAGTCCAAGGCGTAGATAGGCAGAGGGTAATTTGACAAGGGTGTCTGGATACCAAAATAGTTAACGGCATAGACGGATAGTGTTGCGAGCGCTATTTTCGCATAGAGGCAGCGTAGGCGCAGGTAGGGAGCCCGATACGGTACCCGGGAAGGCGGGATATTGGAGTGTATATATGTATACTACTACCTTAGATGTACACCACCATGTAGCAAGCAAAAGAATAGAAACCCCACCTCAATCATTACACCATTTGCGGCTGGCACTGAAGGGCTCCCCTTAATCCCATCCACACCACCAGCCAGACTATCCAAATAGCCCATATTAATCCAGCCAGATGCTATGAAAGCGAGTTCCGGCAATCTCTTCTGCATTAACAGAGACAAGACCGAGACGCCTAGGCGGATTCCAACATATCTATTGAGGCGGCGAGGGAAAATGGAGGGCTACTAGGCAGTCGTGGCAAGAATGACATAGTGGCCCCTGACAAGGACGGAAATCCATCATGGGCGACGATCGAGGCAGGCCAAGATCTCACCGGCTTGGACCACGAGGAGAAGTGCATCGAAGACCCCATAGACATATGCGCGAAGAGATTGTAGACCAGCTGGAGGAAGAGTCGGATGCCCTTGAGAAGCAACTTACGACGGTGATAGTACTCGATGAGAGTGTCAAATCGGCGACAAGAATTAAATCGGTGACAAGAATTGAGCGGCGGCATCAGGTTCGACAGAAACAAACGTGGCCGATGATACTATCCTCAGTTACTGAATATTCAAATAAGGTCATATGAAGCCTAACTTTTTCTGCCAAGGTTGTTGTGTCTCTGTGGGACTCTACAGTCCTCCTCAACTTCTGTACATCCACATCTGTTTTTAAAGCATTTCTCCACTATAACGGAATCGACTCTGCTAAATCAACATTCTATAGAGGGTTCATCTTTGCATTCACAGCAACCTGATAGCAACCACGTATCTTCGGTAAAGCCACACCATTCCCACACCATGCCACGGGTATTCACAACCCCCTCCCCTACAGAACCACTCCAAGTAGATCACCATACTTCCCCCCCTCCTCCCCCCTATCCTCTTAAAAACTCATCACAAACCTCAGCATAACAAGGCAACCTCGGCCCACCACCACCACCACCACCACCACCATCCTCCCCAAACTCCAAACCCACAATAAACCCCCCAGTCGCCCCCCTACTCCCCAGCTCTCCCCCTTTTCCTATCCCCTTCTCAAGCGTCACCAAAGCCGAACCACAGCACCTACGACTGACACCAGATTCCTCATACGCCACAGGATCGCTCGTCGCAAAAATCCCAAGAACAACATGTCCATCGCGCTGCGAAATCACCGTCTTCCCCTTACACAACATCCCCCCTGTTGCCATCAAGGACATAAATATCATCCATAACCAACCCATCACCTCCCAGCATCCTCCCCCATCGATCGTCTCAACCCCCTATCCAGTTTTGTCCTCACCCTCATCCCATTATAATAAAACAACTTCGGCCCCCCATTATGCGCAAACCACCCCGGATAACACCCCAACCGCTTCACATGCTCGTTATGAGGCAGCTCAGGCAGTTCCACGAAACTCTGATTATCAATACAACTCACCGCCAAAGCAGCAGGAAGGGCCTTACTCATTAACTGCCGCAGCGTCGCGGTCTTGGGGATGTGGTAAGGTCGCACATCTTCAGCTGAGTCGTCATCGAGTTGGAGCTGCACTTCGAGATTCCCGAGGTGTCCACCAACTATCTCTAGAGGATGTGGATCTCGATCTCGCCCCCAAATAAGCCAGACGGCGAGTAAACCCCCTATTGAAAACGGTCATCTCTACGCCGCGGCGGTAGTAGGTTCATCGCACCAAATCACTAAATAGGGGAGGCATCTCATCAATAGCTGTTACGCCGCGGTAGTGTGTTTTCATGTAGTTGAGGAGTCTGGTGAGGTTGGAGGAGGAGATCATTTTGTGACCTCCTTTATCATTGTCGTCGTCGTCGTCGTCGTCGTCGCGCCAGGTGAATTCGGAGAATGTGAGGGATGTTAGGCCTGCGCCGAGGTCGTTGGTTTGGGCGTTGAGGGATGACATTTTGGGCTGTGTGCGGGTTTGTTGGAAGATATAAACACCCATACCTTACCACCTTGATATAAATCTACCAACCACATTCTAAAACAGGTACCTCCCCTCCCCCAAGCTAGTCGTTCTCTCCTAACAAATCATACCACATTCTCACTCCCTAAAGAGTGTAGAAAATTAAGCTTTCCTAGTCCGGGAGCTAAACACTAGTTCCCGCCGCTAAGATTTCCTCCATCCGTCGCTGAGGTCATCTGGCTACGGATGGGTTACCGAGGGGAGGGGGTTGGGTTATAGAGCCTATAGGTAGATAAGAGATATTGTTATATAGTACTTAAGATCTGTTCTGAGACTATGGGTTTATGTTATGTGTAGTCCCTTGGCTAGTATCTTTCAGCGAAAGAGTAGGAGAATAGCCCCCTATTTTTTGTTTACCCGCATGGAAGTTCACCATACCCCCTCCTCTGCTGTGCCAACACTTACATGTTAGATTTTTACTGGGCGTAAGAAAAAACTCTATAAATGTCTATATTATCTCTTGTTTTGATTTACAAAATCTCGTGGTAGAAATACTGAAACTCTCTGTTATGTGATTTTAATTCGGAAGAAAAAAAAATATCCCCGGAAAATAAAAGTGTCAATATAAATAATCACGAATGCCAAGGACCAAAAATTGAGACCAATATAATATTTCCATTCCATTCCATTCCATTTCATTTCCTTCCACCCATCTATTACAACGACTATAATCACACACACACACACACACATATTTACCTCCTCTCCCCCCCCCTTCCCCCCCTCAAAATACCAAAAACTACCCAGCTATCAGATTTTTCACCGCCCATTCAATAAAAAGCCAAATTACAAAAAAACAGACTACAGCAAAGACACCCACCAATAAAACCACAAAACAAAACTTTAAAAAATCAAAAACACATCAAAAATGCTCCGTGTGCCAAAATGCAAGCATCCCCCCTCCCTTTCTTCCCTCTCACCCCCCAAACAAAGCGGCCTGCTAGGTCTACATATTAGCCAACTCCCCATCAATAGCCCTATCCACAAACGCCCTCCTCTCCACCCCACCCAACCCCCCACCCAACCTCTGCTCCACCAGCGCCCTAACCTGCTTCTTCGTCACAGTATCAAGATCCACATCCGCCAAGCACGCCCTGATGGCCTCTACAATCGCCTCATCGCTCGGCCCGCCCGTCAACCCTAGGCTTGACGAGCTCGCTCCCGCGCCGGCCATGGGGTACCCTATCGTGTTGCGGTTCGCCCTTCCTCCCGGTCCGGGGCTGGGTGAGCCCATGCCGCCGAGGAGGTTCTCGCTTGATGGGAGGGCGGAGACGTGGATAGTGTTCGGTCGAGGCGTCGTGGTTGCACCGAAGGGTGTCTCCATCGGGGAGCCGAGGGAGAGCATGCTAGGCTGTCTAGTAGGCTGAGGCTGATCCGCGTATGGCGAGGTGGAGAAGACAGATTGTCTACTCGCGTGCGCCTGTGCGCCAGGTCCATACGGCGACGCAAGCGGGGGAGGAATGAAAGTCGACCTCGCTGCTGCGCCGTTGCCGCCGAAGCCCATGGTGGATGCGGGCTTGACGGAGGAGTAGACGGAGCGGAAATCATCCATCTCGTAGGCATCATCGTAGGGGTTCTCGAGTTTCTCCATGGTAGCTGTGCGACGGCCTGGGAGGGCGTTGGCAGCGGCGTAATCGTCCCAGCGTTGGAGCGGGATGGAGCGGGGATCGAATCCATCGTCGTCGATGGCGACGAGACGTTTATCTCCTGACTCGCCGATGACGATACGGGTAGAACCCCAGGTGAAGTTATCCTGGTTCCAGAAGGAGTATATGGGGAGGACGAAGGAATAGATCGGGAAGGCGAGGATGTAAATGATCATCCAGCCGACGTGCTGCCATTGCCGCTTGAGGATGAAGATGATAGCCTGTAGACCGTACACCGCGGCTATCATGATGATGGAAATAAGCGGGAATTGAGATTTACCCAGCGACACAGTCACGATGAGGTAAACGAGGTAGACGCAAGTAGCGGGCAGGATGACGGTACCGAAGAGATCGATGAAGACAACGAAACGCATACTGAAACAGCAGAATCCGCACATCTCGCGGAGACGCACCAGCTCAGCCAGGTTGTGGATCGTAGAGTTAATCCAGCGACGACGTTGAGATAGGAGGACCGACCAGGTATCTGGAGCGGCGGTGCTGGCGTAGGCGTCGGGGATGAATTTGTACGACATGTAGGGGAAGTGCTTGGTCATTAGCGTGGTGAGGAAACGATCCTCACCGAGGGAGAGCAGATTCTTCTTATGCAGCGTGTCTACGTCGCAGTCGGCGTACTCGCGGACAATGTCATCAGAAATAAGGAGCGGTTTACCCTTATCAGCAGTGCGCAGGCGATACATGGTGAAACTATCCATCTCAGTTAGCATATCCATCTTACAAACACCACAACAAAATCGGGAAAAACTCACCATCCAGGCAAACAAGTAACACTCCCAAACAGCGACTCAAACGCCTTGGCCAAGTGATGCGAGATAAAGTACTCATAAACCTGAATCATAGTCCACCAACTCTTCTCCTCATTCTCCAGACTCGTCTCACCACACACACCCGCAATCTTAGCATCATTGGCACACGCTGCAACCAGTCGATTCAGCGAGTCCTCGCGCACGCTCGTGTCTGCATCGACCATGAAGAGGTACTCGTACAGCTCTGGGTCGACGCCGATGATGTTGTTGATCTGGTGGAACATCTCCAGCTCGAGCGGGTTCATGGGGGAGCGGTGGTGGACGCGGTTGAGGAAGCTCATGAGCAGGATTTGGGAGTCGCGCTTTCCGCGGTTACCGGGCTTGGATTTCGATTGCTCGGATTCCTTGCCAACCTTGACGATGACGAGGTAGGGGACAACGCTGCCCTCGAACTCGTACAGACCAGAGTACACTTTACCATAGTTGAGCTGCTCGCCGCTCTGCCCCACGGAGTGGAAAGGCAGAGCAGGGGGGTCGATCTTGGGATCCACGCCTAGGATATCCAGGACGATCTTCGGGGTAGGGCGGTCATTACCACCACCAACAATCATACCATCACAAATGACACAGATGAGCTTGCGCTTATTATCGTACTGCAGCGCCGTCAATGAATCGAGAGCCTTACGCAGCGACTCCTCACCCTCAGTGTAAGCGGGAACCTGGCAGATGATGAATTTATCCTGTGCAACAGGGCGACGCTTCGATCCGAATTGCAGGGCAGCAAGGAACTTGACACCGATGACTGTGCACAGGATGACGGTGAAGGCGAGGAGGATGTAGTTGTTGACCTGGCAGCGGGGCGTCCAGCGGAAATCAGGAATGCCAATGTAGAAGGTATTCTTGACGCAATTCAAGCTGTTCTTGATGGAGGCGACCGCGGTGTCGTTGCTGCCAGCAGCTGTGAGCAGCTCGGCGTATTTCTCGGTTAGATCCTGTCCAGCGTTATTCTTGACCATGGTCGAGAAGTCGGCGTCGAGGTAGTCGTATAGAGCCTGGCCGCCCATCGTCTTGAGGGTGTAAAAGTAGTTATTGATATCATAGATGGCGCCGTCGAGGATGAACCAGTAATGACTGCTATCACTGCCATCCGACTTGACAAAGTCTGCCTTGGTAACCAGATGGCCCTTGTAATACTCCTCCATCCGCGGCTGGAACGTCTTCCAGTACCAATCTTCATTGTGCATCGTATCCGTCGTAGAGCTATCCCTGAACGATCCAGAGTCGTGAAGCGCCCAGCTAAATTCGGCCTGCGTACCATTTTGCATCACCGACACCAATGGTTCCGTCACGAGACCCGGACACGACTGCGTCAAGGGAGGCATGAAGTACGCATCCAGGTTAAGCCCACGCAGCTGTGACATGTCACTCTGCTGCACCGGCCTCGCCGTAGTCCCGTGGTCCTGCTTCCAGAAATTCGAAATATCGTACACCTTGCCATGAATGCTGACCCAGAAATCATTATCGCCCTGATGCGTCGCGACATTCGCCGTGTCCCAGACCTTGTCGAAATTCGGACACAGCAGCCGCCCAAACGC
Source organism: Pseudogymnoascus pannorum (assembly GCA_001630605.1). Taxonomy (NCBI): domain Eukaryota; kingdom Fungi; phylum Ascomycota; class Leotiomycetes; order Thelebolales; family Thelebolaceae; genus Pseudogymnoascus; species Pseudogymnoascus pannorum. Next base: position 87,283 of record LNAS01000005.1, read on the forward strand.
GACAATGTAGAAGACGATGATGGCATTGATGAGGAAGATGAAGAACACCAAGACCACCTTCTCACGCCACGCCATGCGCACATCGGGCCGCTTCATGCGCCCGACATAGCGCAGCAGGAAAGAGGGAATCCAGAACGTAAGCGCCCACACGACGCCCACCCACAGCCTGCGGCTAAAGGTCACCTTGTCCGACACGACCGCCTTGGGGTTCGCCAGCTCTGGATCGAGGTTATCCACAAGCTCGCCGAGCTCGTTATTATAATACACTTGGCCCCGCATGTTATCGCCCTTGAAGCCAAGGCCGTAATCGCCACCGCCCTGCACCCTCGTCGGCGCCTTCGACTGCGCGCCAAACACACTCTTGGCCCTAGCATCGCCCGGCTGCAGGAACCCCTCCCTGCTATCCTGGTGATGCAGTTCGCTAGGGGCGGCATTAAAGAATCCACTCGCATTATTCCCACCAGCCGAGTATCCCGACTCAAATCCTCCAGCTCCCAACAGGTCGCCGAGAACGCCGTACTCGCCGCTAGCACCGGCTTGCCCGGGGGTGAGGTCAAACATGCTCTCAGCCTCCCACCAGGCGCCCTCGCGCATCCACACGCGCTCGCGCCCAACGACAACCTCGCCGTTCGTCCACCCACGCTCCATGACCCAGGACTCGACGCCATCGCGGCCGTCCTTGCATCCGAGCGAGGCGTAACGAACCGCAAACTCATCGTGGTCGAAGTCGGCCGTGAAATCGAGGTTCTTGGTGCGTCTGTTCGCCCACTCAGGGAGGCGCCATGCGCGAAGTTGGCGCGACACGGTACCGGCGGACCAGGCGGAAGTGGTAGAGGGGAGGGAGATAAGAGAGGCGGGGGTGTCATCGACGGGGTGGATGGAGAGATGGTACCACACTCTGCTGCTACCGAGGACGGTGGCAAGATCTAGACGGCCCTGGCGGCCGAGGTTGACACCCTCACCATCAATGGGGAAAACGATGGTCTTGAGGAAGCCGTCTTCCTCACCCTCCCTACCTACTTTCTCTAGGATAGCCTCGCGGCGGTCACGGGCGTGCTCGCGATCCCGACCGGCGGGCCCGGTCATGATACCTAGATCTGGTCCCACTTCCGAGATGGCATTCTCCATCTCGCGAAGCACCGATGATCCAGCAGCGACGACATCCACGCCGTCCTCCTTCATCTCGGCATTGATTCCTTGGGTATCATCGAAAACACCCCTCATCGCGGCGGCCTTGCCTAGTGCCACGCCTGGCACCTCAAGGACAGTAATGCACACCGTATCGCCGTTATCCTCGTCCGTGCCTGGCGTCCTGTCGCCATCACTCGAGTTATCCCCATTCTTGATCCTCAGCATCTCCAACGCAATAGCCGAGTTCGCCTTGGTAATCACCCAATCCACGACCGCTTCATAGAGCGCGCCAACCAGCGTCTCCCTCTCCCCAGTCGAGCACTTCGAAACCAGCAGTTCCGGGTCGAGTCCCAGAAGGCCTCCGATATCCTCGCAGACCTCCTCGAGCGCATCGCCATCAAGGTTGAAGCTTAACGTATCGCCCAGCTTCAAGATGCCAATAAGCATAGAAATGAGATTTCGGTGCGCAGACCCCTTAATCCCGATTTCCTTGAGCGAAGCGCGAAAGTCCTCCGCAGCCGCAGAGTCGTCAGCGGCGGGGAGGTATGATGGCGGATCGTAGGTGCCTGAGCGGGAGAGGAGAGCGTAAGTGGACGGGGCCTTGAGGCCGAGAAACTCGCGCTCGGCGGCCGTGGAGGCGGAGGTGAGGAGGTAGTAGAAGACGTCGAAGGCGCGGTGGCCAGGGGCGGAGGGGACGTTGAGGAGACCGCGCGCTGTGTCGATGCCGCCTTGGGAGAGAGCGAGAGCAGCGCCGGTGAGGTGGCCGTCAAGGGTCATGGTGAGAGTGACGCCGAGGGCGGAGTGGAGGGGCGCAGAGCCGTTTAGGGGGGTCACGGCATGGGTGAAGGGGCGGAGGACGTTGAGGGATGTGTAGAGCGATGCTGGCATCTTGAGGGGGAGGGTCGAGAGGAATGGGACGAGAACGGAGGGGCTGGATTCGTGGAGGGATCTAGAGACATGTTAGTATTTGTTTGTAGAGTGTATAGTGGCGTCCATACCCAAGCATGATGCATCCATCCTCTGCACGTCTCCTGGCATGCTCCCACGCTCTCGCCGCCAGAGCAGCGTCAACAACCCCGCCGGCTCTGCCTTCATGGTCGACCTGCGTAGCCGTCAACCAGGTGTTGACCACCAGACTCGTGCTCGCATCCAGCTGATATGGCTGGGACGAAGTGTAGGTGTTGTGGAGGGCATTGAGGAGGGTGGTCGTGGAGACCTGGGAGGACTGCTGGCCTGGCGAGTTGCGCGGGCCGGCTCCCATGGAGCCCAGGGACATCATGGAGAGTCTGTTGCTGTTCGACATGGTGGAGGTCGGTCTCCCGGAGGGAGTGAGTTGTGGTTGTGGTTCGAGCCCCTGTGTTGGAGCGGCTGGCTCGTTCGGTTCAGCGTCTTGCTGGGTGCCCGGTTTATTCCTGGTGAAGGCCCATAGAGAGAGATTGAAGCGTTTGGTTTATGAGAGGTGCTCTGTTCGAGCTGTCGTGTGGTGGAAGAGTGGTAAACGGGGGTTCGTCAGGGTCTGTGTAGCTGTAAGTTTTTCTGTTGACAAAAAAACGAGGCTATTGACGCGGGGGGTTTGTTCGTGTGGTTTCGTGAGGTAAGCACGGTAGTGGGTGCAGCAAGTTAACGAGAGGCTGAAACGAAGGTCGTTGATTACAAAAGGCAGATATAGAAATAGTATGTAGTAAAGAAAGGAGATATATGGGATTATGAGGGTAGTGGTAGTTGGTCGTAGGTGAGGTGAGGTCAACAAGAGTAGGAGAGAAGGACAACAGCAGTCTGGAAGTGGTAAGAAAGAAGTCGGAGAGGAAGTTAGTTGAGCACCCTGTTGGTGGTGGTGGAGAGTGTAGTAACAGTACAGTACAAGCACAATCACAATTGTTTATTACACACACAACACACAATACATTTCTGTGTAGAGTACAGTACAAGCATAGAGTAGAGTAGAGTACGGAGTAGTAGAGTACGGAGTAGGAAGTAGTGGATCGTATGGAGAGTACGGATGCAGTTGTGGAATCAGATACAGGGGGTGCACGGGGTTAGTATAGAGTAGAGCATTAAAAAGGTACATGTTCGGAAGTAGAGTACATTGATGGCTGTCTCCTGGCTGTCTCCTGGCTGTCTCCTTGGTGGTGTGTGGCTGCTGTCTTCTGTGTACGTAGAGTAGTGGGAAATCGGTTAGTTTAGTGTATTTGGTAGTGTGGTTGCGGAGGTATTCTTTTGCGCTGGACAGGGTATCGGGGGTACTTTAGCATGGTGTTTTGGCACGGGATAGCAATGGTATTTAGTATGAAATTAGCGTAATTTTGTTCCCTTCTTTCACCAAGGGAGGATCGATCCGCCCCTGAGTGATGGACGACAGGTGATGGATGGTAGGAGAAGATAAAACAGCACAGTACCATGGTTCTGTCTGGATAGTATCCCCACGCCGTATAGCTCATCGCCAATAATGTTGAGCATACATGCCGTATATATCCATAGCCATAATAATAATAATACCCTAATAATATGCCCATCTTTTACCGTCTTCATTAACGCCCTCCCACATAAACCCGTATCAACGGCAGTGGCAGTGGCGAAAATAGATATGTATAGCAACACAGAGGAGGTTTCTATACGGGGTATATATCGCCGCTTTACTGGGTGATGTGGTGTGTAGGTGATGTGCTGGTGATGTGCGAGTAGCGCAGAGTAGCGTACTACAGTAATCGCACACTACAGAGTCCAGACTGCCATAAGACCTAGCTCGGCTTGGCTTAGCTCGGCTTCTTTCTCTCTTCCTTGAGGCGGCGACAAATGCGACATGGAAGAATTTTTGAGTTTTGCAGGCCATGCTTGTACGGAGGGCGAGAGGGCTAATAATAGGCATTCTCGGTTGTCTTGGCATCCACAGCCACATCCGTGGGTGGTATTTATTTATGCGGGAGACAGCCAGTAAGGTACAGTGGTATGGTACATACATACATACATACATACTACATGTAGGGTATAATAGGGATGTGCAGCTGAGTAAGACTGAGAAGAGACGAGGAGAGAGGAGAGGGAGTGAACAGTAGAGTAGTATCGAGAAGGGCATCGATGAGGGTATACAGATATATCAGCTAGTAGTGACGATGGAATCTACTGTCTACTCTATACCCACCATAGTACATCAGGTAGTCCTTCCTCATACATACTACGCTTCATACGCGCGCGCTCCGGTCCTTCCGTTCTTCCGTCCCTCTGTTACGTATAGTAATGTACGTTCCCGTCCATTCTTTTCAGTCGTATACTCTAGTTCAGTAAGACATTGTCTCGCATCACCTATCCGCCGCACGCATCAACAAACACCAGCCATCCATCCATCCATCTCTCATCCGTACGCATAGGCGCGGATGATCTTTTGCTGAAGTGTAGATATCCCTATAGAATGACGAACGAAAGAGAGGGAGAGCCAAGACAATGACAACAGTAATAGCAACAACACCAGCAAATCACTATTGGGTACAACACACGTCATTATTGTAGAACAATACTATGAACGAACTATAGAAGACGACACTGCCGATCAAAGCTTTTTCCTTTCCCTCAGCCTCACGCGGCTGTCAAGGGAGGGATATGGGGATAAATATAGAGAGTACTACTGTAGTTGTATAGTGGTATACGAGATGTGTTGTGTGTGGCACTACAGGAATATAGTATGTAGATAAATAGACGATCACGATCACCGGTCAATCAGTGGACAACGGACAACCACCACCACTGAATTCATCGGCTAGTACGCACATGCCAACCATATCAGCCATGCCAACCATACCAGCCATGCCAACCATACCAGCCATACCAAGCCATACCACACCGGTGGGATCTTGGGATCGTGTGTTTGTGGTCGTGGTGGGATTCTGTGGCTGTGGCTGTACTGTTGAGTGGTGGGTGGTGTACCATATATTTTTTATACACACTACTGTATCCAGCACTAGAAATAGGAGAAGATGTGCGAGAGAGTATAAATATGGTACTGTTGGTGCTGACATTAAGCTGACAGGGACTGGAGCAAGGACTGGAGAATGGACTAGCGAAAAAGATGGTACTGGTGGGCTTGTGGGTACTGGGGGTACCTCACTATTTGTACTGTATGTATGTACAGTACTATGTACCTCGGCGAGTGCGGTGCCTGGACCAACCACTACAGCATTTACTCCTGACTTGTACCTTGCCTACCAGAATAGCGCCAAGTGTACATATACCTGCCAAACAACAGATGACAACAGACAGCTTGCTTGACGTGCTGAGCTAGATTCTTGGGGGGACAGTACAATATGTATAGTACAAGTACACTACTATCAATATATGGGAACATCTACAGTATTATAAAGATCAATTGACTGTTGATACTGCTGTTACTAGATACTGGGTATCACTGTAGGAGTATATATTCTGCTACAATATTATATATACATCCATACACTATCCAAACTACATATACTGTGCTGTGCTGTACTACTACTATATTCTATACTACACTCTCCACACTCAGTTTCGTGTTCTTCGTGTTCGTCCCACCCTGTGCATAAACAATGCATAACCAGCCAACTCCACTACTCTACAGTGCTCTCCACATACAAATCCCATAATAATTCGATAATTCAATACCACTAGATTGCTGCTTTTCTCCCTATACCAAGTATACTTGTCTACTTCTCCCCAAGTACCTCCCCTCTCTCTCCCCCTAAAAAATACACTCTCCACTACTCCCACTGCAAATCCCTACGCGATAAATAAATTCCTACAACCCCCTGTCACGCATCCAGAAGCCGCTCTAGAGTATTCTTGCCAGTACAGTACGGCACTGTGCTCTACTCTCTTCTACTGTACACAAAATACATTTGTATACGTACCGTTCGTTGCTCTGCGTCCAGTACCATACTTACTGTACTGTACATTTCTGACCACCACCACTACTCCCTTCCCATCAATAACCTCATCTTTCAAACAATTCCTCACCCTCACTCACCACGACAAGCGTCCTAATGTCTCCCTCCCTTTCCTTCTGACGCCCTTCTCTTTTCTCCCTCTTTAGCGTTTTCGTGCCGCTCTCTTTCGACATACACTCGCTCACTCCACGCATCACGACAGACCTTCGCTTTGCGTTGATTTAATCTAGCTCCTCCCCTCCGCCGCCGCCCCTGGAGAGCTCCAACAGCTCTCCCTCACTCCCTCCAAAGAGCCCTCGACGACCCTTCGAAATCCTCACTAATACCACGCCTCGAAAACCATAACAATCCCCCTCACCTCATAACAACACCACCATCACCACGCCCATAGGGCCACGCCCACGGGCAGCACCACCACCATCACCACAACCACCATGTCCCTACACCCCCAGGGCGGCGCCCAAACCGGCGGCGCACACTCCCAATCCTCCCTCCCCTCTCTGCCCGCGCACCTGCAATCCGACACCCACCTAACCGCCCACCTCGCGAGCCGCTTCCACGTCTCGCTGCCCACGGCACAGCTCTCCAGCCATGCGCTGCTGAGTCTGAATACGTATGCGGGGAGCACGAAGGGGCCGGGCGGGGGAAAGGAGGGGAGTGCCATGGCGGGCGCCGAGGATGTGGCCGAGAGGGCATATTTGAGATTGGGTGCTAGGTCAGAGAATCAGGCTGTTGTGTTTTTGTAGGTTGTCCCTTTTTTTGCGGGGGGGTTTGATGGTTGGGTTTATTGGTTTTGGGAGAGCACAATGGGATATAAGACCCAAGGGATATATGGGGTACGGATATTTGGCTAACACTACTCTCACAGGGGCGAATCCGGCTCAGGAAAGACTACTCTACGCTCACATCTCCTCTCTGCAATTCTAGCGAAATCCGCAACCCCCCTCTCCCATAAACTCTCCCTCGCCGCATACGTCTTCGACACCCTCACCACTACAAAAACAGCTACCACCCCCACCGCCTCCAAAGCTGGCCTCTTCTACGAGCTGCAGTACGAAACCGCCGGTGCCACAAACCCCAGCCTCATTGGTGGAAAACTGCTCGACCATCGTCTCGAGCGCACCCGCGTCGCTGCGGTTCCGACAGGAGAACGAAACTTTCACGTCCTATACTATCTCCTCGCTGGCACTAGCGGCGCGGAGAAGGCACATCTGGGGCTTGATGATAGTCACGGTGGTGTGCTGGAGCCTGGCCACCACAGCGCCCAGAAGCGATGGAGGTATCTTGGTCACCCTACCCAGCTCAAGGCTGGTATCAACGATGCGGAGGGCTTCACGCTGTTCAAGACGGCGCTGCGGAAGCTTGAGTTCCCCCGCAGTGTCATTGCAGAGATCTGCCAGGTCTTGGCAGCTATCCTGCATATTGGCCAGCTTGAGTTCGAGACCGCGGACGACACGGCTGTGACGGGCGATGATAGTGGTGGCTACTCCCACGAGGGCGGCCAGAGCTCTACTGTCGTCAAGAACAAGGATACTCTCGCCATCATCGCGGCGTTCCTGCAGGTGAGCGCCGCGGACTTGCAGACTACGTTGGGATATAAGACGAAGATTCTGAGTCGCGAGAGGGTCACTATCATGCTTGACCCCAAGGGCGCGAGGGAGAATGCGGATGAGTTGGCGCGTACGCTGTACTCGCTGCTCGTGGCGCTGTTGATTGAGAATATCAACCAGCGTCTGTGTGCTGTGGAGGAGGCTGTCACGAACACCATCTCCATTGTTGATTTCCCTGGCTTCGCGCAGCAGTCATCGTCGAGTTCGCATCTTGACCAGCTGCTCAACAATGCCGCAGCCGAATCGCTGTACCATTTCTCACTCCACAACTTTTTCGAGCGTAAGGCTGAGATCCTTGAGCAAGAAGAGGTCAACGTCGCAGCGACGAGCTACTTTGATAACTCGGACGCCGTCACAGGACTGCTCAAGCCAGGAAACGGCCTGCTCAGCATCCTCGACGACCAGACCCGCAAGAACCGCACAGACATCCAGCTCCTCGAGAGTCTGCGCCGCCGTTTCGAGGGTAAGAACCCCGCCATCTCGGTCGGCACCGCGATGGCCAAGCTGCCAGGCTCGAACTTTGCCAGCTACAACACCGCTGCCTCCTTCACCGTCAAGCATTTCGCGGGTGAAGTTGAGTACCCCGTCAATGGCCTCGTAGAGGCTAACGGCGAGATCATCTCGGGTGACCTGATGAACCTTATCAGCTCCACCAAGAGCGATTTCGTTGGCCAGCTCTTCGGCCAGGAGGCTCTCCAGACAGTTGTCCACCCACAGGAGAAGACTACCATCATGCAAGCTCAAGTCTCCTCCAAGCCTCTCCGCAAGCCTAGTGTCATGCGCAAGGGTCGCACCCCGAAACTGACCATGAAATTTGGCGCCGAGGATGACGAGGAGGCCGGTGTTAGCGATTCCAATGAGAACGCCGAGAAGGCGAAGGCCACAAAGGGCGGCAAGAAGCGTGGCGATAAGGACCAGGCGCAGCAGGGTGCCGCGGCACAGTTCCTCAGTTCCATTGATAATGTGACGAAGTCCCTCTCAGCGCCAAACACAAATTCATACTTCGTCATGTGTCTAAAGCCCAACGACCGCCGCATCGCGAACCAATTTGACAGCAAGTGCGTCCGCACGCAACTCCAAACCTTTGGCATCGCCGAAATAAGCCAGCGCCTCCGCAACGCAGATTTCAGCATCTTCCTCCCCTTTGGCGAGTTTGTCGCCCTCGCGGAGTCGGAGCAGATCCTCGTCGGTAGCGAGAAGGAGAAGGTCGAGATGGTGGTTGATGCGCGGAGATGGCCGAGTAATGAGGCCTTGGTCGGGAGCACGGGGATTTTCCTGAGCGAGCGCTGTTGGCTCTCTATTGCGAATCTGAGAGAGGGGCTGGGTGGACGGTATGTCAATAGCGATGATGGCGTTGATGGCCTGTCGCCTGGTGACCCGCAGGGGGGTTATGGCAGCTCGCGCGAGGGATTGATCCCCGGCCGTGGTGCATCGCCGGGGGGTTATTTCGGCGCGTCGGATACGCGCTCTGAGGCGGGGATGTCGGTGTACGGCAAGGGAGATATGTTCCGCGACATGGACACAAGGCAGCAGATGGCGGAGCGCGGAAACGAGAAGACGATGGTGGAAGTGGAGGAGGTGAAGACGAGCGGCAGTCGCAAGCGCTGGGTCTTCTTCGTCTACTGCCTCACGTGGTTCATTCCCGACTTCCTGGTCCGTTGGATTGGTCGTATGAAGCGCAAGGATGTGCGTATGGCGTGGCGCGAGAAGCTGGCTATCAACATCATGATTTGGTTCAGCTGTCTCCTCTTCGTCTTCATCATTATTATCTTCCCCAAGCTCATTTGTCCAACACAACACGTCTACAGTCCCTCGGAACTGGCTCAATATAATGGCGACTCCGGTAGTCCGGGCGCCCTCGTCGCGATAAGGGGTATGATATTCGACCTCGAATCCTTCTCTACACGCCACGTCCCCTCGCTCGTCGAAGCCAAATCTATCCTCAACTACGGCGGTCTTGATGCCACATCGCTCTTCCCTGTCCAAGTCTCCGCTCTCTGCGAAGGCGCGAATGGCGCCATTGACGGCTCGGTGCAGCTTGATTTCACGCCTACTAACGTCACGGGCACGGCATCCACGATTACCGCCAACGATCCGAATAGACAGTACCACGACTTCCGCCTCTTCACCGACGACCCCCGCCCGGACTGGGTGGCGCAGCAGATTCGTATGTTGAGAGAGAATTACTGGAAGGGCACGCTGGGGTATACGTCACAGTACGTTGGGACGCTGGGGGAGAAGCAGCAGATTGGCATCCTGAACGGGCGCATCTACGATTTCACAAAGTACCTCCAGGGCGGACAGAAGCTGGAGCAGATTGGCAGTGAGCCGCTGCCTACGGATCAGGCGGCTGCCAAGAAGTTTATGGAGCCGCTGGTTGTCAGTCTGTTTGAGGTTCACGCGGGAGAGGATGTGTCGAAGGAGTGGGAGGCGTTGGCGATTACTGACGAGCTCAAGAGCCGCATGTTGACGTGCATGAATAACTTGTTCTACGTTGGTGATTTGGATACGCGTAACTCGGTCAAGTGCCAGTTTGCGACGTATCTGATTCTCGCCATTACGATTGTCCTGTGCAGTGTCATCGTCTTCAAGTTTGTGGCTGCGCTGCAGTTTGGAACCAAGAATATCCCAGAGAACCTCGATAAGTTCATCATTTGCCAGGTCCCGGCGTATACGGAAGACGAGGAGTCGCTGCGTCGTGCTATCGATTCGGTTGCCCGCATGAAGTATGATGATAAGAGGAAACTCCTGGTTATTGTCTGTGATGGTATGATTATTGGACAAGGAAACGATAAGCCTACTCCCCGCATCGTCCTGGATATTCTCGGCGTCGATGAGACGGTCGACCCTGAACCACTCAGCTTCGAGTCCCTCGGTGAGGGAGCCAAGCAGCATAACATGGGTAAGTGTTACTCTGGTCTTTACGAGGTGCAGGGTCACATCGTGCCCTTCCTCGTGCTCGTTAAGATCGGTAAGCCATCTGAGGTGTCGAGGCCTGGTAACAGAGGAAAGCGTGATTCTCAAATGTTGATGATGCGTTTCCTCAACCGTGTCCACTACAATGCTCCCATGAACCCGCTCGAGCTGGAGATGTACCACCAGATCCGCAATATCATCGGTGTCAACCCGACCTTTTACGAATTCATGCTGCAGATCGATGCTGATACCGTCGTTGCGCCGGATTCGGGAAGTCGCATGGTCTCTGCCTTCCTTGACGATACGAGGTTGATTGGTGTTTGTGGTGAGACGGCCATTGCGAACGCGAAAGCGACGTTTATCACTATGATCCAAGTCTACGAATACTACATCTCTCACAACCTGTCCAAGGCCTTCGAGTCGCTGTTTGGCAGCGTAACCTGTCTCCCCGGTTGTTTCACCATGTACCGCATCCGCGCGGCCGACTCTGGGAAACCGCTCTTCGTTTCCCGCGAGGTCATCGAGGCATACGCCAATATCCGTGTTGACACGCTGCACATGAAGAACCTGCTACATCTCGGTGAAGACAGATACCTGACTACCCTCCTCCTCAAGTACCATTCTAGGTACAAGACCAAGTACATCTTTGACGCGCACGCCTGGACCGTCGCCCCCGATGACTGGAAGATTTTCCTCTCCCAACGTCGTCGCTGGATCAACTCTACCGTGCACAACCTCCTCGAACTGGCTCCTATGAACGAACTCTGCGGATTCTGCTGCTTCAGTATGCGTTTTGTCGTCTTCATCGACTTGCTCTCCACCGTCGTCCAGCCCGTCACCCTAGCCTACATCGCCTACCTCATCTACATGGTCGTCTCCAACCCCAGCGTCATCCCCATTACCGCCTTCATTTTGCTGGGTGCAATTTACGGTCTGCAGGCAATCATCTTCATCCTTCGCCGCAAATGGGAAATGATCGGCTGGATGATCCTCTACATCCTCGCCATCCCCGTCTTCTCCTTCGCCCTGCCCCTCTACTCATTCTGGCACATGGACGATTTCTCCTGGGGCAACACCCGTGTCGTCACTGGTGAAAAGGGTCGCAAGGTCGTCATCACCGACGAGGGCGTCTTTGATCCCTCTGCCATCCCCAAGAAGAGGTGGGAGGAGTACCAGGCTGAGCTCTGGGACGCGCAGACGGTTAGGGATGATCGCTCTGAGGTCTCGGGGTACAGTTACGCTACTAAATCTTTCCACCCCTACGGCGCGCCAGCATCGGAATTCGGCGCCATGCCACCTAGCCGTCCCATGTCCGCCGCCGGCGGCGCAGCGGCGGGTTTCGGGAGCGCTAACCCCTACCGCGGCAGTGTGGCTGGGATGGGCGAGGCTGGACGTATGAGCACCTACGGCGGCAACGGCGGGGAGGTTGAGATGGCTGACCTTGCGGGTCTGCCGAGCGATGACGCGCTGTTGGCGGAGATTAGGGATATTCTTGCCACGAGCGATTTGATGAGCGTTAGTAAGAAGAGTGTTAAGGCGGAGTTGGAGAGGAGGTTTGGGGTTGGGTTGGAGGCGAGGAGGGCGTATATTAATAGTGGTATGTTTTCACTCCCCCTTTTTGAGTCTTGATGGGGATGAGGAGGCTAACTGGTGTGTAATAGCTACTGAGGCGCTGTTGTCGAGCCAGCTCTAAGCCGCTACTACTATCTCTCATATTGAGTTGAGAGACTTGACAGGTTGGTGGGGTGTGGAGAGGAAAGCAAGAAGGGAAGAAAGATAAAAGAGGAAGTGAAGGGGGACGCAAAGCAATAACGCGACGAAAACGAACTTTTTTTATTATTTCTTCTAGATCTCCGCCGTCCCCTTGTCTCTTATCTATCTTAACTAATCCGTCGTTGTTGCTTTTTTGGTGTGGAAGAAACTGCGTACGCTTATCTTGTTGTAATCTTGCCATTGCTTTTTGTTTTTTGCAGGGGGGTAAAGGGAAATGGAAATGGAAATACTTGCGTTGCGTGCGTGCATTCTCTTTTTGGAAAATGGAGGGAAGGAAGGAGGGAGCTGGTGATTTTATTTGCCTGCCTTTTTTTTAATATTGTACTGAGGAGGAAATGGGGGGGGGGGAAGGGGGGGAAGGGTGTATGTATGTATGTATGTACAATATTAAGCATGAAGATCTCAAGAGTGGATGGGTGTGTGATGGGATGTGATGAACTGTGATTTATCTAAGAGCTATCTAAGGCCTATCTAAGGCCTATCTGAACGGCTACCTGGACGTCTACCCGGACGTCTATGTGAACGTCTACCTGATGGACGTCTACGTGGACGTCTATTTGGACGGCATTTTGAACAGCTATCCGACGAGCACTCTGAACTTATAATGTCGTGGTAAGAAAACCCTCGGAACGTGGCCACTGGTCTCTCTATTGCTTCTGGATTAGAGAGCGCTTGCATGCGCCGATCGAGTCTTCGGTCAGCGGGAGTTGCGTCCTGGACCTGGACTGGTGCCACGTCCTTGCTAGCCTTGTCATCGGTGGCGTCTGCGGGGTCTCGACGTAGAACTAGAGCTCTCCCTCGTCGGCCCCTGGGAAAGCAATATTTTTTTTGTTTTCATTTGGGGGTTTTGGATGTTTAGCTGGACGTGGCAGTAGAGGAGGAGGAGGAGGGGGAGTAATATTCCCGTTGTTTCTGCGTGGGGTAGGTCGAGCTGCGTGTCGACGGAGGCGCTGTGGATGTAGGAGTCTCGCGAGCTCGTCGTGGACATTATCGGGCGACTCTGGTGATAGCTTTTCGTAGGTTCCGCCTACCACTATCAGTATTTCATTCACTCTCATCTTGGCGGAACGGTGGATAATAAATAATACAAACATACCTTTGTTAAACCCCGCTCGTACACATTTGTCTCTGAACTCCGTAAACGAGTGTCTCCGGATGCACTCGTCTGGGACCCAGAACTGAGCTTCCCAGAAGCTGCGAGTTCCGTGCTGCAGCCGGCCGGGGTCGGGTCCCGTGGCTCTAAATCCCCACCTCGCGGCTATGTCGGAGGTGGGCTCGATGTCGATTCTCATCTTGCGGAGCTTCGCGGCGTCGATTTCGTAGACGGACTGTCCCCCGCGGCTTGCGCCGTATTCGCACGCGAATCCCGGATCGGTCGTGAGGGATATGTAAGGCGATTCAAACAGGACGCGGCGGCCCACGTGGTAGTGGAAGTCGTTCTTTGATGGGTCGCTGAAGTCGTGGTCTGGTAGCCCTCTTGCGGGGTAGAAGCCCATGACGGAGTCGTAGGAGGTGTGGGAATTCGGGGTGGTGACTCGGTAGAAAACTTTGGGCTGCCCGGGCGTCGCTGGTGGATCTATGCTGGTGTGCAGGATAGCTTGGTTGATTTGCTTCAGAGTTTCAGTTAGGACCTGGTTTTGTTGAAGGGCTAAGGCTTGTCGAGCGTTGAGGACTTCTTTTTCATCGGGCGTATCAAGGCGGGCGGGATAGAGTACTAGAGGTCTCTTTGGTAGCTTGACGGGTGTGACGCCTTCTCCCGCGTTTTGTAGGAGACGATGTGAAGCAAAGTTGATACAGGAGGTAAGGGCATCGTTCCTCTTCAGGGTCGCACGGAGAGACTTGCTGATTCTGGCTAACTCTTTCTCCTCACCGTTTAGCCTTGTGATTTCATCCCGTCTCTCTGGAGGCATAGTAGCACGAGGAACTATTCTTGGGCGCTCACAGAACAGGTCGTACTGATCGCGCAGGTAAAGGTGAGTGGCCATATTTATTATTCCGAGTTTTTAATCTTGACTGCTGTTTCTGGAGAAGTAAGTTGGGAAGTAAGTAAAGATGAAGGGGTAAAGACGAAGGAGTAAATATGGAAGAGTAAAGATGGAGGAGTAAAGATGGAGGGGTAAAGGTGGAGGGGTAAAGGTGGAGGGGTAAGGATGGAGGGGTAAAGATGGAGGGGTAGGGATGGAGGGGTAGGGATGGAGGGGAGCAGCAACTATGATGGAGGCAAGGCTGGACTAGGCAAAATGAGAATGATTGGTCGACTGCGCCTCACCATTAGGCTTCCATTGGCATTGCAGAAGCAGGGATCGCGTCAGCCAAAACGGACTGTCTATGATGGGAAAGCAAAAAATATGCTAGGGGTTTTCATATTTGTAGCAACTCGAGTTAAAACTCTAAAATCTGCTGTTGAATATCAATATTGTCCTGCCCCCATCTATCTCTACTATTTGTTCACTCTTACCTACATGGTAGACCACGATATGCAAACCAGCTATGAGTTAACCACCGGCCATCCCATCTGAGGATTTAAACGACCTCATGTTTAATCCTAACCCCAACTCAAAAGGAGGAAATGGGGAGAGGGGATCCCTCCCCCGACCGTCCCTCTACTGTTGCTCCTCCCTCCCAACACCAAAATTCTCGCAGCTGCTGCGCTCATTGTGCGACGCGTAGCCTCCTTTCTCCCCCTCCGCAAGTGGTTTTAGCCAAAGAATAGATAGTCATTTAGAGGAACAGGTTGTCTAGAAGAAAGAGAGGAAAGGGAAGGGATTATTTTTTAGTAGGTAGGACTATATATAAATAATAACTAATTACAGAGAGAAAGTACCATATTGATAATCCTTGATATATCCAGCTAAATAAGCGTTATTTTTAGGTTAAGCAGTTGGGCAGTTAAGGAAAGACGCCTCAAAGCTAGCTGGTCCCCTGTAGTGCTCCGACTGCGCAGCGCCGTTCTGCTCAACAACAAGCTCAGCCGCCGGTATGGAGTGGCAGTACGTGATGTTGCTGCGGCTGTTAAAGCCGTACCAGATAGCGAAGTCGAGGCCGCCGTCGTCCTTGTTGGTGATGGACCACGTGTAGGCGACGTTGTCTGGGCAGGAAGCTTCAACAGCGTCGGGCAGGTCAGGGGTACCCTGGAGAAATGCGTTGCAGTGGCTGGGTGGCAGGACGGGGTCGCTGGTGACGCTGAAATCGTAGCTGCACATGCTGCTGTGGGGAATGCAGTCCGCGTGGAACTCGCCAATGGTGAGAGATTCTCTCTGGAAGCGCGCGGTGTTAGCATGGAATCACTGGTTACTTGGAAATATTTTTTGGGGTGCGGGGCCGGGAGAGTAAACAAAAAGCATGTGACGGTCTGGGAATAGGAAATACGGACCTGGCGGCTCTGGATGGTGCCTGCTGCGGCAGAAGCGGCGAGGAAGACGAGAGCTGAGAACTTCATTTTGAAAGTGGCGTTGAGGTATTAAAGGTGCTATTGACAACAGTGATGATTCTTAGTGCTGGGAGATGGCAAAGAAGGTTTCCAGCATTGCGAGCATCCAAGGTCTTATAAGTTGTTCTTAGAAGCTCCTTGGCCGTCCTTGTGCTGTGAAATGACGTCGCTAGTCGCTCACTCGTATTATAATATGGGGCTACTTGCAGATCAGTTCGTGTTCGGCGGTGCAGCCAGTTTGGTCTAGTTAATGATAAACTACAGTAATCTCCGATTAATACGGAACGACCCTTAACAAGGTCTCTAATCCCGGCATATATAGGCTTAAAAATAAGTCTATTTAAAGGGAAATTTACTCTTTTAATCCGGAATTCCTGAAGGTCGTTCGGTATTGCGTCTAAAGGAGTGATTCAAGAATCTTCTCCACATAAAATTAAGGTCCGGATTAACAGGTTCCGAATAAGAGCGAGATTACTGTACCTTAATACCATCTCCACTACTATTTCTCCGCATTGTGTGCCATGGAATGCCGCGGCAGATCCACTAGATACGAAGCTAATATATTAGCACAAGTACAATCCTGCACGACCGCATGACCTTCTTCTCCCCTAGATTAAATTATGACTAAAGCCATATTATGCCATACTAAGGGCAAAGCATCCCGAGTAGTGTAGAGATGTATTAACTAGCAGCTCAACCTAGCTAGCATCTCTAAGATAAACACCCGTAAAACTTACCACCCCATTGATACCGCATATATCCAAACATAATAATGTTAGTGATAATGATACCTATCCTAGTAGCCACCCTAAAACACCTCAGAATTATGACTGCCTGCCTTGTCGTAATCGCAGTGTGAGCGCAGACGTACTACACTCGAACCCAGCTACTATATTCCTATTTCCACATCGTCGTCAACGCTATGCTGTAGAATATACTGAGGGAGACAAAACCGAACGTACCTGCCTCTTCTTCGCGTCAAAATTAAAATCCACGACATTGATTTTCGGCTCTCCCCCTTGTTCCACATCACTCTCCCCCCACCCGGTTTCTCTGACACTACAGAGGGGGCTTTATGAATGGGATAAATTGGATTATTGGCGACTTGGATAGTTCCTGTAGAGTTCGGAGCAGGTAGCGACATAACAATGATCGTCGCGTGATAACTTGGAGAGTATCAAAGCTAGACCGTAAAGTGGAGAGTTACACAAACGCGAAACACCAGCGAGGATTCGAAAAGGAAGAGGCAGGAATTAGATTGCTAGGAATTTCAGGTAAATCTTCTTTGGCGTACACATGTAGGCGTTGGAGATTTATGTACTTTTTGTAAAACAGTCAACATGCCCTACATCACACTGCACCACATGTCACAATCTGCCAGGAACCGTAAAATAGCACAAGTAAAATACTACATAGTAGCTAATTGGAGAAAGGAATCTGTCATAGTTGCCAATATCAATATGTGCCAAACTGCTTTCTTATCCTCAGATCCAGATTCGAGGAGTCTAAAATCCCTCATTCGCAAAGGCCATGTATATGCCTAGGGTACCTCCTAGGTAACAATAGCTGACAATTTCCTTGCCATGAGTAGATGGGGTCAAGCTTGGCTAGCTAAGCATGTCGCGTTCCATGGCGACATTGGCAGAGAGTACGGTGGATGTCAGACACTAGGCCTGGAAACTTTTTATATTCCCCGATGATAACCAAACTGGGCAGAGATCATCATATAGAAATGAGGCAATTTTTTTTATAGATAATTCAGGGACTAATATGGTCATACGTTAAAATTCTAGTTCTAATTATCTTTTATGGTTGACTGTCATACACGAGCGCCACTATCGTGAGACAATGTTGGTGGAGTCTGCGAAGTAAGACCACACGAGCTTGATCCAAGTAGGCGAAATATATCATAAGCGCGGTAGATTGTCAACAAAATAAACTGTAAACAAAATAAATCGAAACTATGTGCGCACGACTCGATTATAAGTGTCCCTGATCACGTGCAAATGGCATATTGCACTTTCCGGATCGCTTGTATGAGCGACTTGAGGCATTTTGGCCTGCTCCAATCTGGGCTCATCCCTAGGCAACAAACCCTCACTTGTCTTCGATTGCTGTGTAATATGTGGGGAACGGCGAAAGATAAAATGTCCAACAAGCCTTGTCGTATTCTGTATGATACTTTTGCCCTATCAATGTAGTGTTTGAAGGCTGAGGGGTGTTTCGTTACGCGCTTTTGAGCGACACACATCTCTGCGATAGAATCGAAATAAGTGTACTCCAAGTCCATTACTAGCTCTGAACGAGGGCGAGACCAGACATAGCGCAATCTCGCAGTGTCGTGTAAGTTGTGTTAGTCTCGGTGTCTAATCAAACACCTGGTTTTGACTCGATTATGGGAACTGCTCCACAA
The DNA here is from genome assembly GCA_001630605.1 of Pseudogymnoascus pannorum. Classification (NCBI taxonomy): domain Eukaryota; kingdom Fungi; phylum Ascomycota; class Leotiomycetes; order Thelebolales; family Thelebolaceae; genus Pseudogymnoascus; species Pseudogymnoascus pannorum. The sequence goes on from LNAS01000005.1 coordinate 105,466, forward strand.
CCTAGTAGCACTGGGGTTGATAACACCGACAAAGTGGCGATCTCGATGGCAATTCTCGGAATATTGATTGTAATTATCATAGTCGTTGTGCGATACATGAATCGAATGCGGCCTCCAGTCGTCACCCCTGCTTCTGTACGATGGCAGCGAAGGCGTGAGGAGGAGCGCTACCAGAAAGAAATTAGAAGTTCCCTCCTGGACTCGTTACAAGCCATCAGGTATAGCACGAGGCTGCTACCGAATGAGCAAAGCGACAGTAAAGTCCATGACTCTGCCAGGAATACCTATCCGCCGCGAAGACAACTTCAATCAACAGCATATGGACAGAAGCCACGGGCTATACACACTGAAGCAGCGGTAATCCCCAGTGCGAACGAGTGCAGAGTAGAAACGATGGTCAAAAACTCCGGCACGCCAGATGATAAGATTAGAATGACACCAGAGGAAGACGCATTATGGAACGGAGATCAATCAGGATCAAGAGATGAGCCAGCCAGCTGCCCTGTGTGCACAGAGGATTTTGCTGAGTGTGAAAACGTTCGGATATTACCTTGCGCCCACATCTATCATCAACGCTGTATCGATCCATGGCTCTTGGATTTCGGTAGCACGTGTCCATTATGGTTAGCCTTCCCCCGTATCACGAAGTTCTCAAGAGCGCGTTGAACAGTGATGATCTGATTATTTCATATGTTACAGTAGAAAAGCCTTACAAGACGTCCTTCCAGAGCCTCCCAAGCGAGCTTGGCTGTCGCGTTAAGGAGCATATCAGCCGAATCTTAACAGACCAGTATTCGACCGCCGGTTAAACGAGGAATTCTCGAAAGCCGCAATTAGAACAATGTTGAGAAAAACTCCTAAAAAGGACAGTATCTCGACAGCTGTGTAATGGGTGGTCCTTTGCTGAGATAGGGAGTATGAAGCATGGAGAAGGATGGCCGGGAGGGTGGAGAGCAAGACTGGTCAGGCTGTAGCTAAGGTGATTTCTATGATGATTTGATAACGCAATTCCTTGGCGCTGTGGGTGTTTGTGATGCAGACTTGGATTGGCAGTGATTGCTCCATAGCATCCTTCTGTGTCTATCAGCAAATTATGCTTTTTGTCAACCGATATCTTGATGGTACTGCAGTTGGCAAGCAAAGAGGTCTTAATAAGAACGACGTTGATTTGTGCATTCTAGAGTGAGAAAAGGTAGCCTAGAATGAGGAACCGTGATTTGACCATCGCAGAAATTCTACTGAAAAGTGTTGGGGATATAGTTCAATTGACACTAAACAGATTTATTGAAACCGGTCATGGTGTTTTGGAAACGTAGTCTTTTGGGGTGGAAAGATAGTCCTATGTACAGGATGTACCTACCCTAGTCGCGAGATTGGGGCGACTCTAATGCCACCTGCTATCGACTGTGGTTGCAATATAGGCTCTGGACTCACAGTCAATAAGTCGACCTCTAAAGTCTTGCCCAAGATCGCCTCAGGCGGATCTGTCTCAAACACCGCCTGTATGTCTCCATGAGGAGAAAATCCAGAGAAAGTCCAGGGGAAAAGCTTGCCGCGTTTTGATGGGCCACGAGGTTGGCCGTTGGGTGCCCGCCAAAGTTGATGCCGCTCGTAGAAGCCAATAAGCAAAAGGATGGGAGCGTTGAGGATGCGAGTCATCGCGACATTCACACTGTGAAACCACCGCGGGGAGAGAATGAGCTTTAAAGGAAGGAGAATCAGGAGAGCTAAAACGTTGAAAGGTGGGCGATAGGCGAATATCGCATCACTTTTCACACCATCGAAAGTGAGCACTGCGCGCCGGAATTGAATCTCGGCACTCGCATTTGCAACAATCTTAGAGAATGTGTTGGTGAGCATCGAAACGAGGATCGTAAGAAAGAGTGTATTGCCCAGAAAAGCGAACGCGATCATGAGTGACGGTCCGAGAACAGCATGGAAGTTCACGGATCGCTCGATTCCGGTCCCATCGAGCCCAAACCAGATCCAAAGCATCCATTTGGAGATAGTGGCCAGGTCGGGCGTGTCGCGATTAGGATCCTGGGCCGTGACGTCGAGAAGCCACTTCATGGAGAGAAAGAAGCCAGCAAAACACCAGATTGCCAGTAGTGTCAGAACAGTAAAGTCTCTCATCATGGCTCGGAGCGAGATGAAAAGCATGTTATCTGGCATTAAGTTGAATGCGAGACGAGGGAGAAGGACTGGAGCGGCTATTGCCAGTATGTTGAGTGCGCTTTGCCCTAGATGAAGACGGCCGCTCGCCAATGCATACATCCGCATCGTAAAATAAGTACTATAGATGAGGAAGAACGTGATATCCAAGAACGACCAGAGATTCTGCGTATGAACCTTCCACCCGTGCTCTATGATCGCGGCAAATTCCTCTAGAATCCAACCAGTAGCATAAGCACAGAAGACGATCTCATAGGTCGTGATTTTAAGTCCTTGACGCCGGATCATAGTGAGTACGTAAAGAACCAAAAGCACGGCAAACTGGCAGACTTCGATTATGCCGCGGAGCCTGGGGACTATCAGCCGATACTGATTCAGGAGAGGTGCTTTCCGAGGATCGTATAGAGAGATCGGGCTATGCTTGTAATGATCTGGCAAGATGTCGACGAACGACAGCGGTGTATAAACGACCTGACCCCGATAGACAGCATCCACCACCTTCTGGCAAGCGGAAGAGGAGAGAAAGGTTTTGCTTTCGGAGATTATTGCTACCTCTAAAGCCGGGAGCTTCCTTTCGTAACCCCCTCGATTTTGCACTGGCCATTGCAAAGCGTTGGGTTTCTTCTGCAGGACTTCGTCAGGAGCGTTTTGAAAAGGTTCAAACCCTGCTACGAGAATGTTGGCTAGCAACAATAGACCCGCATGACCTGGGTTATCATCGTCAAAACGTCGGAGAACCCTGCTAGCCACTAAAAGTTCCAGAGTCAGCACATAAGTGAATACGAAACGAAGTCTCCAAAATTTGCATACCAAGCTCGCAAAGGGTAGCGCGAGTGATGTTGACGGTCTGGAGGTGGCCTTGATATGATTGCTCACGCAAGAATTGCATCCGGTTGACGAGGAGGCAATATACTTGAGCCCAGAGTCAGTTCCGCTTTTGATCAATAATGATGGAAGAAACGTAGCGCAGAGAGGCGTGTATCTCAATTCGCACGACTGGAGGCATCCAAGATCTGTGAACGGGATGTGTACCTACCAACAGATATGTCATTGGGGTCATATAATCGATCAACGAGGGCCCTCACGATGAGTTTATTCATCCGCGGCCCTTTGAGCTCCTCTAGCGTATAGGGATCATCTTATCAAATTCTTAGACTTTCGCTCCCTTACTACAGAAGAGGTTATAAGGAGAGACACTGACCTATACTATCAACGATAAGCTTGTGAATCCTACGAGCAATCAGCCTGAACTCACCCACGAAGTGTTTTACTATGTCCCTCAAAGGACTCACTGGTGGATCGTTATATACACTGGCAGGTGAGCATGAGGATCGGGAGTGAAGTGCTTGCGCACTTTCTGCCCACCTCTCTGTAAACGCCAATCCTCATCTGTCGCGTTTTCTAGGAGAGCATCATGGTCGTCGTACGTGGGCTCCATGCCCATGTAGACGGATTTATGGACGATGGGTTATAATAGAACACGACGGAGGGAGATACCGTGGAGATGTAGAGCCTGAGCGTCTTAAGGAGGTTGTAAAGTAACGCTTCCTCCGCCGACCAAAGTTGACCTTCTAGAAGAACATGGACAAGATATTCGAGGTAGAACGCCGCCTGAAATTTGTATGCGGGATTTAAATGAATGGTTGTGATAAGCTCCCGATCGTCCAGCAACGGATGAGAACACGCGATAGCAACGGTGACATCACTACATTACTGCGCAGCCCCCGCGAATAATATAAACAGACGCACATCTATGCAAAGATTGTGCCTGTTCCTTGTCTGGGTATTGTTCCAACTTCCATTCTTCGTCATCTCCGTCCCGCCTATGGCAACGATTAGAATCGCTGATAGTCCCCGCACGAAAGATGAGTTCCCACGACCACAGATTCAAGATGTAGCCACCTCGAGCATGGGTGACAGATTGAAGAGGGTGGATACCCACGATAATATTTATAACATTCGTTCCCGCCCTGAGGCGCCTTCCTTGGATAAGCGTAAGAACAGATTGGTCAGAACGGACAACGAGGACGATGACTCGGGCTTGCGGAAGCCGGGCGACTTCAAGCAGAAACAGGTACAATACCAACCGACCCCATGGCTAAATTAAGCAAATCTAAGCTCAATCTCGGTAGGTATTCAAGGGAAAAATTCTTCTGTGGCTTTCTTATCAATCAATCGGGGTCATTTATGGCGACATTGGCACGAGTCCTCTCTACGTCTACTCGTCGACGTTCAGTTCGCCACCCTCACGACAGGACCTCGTTGGGGCGCTATCATTAATTATCTGGAGTCTCTTTGTGATGGTGACTGTGAAATACGTGTTTGTCATTCTTCGTGCTGATAACGAGGGCGAGGGGGGGACATTCAGCACGTATTCTTTGCTTAGCCGCTACGTAAGATTCCGACTTGTCTTACTTGTAGGGGAAGCTGACGACCGTTCCTCTAGATGAACATTACTAATCGTGATCCACGAGAGGCCTCTTTAATACAAATGAAACGGCACTTGACTGGAGACCTTGAACGTGCAGGTCAACACGTGCGTCATGGCTTGGAATCCAGCAAATTCGCAAAAGGGCTCCTCAAAGTTATGGGAGTGCTAGCAGTGACTATGGTCATCTCGGACGGATTACTCACCCCTGCCCAATCAGTCTTAGGTGCTGTGCAAGGGACCGAGGCCGTGCATCCTAATATTTCAAAAGGCACCGTCATTGGGGTCACTGACGCGATTCTAGTCGTGCTATTTGCCATTCAGCCGCTCGGGATCACTAAAATATCCTTTGCATTTGCACCCATTATTATCATCTGGCTCGGCTTTAACGCAGTTTTTGGTATATACAACCTTGCTAAATATGACTCCAGCGTATTCAAAGCTTTCAACCCTGGCTATGGTTTTAAATTCCTGATCCGTAACGGGGAACATGGGTGGAGAATGCTTGGTGGAATCTTGCTAGCCTTTACGGGGGTCGAGGCTCTCTTCGCCGACCTTGGAGCTTTCAGTAGGAGGGCGATTCAGCTAAGTTGGTTGTGCTACACGTTTCCGTGTCTGCTTTTGGCGTATATCGGGCAAGCGGCTTATATCAGCGTTCATCCGGAGGCATACTCGAACCCCTTTTTCAAATCATCGCCGCCAGGAACCATTTATGCGGCCCTAGTCATCGCAATTCTGGCCGCTATTGTCGCTTCACAGGCTATTATAACAGCAACATTTCAGGTGAAGATCAAAAAATCGAACCACGAAATTAACTGACTCTTTATTTAGCTGCTCGCCCAAGTGATGAAGCTTTCGTACTTTCCACAGGTCAGAGTGATTCACACGTCTGACATTTTCCATGGCCAACTTTATATCCCAGTTGCGAACTGGCTCCTCATGATTGGAACGATATTAGTAGCATCGATTTACAACAATGTATGTCGCCGGTCCGCTAAGTTCATTCCCTCAGATGTTGATTTTGCCTACAGACTACGTCTCTTGGAAATGCGTATGGTGTCTGCGTTATGTTCGTGACCTTCTTCGACTCATGTATGGTCTCATTGGCAGCTATGTTTGTGTGGCGCATCAGCCCCTTTGTAGTCTTCCTGCCATGGCTTATAATTGCCTGTATAGACGGTACATTCCTCTCGTCTGCACTCACAAAGGTCCCCGAAGGCGCTTGGTTCACCATCACGCTCGCCGCCATACTCGCTTCCGTTCTTCTGGTATGGAGATTCGGTAAGGAACAGCAATGGTTTGCCGAAGCTGAGGATCGCTTTCCCACCTCTCATTTTGTTATGACAGGTCCAGAAGGCCAGATGCGTCTTACAGACCGATATGATAGCACTTTTCTAAGCACTACTAAGGGCTTCGGAATCTTTTTTGACAAGGCCGGCGAGACTACCCCAATAGTCTTCAGCCAGTTTGTTCTTAAACTTACTGCGATGCCAGAAGTTAGCGTCTTCTTCCATCTACGGCCCCTTGAGACTCCGTCAGTAGCACCAGAGAACCGGCATACTGTTTCACGGCTTGCAATCCCCAACTGCTACCGTCTCGTGGTTCGCTACGGATACAATGACGAAATCATAACCCCAAATCTTGCCTCTGTCATCGCTGAACAGATCCGCAGATATCTGATTGAGAACCAGATCCTTCGAAGAACCGTCTCTTCGAACCTACCCGCAACTATTATGAACGAGAATCGGACTAACTCTCCGGACCATGGCACGACAACTGGTCCCACAGAAAATCAAATGGTCAGTCGAGAGGGATGCGACAGTGAATTGGCCAGACTTAAGGACGCATACGCGCATAAAGTGCTCTACATCATAGGAAAAGAGCAGATGAAGATCAAAGAGGGTACGAATTACGGTAGGAGGATATTTCTATGGGTCTTTTTGTGGATCAGGGATAATACCAGGAACAAGATAGCTAATCTTAGGGTCCCAACGGACAAGGTGATTGAGGTGGGATTCTTAAAAGAGATTTAGCTTCTACAAATATCTAGAATGGACATTTTATCAACATAATTTATAATGTTCTCCGACACCACTGAGAACTCTACGGCTAATAAATGGGCAGAGGAGGGCACTGATGATGAGATTAACCCTGAGGTTCGCGACTGGTAAAGAGAGGTATAATGAAGGATATATTGACAGGGGAAGGAGACCAGGCTTAGTAGGACAATGGAGGTTGGGATCATCAAAATGATTTTATTTCAAAGGCAGAGGTAGTGATATTTTTCAGTTATTTGAATTGAATTCTATCTGCAATATATTTCAAGAAAAAGCAACAACAGTGACGTCTTGAAACAGTCCCTATACGTGCAAGACAACAAACAAATAATATACAAGATACCCCGATAACCTATTTACACCACATGGATGTATCTGTATGGCTTAGAAGTGAAGCTACCATCCTTCCAGCCAACCTTGCGCGTGTGAGCAACACAACCGTAAGCAGTACCACGGCACTCAAGGGTATTGTACGCCTTCTTGGTCTTGTCAGTCCACGAGAGGAACAGAGTAACATGGCCATTGGAACCGCCAGTGCCGGGGCCAAGAGTGCCAACAAAGTCTCCGGGCTGGAGGTCTTTCCATGCGATTTGCTTCCCGATTCTAGGGAGGTCAATGGTAGAGTATCCTGGAGCAGAAGCGTGGAGGGCCATGGCTACGAAGCCCGAGCAATCGGTGCGGTATTTGGTACCCTTTGGGTCTGGGTAGTAACCCGACATGGAGTATGGGACGTGGCGGTCGATCCAGTACTTGCCGCGGGCGATGATTTCCTTGCGAGTGATCTTGCCGTTCGTTGTAGAGTCGCCGGTTCCGCCGGTTTTGCACTCGGCCTTGACAACTCTGCCAGTGGTGCCCGTCTTCACATAGTAGTCTGCAACATAGCAGCCGTCGGATGTCTTGTCCCAGAGGTTGTCCCCTTTGATGGTTTCGCCAACGGTCTGGCAAGTAACCTTAACATCGTGTCCTTTCTTGTACGTCTTGACAACTTTGTAGCTGGTTGCTGGACCTGAGCGACAATTGACATCGGTGCCACTGATGGGGTATGCGCTGACAAGGGGGGCCACAAGAGCGGCGGATAGAGCTAGGATTGAAAACCGCATGATTGTAGATAAGTTGCAGTGAATTGCAGTTGCGGTATGGTGTAATTATATGTGTGAAGGGTTGATTGTTGTTTTGATTCCTCGAGGCCTTTTGGTCGATGAGAGACAGTGTTCTCGGAATGCTCTGTGTGATACTCTGGAATATCTCAACATGAAGGAGAGATTTCCAGACATGTTTATACCTGTGAACGGAGCAAATATCAACATGCTTATTATTCTCATGAGCATCACAATTTCCATGTGGACGGGATAAACATCAAAATGCTTATTATTTTCCTCTTAACGTTACAATTTACGGCAGGCGTTTCGGCGATTTTAAGTCCTGTCTGCCTTAGAATCTATTGTTGGTATCTCGGTGCGCCTTGGCGTGGTCTTGATGTGCCTTGGAGGTGCACAAGCCACACCTTAAACGGTAATGTGTTAGGCAGATTCACAGCGATCGTAACTTCTGAGTGGCTGCCGGTCGCCGATCAGTTTCCAACGACCTTCCGTTCAGAGAGCTACAGCTTATTTCTTTAATTTGAGTGATGACAATTTCTCCCGTCACAGTTACTTCGCATAGTTTAAAACTGTAATTTCTCGAGTAATTGTAAGCCTTCTGTCTTCTAATTTTAGTTTTGACCGATGGGCTGATAAGGTGGCTGAGTTGCGCATAACTACATAATACCACCCAAGTTCCTAAAGTAGAAGGCGGTGCATCACTAAATTTGTGCACACATATACCATGGAAAGTAGTATTTGCTACAAACAATTCCGCCTCCGACGGGTAAGACGGGGAGACAGAAAAGCGAGCTGGGGGAATTTATCAAGCAGGATGCTAGAATGTGGGGTTGGGCTGATTAGCATGGCCCATGTTAGTTGATTGAGAAAAGTTTAGATAGTCATGGTGTATTGACCTTCATCTCCCCGTTTCTCATGCTTCTCTTCATCTCCTCCCCATATTTCTCTTAGCATTATTCATCCCCTTCGCGGGTTCAGCAATCTATTGCTCGAGACATAATCTTCCGCGTCTGTAACAACCAACCCCTCCTCATTCGACTGCTCAAAACTTTCCACGTCCGAGAAGGAAGCATTTTTCATCCTGCCACCGTGTCACCCACCGCAAAAAGCCTCAAGCTCGCTCTGGTGCAATGAGGCATACGAGATACGAAGCCATTTAATGCGCGCGACCAGTTTACAGTGACAAGGATGGCCACTCTACTGCCGCCATCCTTGAGATCTAAACTTCAGAAATTGAGGTCTATGGATTCCATTTCTTGGCCCGAGAGTACCGCGCCGAAGTACTCATCGATGGGGTCTATTTCCTCAGGTAAGAGGTGGCGCTGGTGGATTGGGTGGCAATTTGCCCTTACTTTGAATCCCATGAGGTGTCGGCACACAGAGCGCAGCTCAAGCCAGGCGGTGTTGAAGTCCAGGCGACTGGGCTTGATCATGGAGTAGTTGTTTGCCTTGAAAAAGCAGCTTAGTTTCTATGAATGGCATGGTTGCGCCTAATTTGTGGATGGCGATTAGTAATTCAGAGGGAATGTTCGCAGGTAAGATCTCTGCGCCCCCTTCGAGTTCTTCGATTGTCCCCCAGTGAAACGGCGCCACCATGAGACGCGAAAGCCCTTCTGGGCTGGTTGCCACCTCGATATGCTCACGGACATAAAAGGGGGGATAGCATTTATAGCTTATTTGGTTGTCAAAGCTTAAAGTGGTACAATGTCCGATCCGGGATATCGCCGATGTCAGCCTCTCAACAAATGTCCCATCTATGATCAGCCTATACTGTTCCTCGTGCTTTCGCCGATATTCTGCGTGGGAATGCCGAAGGATTTCCGATATCTGAGCTTATCCGCATCCATCATAGCCACATCGATTTCGTGAAAACAACTATCCCACGCTGAGGTAATAGCCGTGAACTCCGTCATCGCCTTATCATACACTCTCTGATCCTCGTCCCTCGCCTCCTCGGGGTTCTCAGCGTATCCAAAAACGAAGTATAACTCGGCGGCGTAAATATACTCATCCAGTAGTTTATCTAGCTCCTTTACTCGCTGGTTTTTATACCTGAGCAGGTCATCTGCGAGTTCCTTCGGGCGGTATTGGAGCGAGACATTGATATGGCGGATGCCCGCTGAGATGAATGGGATACTTGAAATCTCATCTATGTGATCAAGATATATCCGATCCAGTTGTACCGTGACGGTCGGATATAGGAGCGCCGATGCAAAGCGGCTGAAGACACTACAGACGAGACGCACACTCTGGGTGGTTTTTATGAAGAGGATTCGTCCTATACCAAGGTGGAAGTGGTCAAAAATGCAGGCAAGGATATCCATGGGAAGATCGAGAATGTGCATTGGCTGTGTCTCATCGCATGAGCAACCTCTGTTCATTACATCCCCCATATTGGCATCCTCCATTATCGTTGTGATGGCAAGTTTTATGTATAGGAATCTCAGATACGCACACGCTTGAGTTATATCGCAAATTCACCATGCTGTGCCCAAGCTTACTCCGCCTTCACCTGGATGACTCATCCGGCGCACAATTAATTTCTATTGGCAAGGTAGTCTCTCTTGCTGCGCGTCGATACTTCACCCCGTAGGAAATGTGGGATAATATCTTGGACTTGCACTCCTAGTGTAAGCGTCCGGCTTTTCGTTGGTCTGTTTGTCGTCAGCAGCGGCCGTGTCAATCATCATCGTCACTGTTAACTAGTATTAACTAGTGGCTTATTAATAAATAGTAAGCGCGAGTGATTTTATGTCTATTATGAAACTGTACTGTACGTACAGTACTATTTATCGATAGGTACTGCCATCATGTATATAGTCCGCTCTGCACATTGACGAAATTTTCGTTCACACGAGTAACGTTTATTTTGGTTCTGATTCTAATTACATTGTATGGTTTCTTTATATTTATACTTTTAGCTACCACTAATGTTGCTCTTTCCCCAGATTTCGGGAACTGACTCCAACGCCATGGTGGACCTATAAGAAATCGCCGAGCCGAGGCTATCCAACTACCCCACGTTCAGCTCGCAATGACGCCCTAACTCACATGTATGTACATACTAATCTACCCAGGGTTTGTTATCGCATATAATATTTTTGTGGTAGCTGCAAATAAACACCTCCTACTGTTCTTAATTGCTCTAAAGCCTAGACAGATATCCCGTATAGTTTAAATATTCGATAAAGGGTTTTCCTTTGCCGGAGGTCGCCACCTTCCGCCTGTCAACTGCCATTGAGCCCCATCGGTAATTTCTCACAACTCGGAATAAAAACCCATCGCATATCTCGCCGTCGCACTTTTACCTCACTGATACACACTATATAACTAAAATGGTTGGCCAATCGATTCCGATCATCGTCGGAGTTGGCGATTTCAAGAACCCCTTCACGACACCAGAGAAGGCGCTGGAGCCATACCAGCTGATGCTCCAGGCTATCGAGCGAGCTCTCCAAGACACGTATCTGCCAGAGGAAACATCCCAGCAGCTCCAAAAGTCAATCGACAGTATTGATGTTGTTGCCACCTGGTCGTGGCCTTACCAAGACCTCCCTGGCCTCCTCTCGACCAAGCTCGGCGTCGACGCCGCACACAAGTTTATCAGTGACCATGGCGGCAACCAGCCCGCGAAACTGGTCGACGAAGCGGCGCGGAGGATCGCGCAAAACAAGACAAAGGCCGCCGTAGTGACCGGCGGCGAAGCACTCGCATCATGTACACACACCCCGCCTGGCTGCTCATGCACCTTGCTAACAATGCGCAGTGGGAGGCTTTGCGGCTGCCAGAAAGATGCCTCAGTGGTCGGCACGCAAGAAGGACCAAAAATCAGGCACGATCTCCGAAATCGCAACCCTGGGAGATAGTAAGTCTGTCTCTATGCTACCATCGGCGCGGAAGCTAAAGACGGCCATAGACACTGGCGCCACACACGGCATTGGACTGCCCATCCACGTGTACCCGCTGTATGAGAACGCAACACGTGCGTCTCGCGGGCAGACTCTCGCAGAGAATAATGAAGAGTCTGCTAGTTTGTATGCGGATTTTGCGGCAGTGGCACAGGGGAATACGGCGGCTTGGAGTTTTGGGAAGAAGGCCGCTACGAAGGAGGAGATTGGGACGGTGACGAAGAAGAATCGCATGATTTGCTATCCTTGTGAGTAACGCGTACGTTTGTGTTGTGAGATATTGGGCTGACATTGGTAGACCCATTGTTGATGAACGCCTTCAATAACGTTAATCTGGCTGGGGCTGTCATTCTGACATCCACGGACTACGCGACTGAGCTTGGGATCCCGAAGAGCCAATGGGTATACCCACTAGGCGGCGCCGGCACGAAAGATAGCGACAAATGTATGCCCTCAATGTCGAGATAAATTAGGCATAACTAACAAGTCCAGTCTGGGAGCGCCCCAACTTCTATTCCAGCCCCTCCATCACTCGCTCCCTCGACGCCGGCCTCGAAGTCTGTGGCCTGGTTAAGGAGCAAATCGGTCTCTACGACTTTTACTCGTATGTTCCCCTCCCCAACCATCACCCAACCCAAAGCTAATAACCCACACAGCTGCTTCCCCATCGTCCCCAAAATCGCCTGTCAGCACCTCGGTCTCGCCATCGAATCGCACTCCCGCCCCCTAACCCTCCTAGGAGGCCTCACCTCCTTCGGCGGTGCAGGCAACAACTACTCTATGCATGTACGTCTAATCCACCCCCATCTCTCCCACAACTCTTTATTAACCCCTCCAGGCTATCACAGAAATGACCCGCAATCTCCGCGAGCGCACCCCAACCTACGGCCTCGTCCTCGCAAACGGCGGCACAATGACGTACCAACATGTGCTGCTCCTCTCTGCCGTCGCCCCCTCGCGGCCTTACCCATCTAAGAATCCGCTTCCCCCCATCATTACCGATGTCCCCGTTCCTGCTACTGTTGAGGAAGCTAACGGCGAGGCAACAATTGAGGTACATTGCCCTTCCGCAGATTAGGCTCAAGTGCTAACAGATGTTATAGACATATACCGTGGAGTTCAACCGTGATGGCACGCCCGACACAGGCCATGTGGTAGGTAGACTACAGAACGGAGAGCGCTTCTTGGCGAATCATGCGGATGAGGAGACTCTCTCGCAGCTTATAGGAAACGAGGAGCCTGTTGGACGGCGTGGATGGGTGAGGAATGAGGAAGGGAGGAATCTGTTTAGCTTTGAGAAGAAGGCGAGGTTGTAGATTAAGTATTCCTCCCGCTGGGAGATTTACTTAATACCTTTTATATTTGTCGATATATTCCGCTGAAGCTCTATAGTTTTGGATCCACACGCAGCGAGACGGACATAGACATCAGCTCTGCCAAATATTTCATTGGTACTCTAATTGACCAGAACAATCCTCGCTCGGTACCCACAGAAACACCACCACGTAGCATACATACTCCCGTGCATCCCATCATAATCTATCTATACACCCCCATCCCAAAGCAAAAATCTACAACGCCGACCCCTTCACAAGCGCCTTCAGCCCCACGATCTCCCTCTTCAACCTCGCATTCTCTTTCCTAATCGCCGCAACCTCCTCACTAGACTCCTTAACCTTCTTCACAAGCTCCTCTCGTTCCTCCCTCCCCTTCCCCTTCAACGCCTTCACGATCCGACCCAACTCTCCATTATACCGCTCGTACAGAATCTCATTCTCGGCACTAACTTCGCGATACAGCTGGTCTAGTCCCTTCGCCTTCTCCTCGGCCACCACAAGTCCACGATCCAGCTCCTTCTGCACCGCTGCATTGCGTCCCTCCAGATCCTTCATCAAGACTGGAATACGACTCTCGAGAGCGCGCACGCTCTCCGAGATTTTCCGTATCTCTGACCCTGATGTTGACAGGGTGCCACGCACAGGAGACCCGCTCAGGCGCGCCATCTCGGCCCCGATCTTCGCCAGCTCGGATTGTAACCCTGCCTCGGCCTCGTTGATGGCCTTGGCCTCGCTCTGGAGCCGCTCGCGAAGTTTCTGTGGACTCTGGAGACGGAGCTTTTGTGGCGATTTGGTCGGGCTGGGGATGTTGGTTGGACCAGCGTCTTTGCGAGGGTTGATGATCTCGCTGAAGGCCGGGGTGCCAAAGACGGGTGCAGGGGCGAGAGGCATAGATATAGGCCGAGGGCTGCCTTTGAGCATGGGAATGCTGGATGTCAAGTTTGCCGCTGTCTTTGGGGGAGATTTTGAAGGCACAGACCAGAGGTCTTTGATAATTACAGTGTCGCCGGATTGGACATTGTGCGGACGCTCGGTTAGATTCCCAATGTTGCGCGCCGGTGAGAGCCTGGAATTTACGTTCTCTTTCTGCTTAGGAGAACCGTTAAACGCGAGTGCGCGACTGGGTAATTTGGTTGGTGACGGAGTTCGTGGGGAGGCTTGCGTTGGTTGGGCCAGCTGGTTTGCCCTCCTGGATGACAATGGCGTTGACGGCGAGTCCAACGTCGCATTGGCAAGCAAAGCCTTTAGGTCGGACAGCGAGCTGCGTCGCTTTTTCTTCAAGGACTTCTCTGCCGCATCCGATGCCGCTGGTGGAGACTGCCCAATAGTGCTTAGCCTGCTCGGAGTATGAGAACTGTTCGGGCGCTGGTCATCGAATGCACCAAGCACAGTTGGCCTGTCGCGGGAACCAGGTCGTTTTGGAGTCCCCAATCGCGAATCGGATTCGATTGAGCGAGAGCGATTCAAACGGCCCTTGGAGATACTGCCATCCATTTGCTCTCCTGTGGCTGCGCTGCGAGCTGTTTTGCTTAATGTACGCCACATGGAAGGTTTGCTATCATCTTCGCGCTTGCTATTTTGGCGAAGTAATGAGTCCAGGCCAAAACGCTTTCTCAAGGACGTGTTGGATGTCACAGATCCTTGAGTCCGCGAAGTCATAGATCCGTATATGGGCGTATTGTAGCCATTGCTCGCACCGACTCCGAGGTCCTCAAAAAGACGATCTGAGTCCTCTACTAACCGATCAAGTAGATTAATATAGCTATGTGGGTTATTGTCGGGAACCAAAAGCTCAGTAAAAGAAGCAGTAAGAGCACCTCGATCCCCATCATTTCCACAGCCTTCCAACAGATCAGCCAGAAGCTTGATAATAGCCACAAAAGCACGTCTATTCTGAGGCGCCATATCCCCAAAGAGGAGTTTGATGTAATCTGCGAAGTCCCCAGGAAATAACTTCGAGGCCTTGTCTTGAAGAGCCTGTAGCGTTTGCACCGAAATAACAGGACCCATCTGGTCCTTCCACGCCATCCGCGTGAATTTTTCAAACGCAGAAAACAAGACGTCAATCGTTGCCTCAAAGGAAGCTCTGGAGTCAAATGGATTTTCAATAAACTTGTTATACAGAGCATTAACACTGAGCTCATCTGCTCCCGCTCTGTTTCGGAGGATCCTGCCGATGATATTTCCTTTTCGTGATTGCAACGCAATAATATATCCTGTAAATGTCTCTTCAAGTTTGACAAGGGGATTGGCGCCAGTTGGCTCGTCGAAGCTAGTTTTGAAACTGCTGTTAGTACTGGTAACAACGGAGTCCATTTCTTTCTTGCTGCTAGACCTGGAGAGTGATGGTGCCGTAAAGCTGGGAATACTACCGAGGGTTGGGGTGCGCTTATGTTTGGTAGGGTCTGATGAGCTTGATCCGCCGCCAGTCAAGAAACTGGAAAGCATCTTGACTGGGGAAGGAGGACGGGAGTATTTCGGCTTGCCATTATCCATCTGTAGGTTCAGAGAATTGAGAATACTCGAATAGCACATAATGAACGAAGTAGTCAATGCAGGATTCTTGGGGCTATAATGAATCTGCAGTAATGTTTCGACTATAAATTATTAGCTCAGGGCATCAGAATTCAAGAGAAATACACACCTCGTTTGGCGAAGACGGACATAAATGACGAGTCATCCGCTAGATCGTTGAAATTCCGGTCATTCAAGCCCTCAAATCTGAGATGATAAGGTGCACCCGTTTTTCCCTGGACGACTGTCACATTGACAACAGTTTCAACACCATAGTGGCCCACTGGTGCTCCCTTAGTTCCGCGCTCATGGTCAACAACAATACGAATAGGTGCAGGCTCTTTGCGACCTTCCACCAGTGTATCGATGCCTTCTTCAAAGACAGCGGCATATATATTCAGCCCTGTCTCCTTCGAGTTAGCATTGCGGAGGGACCATTTGTCTGATTCGCGCTCCTTTTCGGCAAATCTGCCCTCAACCCTCGCTTTCGCGAATTCATCAGTCCATTTGGAGGCTTTGCCTTCATATGAACCCTGAAGAAGAAACGCCCTTTTCGTGGGCAACGCGGAGGGTTGCTTGTCAAGGGTAGTAGATAATGTCATCCAAGTGACCCGTCCATCCTGGCTCTCTGTAAAGCGAATATCACTCAATGTGTGATAGCTAACGAGGTGAAGCTCCGGTGGTGGCCGTGGCTCGCCCGTGGCGCCCGCGATGGAGGCAACCATGCTAGCTGTAGACGGCTTATCAACTTCAGCCATCACCCCGCGGGCGGAAATACTACTCCCGCCAGCCCTTCGGCATACTACAAGTGTCTCTGCAAAGAGTAAAAGAACACCAGGAGTATTTGCAAGTGTGTTTGCGGTCGTATGATACGGAGGTGAGAGCTCGACAAAGTCTACCGCTGAGATGAGTCGACCCTTGAAGACGCAAGTCGGCCATTTATCGACCAATAATTTAAGTCGTTTTACGGTCTGTGAGTTGTCCGCTTCGGGAGAGTCCAGTGAGCAAATGGATGTGATGATATCCCTGGCCTTAAGCATAGACTGCAAGGCTGGGTGAGTGAGAGGGAGGTAATTGACGATATTGTCAATGAAAAGGCTGTATCGAGGGAGTCTCTGCACCGGCTCAATAATAGATGATCGCAGCTTTTGCTCTCCCGTCTGCTGGACTCGTTGAGAGAAACTCGATTGCTGTCGCGCATAAGTGGAAATAATCTGGGGGAAATCTTGGCTAGCGCGAATATATTCCTGATAGCAGTCCGCAAATTGAGGGAACCACTCGAGCAGCACCTTTGCAAAGCCAGTCGCACCTGTTGGGTCCTTTGGGCGACCAGTCCCACCATAACGTGGCCTGGAGAATGTTGGCTGATCGTTCTCGAGATCTTGCATCGCCTCTTCTTCCGACTCGTCCATGGATTTTTGGATGGCAGCCAGGAACCCCTTATTAACTTGTAAAATCTTGTCTAGGGAAGGAGGGAAGAGCTTCTGCAGGTCTTTCTCGGTAGGACTTGTGCTTCCAACGGCCTTCTTTCTTGCTTTGGCCCGAAATTCATCAGCAATATTGTTGACTAGCTCATGGACCTTGATAACATATCGCTCTTCGGTGTCGACGAGCTCACCCATCTCGCGACGGAGTGACATTTTCTGGTTTTTGAGAAACGACTTCGAACGGTTCAGCGACGTAGGTTTCGACGGGGCCCGGCGAAGTTTTGATGTTGGGATGAAAGCAGGTTCCCCGAACTGCCTGACGAGTGGCGCATACGGGCCGTACTGGAGAGATGTGGAATCCACAGGCTCGTCATCAATGTCATCGACTTGAACCTCTGGCAGAGAGGTAACAGACCCCGGAGGTAGCACGACATCAATATCAATATTGCTGACGGCCTGCGACTGCATTCCTATCTCCAGATCCGCAATAACTTCTGCCACATTATCCACCTTGACAAGGCTGCTCGCCAAATTCGCAGCATGCTGCCTCCCAAATAATGGTGGCACGGAGCCCGGCCTCCTACCCCGCGATTGCGATGACTGCACAATCAGAGCAGTCTTGACTGCTGGCGGCATCTCCTCAAAGTATTTCATCAGCCCGAAGGCCAGGCCACGACAGACCTCGTCGCCCTGCCATTCGCGCGGAAGCTCATTGACGACCTCGTATAAGGGCGAGTTGGGTGAGACGGTGAGACGCGGGTAACTGGTGAAGCCGGCGGCGCTAAGAACATGGATCTGGATGCGGGAAGAGCTGAGAGTGGCATTTGTGGTTGTAGAGGCGCCGTGGAAAATAAGCAGAGGGAGATGTGAGAGCAAAGGGTCGGTGGTGTGGTAGAGGCCGACGTCTGTGGCTGAGAGGGCCGTGAGGCCAGAGGGTAGCTGGACCATTGTGAGGGCGTGTTCAGTTGTTTCGCGGGCTCATGTCTGTGTTACCATGGGTGAGTCGATTGTATGTTTGTTGTTCGCGCTTGAGAGTCGGATATCTGCGAGGTCGCAAGATCGTTGTGGGTAGTTTGGTATAGATTGCCGCGTTGCAGAGTCAGTCGAATTGAGATCGAAGCTAGGGTAGGCTGACGTGGTGGAGGTTGAAGTTGAAGTTAAACTATAAGATAAACTTGAAGATCGATATATCGATCAGCAGAAAAGTAGGGAAGAATTGAAAAGCACCAGTGCTGTAAGTGAAAGTCCCAGGCGCAATATCCAGAGAAGAGAAAACCCAGAGAATTTTTGTTGGTAAGGTGGTGGTGGTTATATGATCACAGGGTTATAATAACACACGACAGGCGCATTGGCGCACAGCTTTCCGAATTCCTCCTCTTGTCGCAAGTTCAGCTCCGAGAAAGACGCAACCTCACACACCGAGCGGTGAGGTGAATTCACTCGAAAATATCGTCGTGGCTGTCGCGGGTTGTCGTAAAATCCAGAATAGTGACCTCTCTTCTCAATCGATCTGTACCATCTTTCCTACCTTTAGTGGGCGATCCTCAAAAAAGCGGCGTCAGTCGGTGATGACGAAGAGCCTCGCCCTCTATCTCTCCTTCCCAGCTGTACAAGGATATTTTTAGGTTGTTTAGGTTGTTTGTTGTACGGAGGTCGCAGGCACGCGGCCGACGCGTTGATTGGTTGGCCTTGTTGATCGGTGGGGGCAGCTTCGACCCCGCCAAATCTCAGCCTTGTATATCGCCGACATCAATGTAGTTAACGCGAAACACTTTTCTTTTTCATAGTAATACTGCATTATACCGCGTTATACATTATATACCTTATTATATACCTGACAACCTTGTCAATTCTTTATTTCTGAAGGCATTTCTAGGATTTGTCAACCCCGACCTCATTCAGACAAACAGTCCCCACGATGTCCACCCAAGACTCGACCTCGATCCCCCTCTCAACCGGCCACGTCCATGCCCCCTATAAGCTTCTTGAGCTACCCCCCGACCTCCTCGCTCTCCTCGAATCCGACGCTCCACCAACCCTGCACCTCACCCCCGGCACTGGCACGCCACATGCCATTCTGACCACCCCAGCTGGGACCTACCGGTTGCAGCAGAAGAATACCTCGAACCCTCTGATGCTGCTACGGCCATCCATCTCGTCAGAGATAGGCGGAGACGGCAGTGATGGAGCTGATACCGGGATGGCGCGCGCGTCGGTATGTGTGGTGGCCAGGATAGAGGATACCCTCGAACTCCTCCCCTGCGACCCAGCGACAGATGCGGCTCCTATGAAAGCGAAAGCCGGGAAGTGGCATGAGAAATTCGCCGCGTCGAGGAATAAGAAGTGAGAGATGATGCCCTTCTGTGGATATTCTTATGGACATCTAGCTTGTATGTCAAGTAGAGGCCTGCTCGCTTCAGAAGTGGCTAAGGAATCGTCAGCGGCTCCAGGACGTCGGATTAAGTTCCCGTGATGGCATTGGAGGGCTTGATGATAGAGAGTGGCGTGGTGTGGGATTATCCAATGCTCTAAAGTCTATCCCTGCCTGAGTGGCGAAACCCCCATTATGCTGGAAAAAATAATAGGTATTTTGACTTTGGGCATCTCAAACTCTACACAATTAATACATCTTAAATGTGTGAATAAGTTGTATTCTATAGCTACCCCCGAGCCCCTAGGCTGGCCCTTTAAAAAATATTATATTTGTATTACTACACACCCGATTTGTAGAGGGCCTGCATCTATTATGAAACAGACTACCCCTACACTCACTACCATACTGTAGGAGGCTCATGTCCTCGTTAAGCTTGCTAACATTACTATAAATCGGCTAACTAAAAGCTCCTAACTTGTACCACAAAAGGTGTAATAGGTGTTGCGCGGTAGGTAACTTGCGAAAATAGTACTCAACGTTGTCGTCCAATTCAAGAATCACATCAAGCCATATATCCCCTTTGCGACAAGAACAAATTATGCTTAATGGTTTGACGGACCAATGTGAATTCATATGCCAAATCTAGCATAAAGTAGTTTAGTATTATGGCAGTTGTTTTCTAGGATCTAGAAGTACTTTGGACATCATGGCAGTAAACACTTCCTTCTTTAGCCCTGTGCTTTCGTCAATATTATCTATTGCAGACTTGATTGATATGACCATCTTCTTTCCCCAGCTCTCGAACTCCTTCACCATATCAAGCTGCTTGAAAATTTCTTTCACTTTAGACATGTGCTCTTCATCATCTCTGCCATAAGACATTTCCAGGACCTGTCTTTGCTCTTCATTGCACCGCTGAAGAGCCTCAGCTACAAGCCAGGTGTATTTATTTTCCTGGATATCGCTCCCGACTTTTCCAGTTATAGCTGGATTGCCAAATACATCGAGGAAGTCGTCCAGGGCCTGGAAATAAAACCCCATTAGCATGGCGATTTTTCGCACCTCTTCTAAATTCTTTGGTGTGGCGAGTTGTAGATAGAAAAGAGATGAAGCTAGTGGTAAGTAGATGCTATAGTATGCAGTCTTATGCGTGGCCATAAACTCGTACTTGTTCAGACAAAACTGATGAAGTCCCAAATGACGACTAGAAGCTAGAAGATCATAGGCCTGGCCTAATTTCGTCCGAAGACCGACTTCAAGGAAAATTTCGACAAGGTCAATATATGCCGGATGTTCTCTAAAGTGCCTCTTTAGGAGATGATAGATAGCTGATTCGAGATAACATGCGTCGTTGATAGCCATCATACCCACATCAGGACGGGTATACCAGCATGGCTGGCCTCGTCGGGTGGAAGAGCCATCTTCAATGTCGTCCCAGATACAGTAGGCCGCATTTAAAATCTCTATAAGCCATCCAAGGATTATAAGTTCATTTGCTTGTGCGGCACTAGGAGATTGGCCCATCCATATAGAGCCAGCGTGGATAACTGTTAGACCCCGAGTGTACTTGCCACCCTGTGTATTTAACAAGAGGCACTTGAATCATGTCAATTAGCGACTGGCAAAAACGATACTGCAGGTGGATGCTTACTTTGTTGAGCCAGTCAACTACCTCTGGTGGAACTCCTGTCTGAGATAGGTGCTCACTTATTTCTTGGTTTAACGGAGCCAAGGCCGCTTCAAAGTCTGCAGAACTTATCATAGTCATAATGGGAAACTCTAGGTGTGAAAGAGAGGGCAGAAACGTGTTTTAGAAATTTAGATCATAGAGACACAGTATGCATCACAAACACTTATTGATTTAGCCTTGCTTTAAGGGATCTGTGCAGGTGCTGTGGTTGAAATTTCTGCAGTGGGGGATCACCATATGTCTCAGATTGCTACGACGTGGACCAATAATGTACCATACAGTACTCAATGTATAGCACTGAACCCCTGTGAAATGAACCAGTTTAGCTCTTGTCTACCATTAGGTACGCATCCAGTAATATTAACAGGTCGATAACTCAATGAAAATGAAAGTGGGAGATTAAGCAGTAGTGTGCTAAATCTCACTGGTTGAATAGATAGAGCTAACGTGCATCCCTACATGGAGAGACAAATATCAGTACTTTAAATTCAATTGTACTTTAAATTCAATTGATCCTAAATTTGTGAATCCATTGAAAATTCCAGTATGTTTGTGCCAGTCATGTCGAGTGACCAATCCCAAACAGTGTAAACCCTGGCTACTCTGAAATTTACGATCATGTCGTTGCTATTGAGCCCGATTTGCGGAGAGTATCCATCAGTAGCGCAACAGGGTTCCTCAACCACAGCTCCACCAATATACTTTTACTATCCCTTAAACAGATAAAGGGGTCCTATCTGAGCTCTGAGGCTTCCCCACTTTACGGGGAATCGTCATCAGCCTTTTGGCTGCTACAGAGCGCAAATTCATAGATAGTCATCCACGTAACATCATTCCTATTCAGACCCAGTCAGCGGTTGCTTCAATAGGGCCAATGTTAACAAATACATTAAAAATCCAAATCTCACCAGTAGCAACAAGGTACTAGAGTCAGCCGACTGTTTCCTGAGCGAAAAGGTATTCCTCAAGCTTATCCACTAACCGCTTGCCCATCTGCTATATTGGCTCGCCCTCAAGGAAGCTGGCCTGTTTTCGCATAACAATCCCCAACACAAAATTGGAATCATATGTATGGGTACACGACATCGGGGATCATAGATGGTAGACTGGATGAAGATTCTGGCTTGGGGCCTAGGAGTCTTGAAGTCACCCAACAAAGTCACTGCTAGAAGTGTTACAGACAAGCAACTAGCTACTTGAGTCGATCAATGCTAGATTCTGGTCGATGGTTAGAGGGCAGCGGGAGAGCGGTAGATGGCTGGGCATGTCGTGTTTCTTCAAGGGCTGCCACTACCAGTGGTTGACCAAGTCGTTCCAAGTAGTCGGCAACACTCGAAGGCTATTATCAACTAGCGATATATGGAGAGGCGCCAATAAACTATGGCTTACTTGCTAGTAACAGACAAAACGAAGTGGCATCTCAGGTCATAAACTTGTATTTACAAGAAGTAAATACCAATCAAGGCAAACTTCAAAACGTCAATTAACAGACATGCTGTTCAAGTCTCCAGTGTACGGAATCTAAACGTGGAAGCTCAAAGCAGAACCCCGCCCACCAGATCTTGCCATCCCATATGCGATCTAAAATCACTCTTGCCGCCAGAGGAAAGAAAAGCTATCCCCCGCAAAGCAACACCTGCTCAGCACCAAGCATACTTCTCGTTCGCGAGCCACTCAATCTCCTCTCCCTCCTTTCCATACCACATCACGCTCGCGATTCCCTCCTTCTCACGCTCCACCTTCGTCCCACCAACCTTCTCGAGTGCACCACACACAGCTGCACTCGGATTCCACACCTCCACCTTCCCGCAACCCCATTCACTCGCCTCTGCCCTCGCAACACCAACAACATCCGCCAACTGCTTCTCTAACACTGCCTCATCCGGCTTCCCACCCCTCATCTCCCCCTCAACCACAAGCCGCAGAATATAAAGCGTATTCTTCTTCAGTTCATCCTTCTTTCC
The DNA here is from genome assembly GCA_001630605.1 of Pseudogymnoascus pannorum. NCBI lineage: Eukaryota > Fungi > Ascomycota > Leotiomycetes > Thelebolales > Thelebolaceae > Pseudogymnoascus > Pseudogymnoascus pannorum. Next base: position 128,437 of record LNAS01000005.1, read on the forward strand.
ATAGAAATTCCTCGTCCAAATCGCCCACACCCTACTCCCCACCTCCCCAACCAACGCTCCACGAATCTCAGGCACGCGCCCAAACAGCGCTTGCGTCACAAACTCCTCCCTCGCGCGGTGCCACGCGAAGTGCTCCGCGTCAGGTGGGATGGCAACTCTCGTCTTCCCATCCCCCCTCGGCCTCTCCATCAGCGCCCTCAACATCCCCTCATCCACCTCACACAACTCCTTCAAATCTGCCGTCACCAGCCTCTTCACTCCCTTCGCGCTCCCCTCCTCTCCAGCAGCAGCGGCGGGAAACTCCACATGCCCACTCGGAAAAGGCATCCACCCATGCCTCCCATAAAACCCGCGTCCAATATCCGAATACAACTTCGAGAACACAACCTCCTTCCTCTCCCTACTCTCCTCCCTCTGCCACCCCTTCAACACCTCCCCTAACTCCGTCATCATCCGCGACGCATACCCTTTCCCCCTATACTCCGGATAGCAAAAGACACTCCCAATCCCATGACTAACGCCTTCATACACATTTCCTTCCGGGGTAGCGACTAGGGTCCTCTTCCGCAGACTCTCGGCTGTGGCGAGAACGGGACGGGAGTCGGCGGGGAGAGAGTGGTCGACGAGGACCCAGTGCGTTATTCCGCCGGCCGCGGCGAGGGTGGAGGCAGAGCAGAGATGGGATTCGCGCTCGATGTAGGTGGATGTTGGGAGGGCGGCACCCCAGTCGCTGGAGGAGTTGAGCCAGGTTAGGCGGCGCTCGCTGGGGGTTGGGTGGGTGAGGTGTAGGGAGGGGGAGTTGGCGGGGGGGAGGGGGGCGGTGGTGGTTGTCCCGTTTGTGTTGTTGTTGGTGGTAGTGGTGGTTTTGGTGGCTGTGCCGTTGCTGGTGGTGGTGATGTTGGCTGCAGCTGGTGTCTTGACACCATTTGTGTAGCCGTTAGTGGCGGTTTTGGACATGGGGTTCGTCATGTCGTCAGGATGAGGATGCATGTAGACAGTTTTCTTCTGATCAGTACTTAGACTGATGCTGTTGAAAATTTATCTTCGTCTGAGCAGTAAATCTCTCTATCTTCTGGCAGGCACGAAGATACAGGTATTTCCCTTTATACAAATGCCGAGGATTGTTTGTAAATTCAAGTTTAATTTCAAGGTAGACCCTTATCGTGCGTCGAGTCAGCCCATGAATCAGCAATCAGAACCCCCAGATAAAAATAAATAAAAATCCCTAGTCAAGCAAGCTTCACACGATGATGACTCTCTTCCCGCCTCCCACCATGGGACCTCCCGAATATATATATCCACCTCCTCCCATCCCACCGACGAAACAACCTCCCTTCCCGAGCCCATCTTACCTACCAACCCACTTACCACGATCACCCGCCCTCCCATTGACCAATCCCCCTCCTCCCCCCTCCCTCCCGCCTTCCCCAAACAGCCACAAAGACCCATTCCTCCCCGCCCGCCCTGGCATCACCGGAACACACTAGCTTCGCGGCCCTCGCAAACCAACGAACCACACCGAGCGGAGCGCAAGTACTATGGTACGGTAGTAGTTAAAACGGGGAAAGAGCGAAAAGAACCAGTGTCTGGTAATCTGGGTCGGTTGTTTGTCAGCCTTGCGCCGGAGCCGAAGTCAAGCGATGGAAGGCGCCGGATGCGGAATTGAGGCGGAAGGGGTGATGATTGGTTGGATGAGGGGGAGGGAGGTACGTAGAGGGGGATTTGGAGGTGGAGCGGGGTATAATTGGGGGGAGGGGAGGAAGGGAGGGGCACGAGGCTGAAAAGTTGGGATTTGTATGACACATGGGTGACATAAGGATGGTTTGGATTGGGCCAGGTTCAGGTTGCGATTGCTTGTTTGGGCTTGGTCGGATGACGGGTGGTGCGAGGTACTTGGCGGGGTACTCGAATTTTGCAGCTTGGAGGGGTGGAGAATGGAAGTATTTTGGAAGTAGCTTGATCTCCACAAAGGAAGATTGTAGTAAAGAAGGGCAGACGACCATAGGGTGTAAAGAAAACGTTTGGGAGGGATGGATCTATAAATGAGCTGTGGTTCACGTGATTTGTCTATGATTACTGGAGAGTATTGTGAGAACTGTTACCTGAGGACTATGAATACTATGAGTATAACTAAGTTGTAAAAGCAGTGCAAAGTTGGTATTATAATCTTGCGCTAGACTAGCAGCTGCGTCTAGTAATTTAGAAAAGAAAAAGAAAAAAAGATACGTTGGTCACGTGACATGGTACCAATACCTCCAATATCGTAGCACTTTACAAATAATATAAGAAGATATATACTGTACTCGATTCCTATACTACTCCTATCTATACCATTTGATTAATAGAGCAGACTATTGAGACAGTTGTGTGTATAAATAGGCCGACCTCATTTATTCTATAGCATAGCACCATTCATGTGGTACATCACATGAGTGTAACCTTTTACTTCAAAGTACGTACTGGCACAAGCTTCCACATCAAGTAAGGCGGCCCAAGGAACCAACCCAAGGCCGAATACAGCCTTAGCTCCCGTGACTCAAGTGACAAGTCAGTCCCCAAGAACCACCAGGAGCCATCAAGAGCCAACGACAGTCCACCAATACACACACCCCAACTAGGAAATAGCAAGTCAAAATCACCATATCAGGATAAATTCCAACGTACCATCTTTGACCTTTGAACACTCCACCACCAGAGACATCACCTTACTTTATCCAACACCACCCAACTCCCTTGTTGAAAGTAGTTTCACCCACTCTTCATAGCCTTCTTTGTGACTTTCCCTGCCCTGTGAGAAATGAGACGTATCCCCGAGCCGCAGAGGTGCACTGCACGCCCAACCATCCCGTGTAATGGAGACACCTTCGCATCTGCCCCCGAGGCCCAGAGAATTCGTCGATCTTCGATCTGGTGATGAAGAGGAAGAGGTTGCTAGTCTAGAGCCGCCGCCGCCGCCGCAGCCAGGCCACTTCCCTAGGATCGATGGCCTCGACGACTTCGACAACTTTGACAATCTTGGTAACTTTGGCAACTTTGACGATTTCATCTTTGGAAACCTGGGTGAGGAACAGGCCGTCTGGGGTGGGGTCGGGGTTGAAGCTCAAAGAATACCCATTCCTGTCTTCGGCCAGTGGCGGGTTGAAGTTCCCCAGGAACTCCCCGGGGCCATTGTTCCACCTGTTGCCGCAGCAGACTTGCCCCAGATATTTCGTCAGGCTGAAAGGCTGAACCTTGACCTTCTTCCGATGTATCCAGTGAATAGACGGGCGGACAAAGACCAGTTGAACAATGACAACAACTTCATTCCCAAAGCAGTAGACAACCAACTAAACAATGGCCTGTTGGACGAGGACAATCTCATTCAAGCAGAGGTGAATAGTCAGTTGCGCAACGACCAGATGGATAACAACGTCAATTTTGTTTCGGAACAAGTTAATCGTGACCCTCATAACTCCAACGGGCCAATTGATCTTGATCCTCCACCAACTGAAGAAATGGAAAATAAAGCCCGCTGTCTAGAAGGTGTTGTCGACATATTTCCAGATATCTGCCTTGACCACATCGAGGAACTATACATTGCGCTTCAAGGCAGGAAGACAGTTGATGCCCTTGTACAGCTTGTCTTGGAAGAAGAAGAGAATGGGAAGCCATATCCCAAGATCAAGCAGTTGAAGAGGAAGTGGCCAGTCGAGACTGATGAAGAAGAGGAGACTATGCGGAAGTATACTGCTGACCGACAGCTCAACTCGGATACGTATCTGACTTTGGCGTAAGATATCCCTGATATATGAATTGCTCTATTTCTTGTATTTCTTGTTGCTGATTAATGTAGGCGCGGCATGCTCTCAGAGGAATTCGGTAGCATTCCAATGAGTTTTATTATGAGAAAATTACATGACTCTGGTATGGTAATATATACAACGTACCAGAGCCTTGCCGAGGCCCAGCGTCTCTGGGACCCCCATAGTCCTAGCTATAATAAATTAAAGCAGGCGCGCAGGGCCAAAACCTTTCTTTCACATGTTGTTGATAACAAACTCTCCGACACAAAAACACCACCAGATCAGAAACGGGCCTTTCAAGAACTCAAGGACGTGCGGATCCTACGCGCAAAGTGGGAGACTAAACTAAAAGCAAAAAGACGGCGTGAAGCCGAGGAGGCTGCGGCCAAGATGAAGCACCAGGCCGACGAAGCTGCCAACTTGGAGCTTGCAATAAAAGAGGGCACGATAGAAGACTGTGGATGCTGCTATGATGAGTTTCCACGCAACCGCATGGTGCATTGCAACAACGAAAGCACATTGCACTACTTTTGCACACGTTGCGCACGTCTCCATGCTGAAACTCAGATCGGCAGCGCCAAATATGAGCTCCAGTGCATGTCAACTGATGTCTGCAAGGCTGGTTACTCACACTCCCAGCGCCAGCTCTTTCTCGATGCCAACCTCACCACAGCCCTCGATCGCATAGAAGCTGAAACGGTCCTTCGTCTTGCTGGCATCGAAAACTTGGCCAGTTGCCCATTCTGCTCCTATGCTGCAGAGTACCCACCCATCGAGCACGAACGTCTCTTCTATTGCAAACTTGAGTCTTGCGCCAAGGTCTCTTGTCGTATGTGCCAGAAGGAATCGCACATCCCCAAGACCTGCCAGGAGCATGCCAAAGATATTGGTCTCGATGTCCGCCGTGAGGTCGAAGAAGCAATGACAGCCGCCCTAGTGCGTCTTTGTAACAAGTGCAAAGGGCCTTTCATCAAAGAAGATGGCTGCAACAAGATGATGTGCCCATGTGGTAATATTCAGTGCTATGTCTGCTCCAGGAGCTGTGACTACAACCACTTCGATGACGCACGCCGGGGAGGTAAGGCAGGGAACTGCCCTCTCTTTGACGATGTGAACAGGAGACATGAGAACGAGACTAAGCTCGCCAAGGAAATTGTTACTGAAAAACTTCGGAGGGAGCACCCAGAAGTGGCACCAGAGGACCTGGAGATCAGAGTCTCGGATGCGGTGAAGGCAGATGAGGAGAATAGAAGGCTAAGGCGCTGGAACCCATATGATCAGCTTGGGCTTGCCTTGAATGGTGAGAACGGCAGGCAGGAAGGTGCGCCCGCCCCGCGCCCTGGGAATGGGGGGCTACAGGCTTATTGGGAGGAGTTTGAGGCACGTTTGGCAGCGCAGAATGCAAACGCAGGAAACAGGGCTCCGAATTTGCAAGGTTAGTAGTTAGATTTGTTTCCCTGTTTTCTTTTCTCCGCATCATCATTCGATATATACTCCATCGCATATATATATTCACACCCACCGATACTTCGGTTTCTAAGGCCAGGCCCCAAAGTGACGGTAACCATAATTCCCCATTTTAACCCCCGCCTCCGGGACCCTTCCCCCGCTGACAACCATGAACAACAAGCTAACACACTCCCTAGGTGCTGCTGCCCCGGCTGACCCCGCCGCCCGCCCCGGTAACCGCTTCCGCTTCCGGCCCTTCCAGCGCCGCCGCGACCCCGCCTACCAGGCCTTCCTTGACGACGCACGCGCCCGCATTGCTGCCAATCGCCAAGAGGGCATTGAGGCCGCCAGGGCCGCGGCGGCCGGCCGTATGGAACTTCGCAACCGGCTTGCTGCAAGGGGTAAAGATGCGTGGAAGCAGAAGGAGATTGGGGGGTTAGCGAAGGGGGAGATGGGCACGGATGATATGGCGGAAGCGGGGATTTTGGCTCCTGAGTTGCCGAGGAGGGGGGAGGATGGAGACGCAGAGTTGATTTATCGACCGGGTGATGCGGTGGTTCCGAGACGGAAGGCCGAGGGGTGGGTGTTCGAGCCGTTTGGGCCACCTGGCAATGCAGATGCTGCTGAAGACTCCAATGGTTATGATGATGTCGAGGCTAATATCCCAGCCCACGGTGCCAAAGAAAACGGCCTTGGACTACGAAACCACCTCCCACCGAATGATCGTCGACCGTTCCTATTTCCAATGCCAAGGGGCTCGCCTGGTCTACTCGCTCCGCCTGATCAGCGTTCGATTGGTATGGAAGAGCTAATGGAAGATTTCCGTGCGCAAAGACCGTGGCCGCGCGCTGTGTTTCCGGCAGCGGATGATGATAGGGATCCGGCAGCTTTGTTTCCTAAAAATGATGTCCCGCCTCCGTCGCCACTACTTGCTAAGGGACGCGCTAGGGAGGCGCGGGCGGCGGGGAAGATGGCGGGGGGTTTGGGGATGGGGGTTGGTGGCACGCTAGGTAATGGTGGTGGGGGAGGTAAACAGGAGGACGCTAAGAAGGAGAAGGGGAGCGAAAAACAAGAGAAAGTGGGGAGGAAGGAGGGAGAGCGTGGACTGGACTTTTTGATGAGGCTGAGGAGGGGGAGGTCGAAGGGGAAGAAGTCCAAGGATGAGGAGAAGAATGGCGAGAAGGGTGAGGAATAATTAATGCGGGGAGGAGTTGTTTGATTTTTGTTGACGGGGAGGGGGCTGTGTGTTATATGGAGATTAGGGGTTTTGGGGTGCTGGGATGGGATTGATTGGGATGGAGTGGGGATAATACACGGGGCTACACTCAATATATGGCTTCGAAATTGCTACGACAGACAGGTTAGCAGGGAAAAGAAAGCCTGTATGACTAAATGATTGGGTTTGGTGGGGGGCCATTTTCGTAAGGGGGGGGTTATTTTAGGGTGCACTGGCATCTCGCAACTGGCATCGATCGAGAGTTGCTTCAGAATTGTTGATGACTAATGCATGATGATGGTGGAGGGTGCTTTTATACGGTTAATGCATGCTATGGATGACTTTTCTTACATGTTGTGTATATAGATAGACGCGGGAGTTTCTATGGCGGTGGGGGTTTGGGGGTTATGGATGCGAATAATGAGATGATTACTTTAATTGGGACCTTTTATTTAATTTTCTGAGAAGTGAGATGAAGTTCCTGATGGCTGAAACTATTATTATTAGATACTTGAATATTATCGGCATTAAAAACATCTCGTGATAAATAACTGATTATAGTTTAAGTTTGAATAATATTGAGGTTAATAGTTTAAATGTGAGGATGAAATGGAATGCATTTTATTTGTGCAATTTACGGCAAAATAACCATGGCCTTTAATTTCTTTAATTTCCCTTTTTAGATAGACCTTGCAGACCTGTAGACTTATATAAACCCTTGATATGGAAACTGTAAACTAAACAAGTCTATTCACCTCCACTTCCGTCCCCTAAATACAGACACAGCCCTGATTTGGTCTCTCTAGTGGTATGCCATGCGGCCTTGGCGCTGGGCGAGATTGTGTGTAAAGCGGGGATGGAAAGCCTTCTCCGTGATCTTCTTGTGGGTGTGTGTTTATGGTAGTCTTTATTGTACTGCCCTGGGATGACTGACTTGTGCGGTAGTACCCGCTCTGAGTATCACAGCAGCGGCACTATCACATCTCCTCAACCTAGTAGACCATCATGTCCGCATAGCCGGGCTACGAGGATAAAAATCTGACCTACTGAGTCTGAGCTCTGCTGTTCACATGTTTATGAATCTGACAAATGAATAGGGGGTAATTACGCTGGTTTCTTCCCTTCCTTCTTATCTTCTGGCTTGGGGGCAGCCTGCTCAACCCACGTCTCTAGCACGAAAGCCCCTGAGTCGACGGAGCGGATTGGCGTTGCGCGTGGGCCTCGGAGTGCTGGGCCCTCGGTAGTGGTGTCTGTTTCTTTGTCTACTGTTTTCTGGAGTGAAGGCGGTGAGGGGACCCAGGGCTGGGGATGCTGGGGATTAATGCGTTAGTACGGGGGTTAGATAGAGAAAGGGGCCTCGACTCACCCCGATAGGCGGCGTTGCATCGTCTCGAAGCTCCACGATGACGGTGTACGTGCACCCTTCTGGTAGCGGAGGCATCTTCTCAGCCGTATACGCGAGCCTGCGAATCGTAGCGCGTAACTGCTCCTCAATATCCACAATATGGATCTTCACCTCCTCCCCCGCTGTCTTCATCCCCTCCCCCTCCTCATTACTCACAGGCGGCTTCTCAACGCCCTTTCCCTTCCCCACCACCGGCTCCTCAAACTCCACAAACCGATCCGTCCGCGCCACAACCGGCCACGCCCCAACATCAAACACCCACCGCTCCTGCACCACCGCCTGCTGCCTATCAGCGACATCATACACGACGAAGGAGATCTTGTCCACGCGCCCCTCTGCCATTTCTTTCTCCACCGCTGCCACGGCGTCGGTGACCCATTCGCATACTTTGGGGTGCCGAGATTGGCGGACGGGGTAGTTGTAGGCGCGTGCGGAGATGAAGGAGGTGGCGGGGTAGAGGGCGCGTTCGTAGAGGAGGGTATGGATTGCGACGGTGAGGAAGGAGGAGAGGGTGCGGAGGAGGGAGGTGTAGGTGTTGAGGATGGGGACGGGTGGTGGGGGCGGGGCAGGCATGGTGGGTGGGATGGATGGAGTGGGTGGGTTTGTGGGGTGTTGATGGCCGAGTAGGCTGATCGCTCCTTGTATAGTTTGAAACTCAAATATAATCTCCGAAGAACTGCGCTCGGGGATGAGATTTTGAAGAACCCAGATCAGAGGTGAGGCTTTGATTCCTCTAGTTTGGACCTCAAAAGATAATCTCTGAAGAGCTGTATCTGTGCCTAGAGCTGAGGCTTTAGGATCTTTTGGTTTAGAGATCAAAGATAATCTCCAAAGAACTGTGCTATAATCTGAGGCTTTGGAATCGCTCCCGGTCCCGTCTTTTACTTTTACTTTCGGACGTTTTGAAGCCTCAGCATTTGTGACGTGGTGGACGGAGCTCTTATCTTATCACCGCTGATTCGCGATGCTCACGCGTAGGCACGTGCACCCACATCCATCCCCAAACAACCCCACGATAATCCACCAAATCCACCCACCTCGAGTATCTGAACACACCGTCTGCCCATAAACCCCTCTTCCCACAACGCCCTCCCTCCACAGCAACGACAAAACCCCAATTTTATGGGCACGTAGAATTCACCATCACAGCACTTGAATCTACCATGTCGAATCTCGAAGAGCAGCTCCTACATCTCCTGGCGGAAGCGCAGAGCTCCGCTTTGGTACCCCGCCAGCAGGCGGAAGCACACCTGCAGGCGCTGCATAGCAATGAGGCGTTCCCGACGGGCCTAGCTGCCATTGCAGCGCATAATAGCCTACCGATTAATACGCGGCAGGCGGCGCTGAGCACGCTGAGACTATTCGTGGAGAAGAATTGGAGCGGGGAAGATGAGGAGACAGATGGGCCCACTGTTGCTATCTCGGATGAGGTCAAGGCGGTGTTGAGGTCGAGGCTGTTGGAGCTTGCCACAGGTGGAGAGGATGAGAGGAGGGTAAGAGGTGCGGCAAGGTATGTTTGGACCCCGGCGATATTGCGGGGAAGTGCGATGTCGCGGTTTTGTTTATTTTAGTACGAAGCTATAATACTAACATGGCGGTCTAGTTACGTCGTTAGCAAGATCGCCAGTGTGGATTTTCCAGAGCAATGGCCGACGCTATTACCCACGTTGCTACAAATTATCCCCACTGCGTCTGATGCACAGCTTCACGGTGCCTTGAAGGTACTTGCGGACCTCGTCGACGACAGCTTAAACGAGGACCAGTTCTTTGCAGTGGCGCGAGATATCATGGGGACGGTTTACAGCGTTGCTGTGGATGATAACAGGAAAATGTCTCTGCGAGCATTGGCCGTAGGAGTATTCCGTGGATGCTTCGATATAATGGATATGGTGAAAGATGAGCACGGAACAGAGGTTAAAGCTTTTGCAGACGAAGTCTTACAATCGTGGTCTCCATTTTTCCTACAGGTAATGAAGCTACAATTCCCGGCGCGGAGCCAAGCGGCTGGCGAAGAAGGTCTGGACAGGGAACCTGAGAGCTGGCGTGGAGTTGTTGCTCTGAAGCTTCAGGTTGTCAAGACGCTCATGAAGATTCGACAAGTATTTGCCCAGCTACTACTACCACAGAGCCCGGTTTTGTTCACGGCTACTTGGGAGGAGCTTTCCTCGCTGCAAGATGCCTTCAAAGACCTGTACATCGACCACGACGATCAAGGCCGATTGGAGGATGCAGATGGTCTCCCGTATACCCTGGACTTTTTGATATTGGAGGAGCTTGACTTCTTACAGTCATGCCTGCGGGCACCACCTGTGCGGGAAGAGTTAGAAACGGCGCTCCAAAATTGCGGTGGTATCTCTAATACTCCGTGGGTTGTGGATGTGATGAAACTTGCTGTTGCATATGCACAGATTCCGTCAGAAGAAGAAGGCCTTTGGGATATTGATGTCAACCTCTTCCTCGCAGAAGAAACATCTGTTACTGCTAATTACACAGCGCGCACTGCCTGCGGAGATTTGCTCATCAAGCTGGGCGAGTGGCTGCACCAGGGAGCTTTCGAGGGTCTGTTGACTTACACAAGGGTTCTATTTGCAAGCCCTGACGCTACATGGAGAACAAGGGAAGCCTCGTTGTACCTCCTCACTCAGCTGCTGAACGACTTCCTCGATATTGATAAGCACATCCATCCTGAGACAGCAGCGTCATACCTTGAATTTATCGAATATGCCGTCAACCGCCAAGACGAGCCCCTGCTTCGCGCAAGAGGGTACATTGTCGCCGGTGTTCTCGTGCAGAGCATTTCGGGCAGTGCATTCCCAACAGTGGCGCTCCTTGACCGTACAATTAAGGCCATCCACGAGGATGACTCTGAGGTAGTAAAGGTCGCTTGTATCAAGTCCATCCAAGGCTTTATCAAAGCCCCCGAAGGGATTCCCACGGACCGTCAAATCCCAATTGCCGTCGCCATTTCCGAATTTTTGAATGCGAAGGACTTGACCGAATTGGAGGATTCAGATGACTTATTAGTCACCCTTGTTGAGTCTCTCCGTGCAGCAACGCAGCTTGACTACTCTATCGCCATTGCTCCTGGAAGTGGAGTCATTGACCTACTGTTCTTAATGGCAAAACATGGCGCGGCCAGCTTCCAGCTTACTGTGTTGGTCAACGAAACGTTCGAAGACATTGTGCAATCTCTGTCTTCACGTGGCGCAGAGGGTTATATCGCACTGTGCGAGAAGGTTATGCCTTCCTTAACAGGAGCGCTCGATGTTGGAAGCGTGACAGAGGACAATCCTCTTACAACTGTAAGTAACTCCGATTTCTTATGTTGGCTATACTAACAAGCGACAGCTTGCATGCGAGTTGATCGCTGTCTTGACCGAGAACGGCTCCGAGCCCCTACCACCTGGATTTGTTGCCGCAGTCATGCCGAAGCTCAGCCGCCTCTTGCTAAACACTGTCGAAGGAGAGATCCTCCGCCCCGGCTCTGAGGCTCTCAAGTTCATTATAATGCATGACCCACAGCAGCTCTTTGAGTGGCAGGATGAAGCCGGACGCTCCGGGTTGGAAGTTTGTCTCATCATCATAGATCGCCTGCTGGGCCCTACCATGGAGGACAACGCAGCCTCGGAGGTTGGGGGAGTTGCGGCGGAACTTGTTGAGAAAGCGGGACAGGAGCGTCTCGGCCCGTTCCTGCCTCAGCTTCTCCAGGCAGTTGCCTCACGCCTGGCAACTGCTGAGGCAGCACCTTTCATCCAGTCTCTCATTCTCGTCTTTGCCCGTCTGTCCCTTGTTGGTGCAGGTGACGTGGTCGAGTTCCTTAATCAGATTGAGATAGGAGGACAAAGTGGACTGCAAGTTGTTTTGAGCAAGTGGCTCGAACACTCGGTCAGCTTTGCCGGCTATGACGAGATCAGACAAAAGTAAGCAGCCTTTTCCTCCTCAAGATATAATTCTGACAGTGCAGTGTCATTGCTCTCTCCAAGCTCTACAGCCTGAATGATACCCGTGTGGCCCAGACCATGGTAAAGGGTGACTTGATCGTCCCAACCAGCGACAGGATTATGACCCGCTCCCGCGCCAAGAACAGTAAGTCCTCATCCAACCCGACACGAACGCTTCCTAATAAGGTCAGACCCTGACCAGTACACCATAGTCCCCGCCCCTCTGAAGATTGTCAAGGTCCTCATCGAAGAGCTCCTTTCTGCCTCTGGCGTTCAGAACGCCGCTACTGCCCTCGCCGCCGCAGACTTCGCAGATGAAGAAGATGACGATGGATGGGAGGATCTGCCATCCATTTTGGACCTTGGCTCCGGTGCCGCTAAGGCGGACTTGATGGCATATGCTGAGGGACTGGGGGGAAGCTTCATGCGCCAGCGCGACGACGAGACACAGGCTTATCTTACGGACTTCTTTGTGCGCGCGTCGACCGAGAATATCGCCGGGTTCAACGAGCTCTACGCGCAGTTGACGGCCGAGGAGAAGGCAAAGCTGGAGGAACTGGCGAAGGGAGCACAGGCGGCACAGTAGACGTCTGGGTGAGTGAAGCGGGGTACATATAGGTCTATATGACGGGTAGGCCCGGGCTGTAAGGCTGTAGATACTTAGACGCAGATACCAGAAGTGGTGGAGACAAGAGAGTTGGAGCTGTTTTCGCTTCGTTTCAGAAAAGCATAGCGGGATTCGATTTGGCCATTGCAAGAGCTGCGTGGTGGGTTAATGATGAGATGTTGGTAGAATCATGAATTTATTTTGGTGATATAGAGTTCTTGTGAGTTTATGAATCGTGCTATTCAATACTGTATGCAATCCACTTAATTTTCACGAGGTGCATCGAAGTGCTATTTGAAAATTTTATTCTGACTAGGGTAGCTACAGTGATTAAATGCTATGTCGAGACAAGGATGGGGAGCGTGAGTGAGTATTATAGATTTTAAACCACTCGGAATCACTTCCGCTTAGTGAAGACGAGTGGGCATTCATCCTAGAAATTTAATTAGCACAAGCTGTAATCAGTAGCTCATATTATGAGTTACAGAAACGTTCGACATACCATGGGGAACAATGTAGCAAAAACTCTGATCTCCTCCGACCGGCTGGTGGCATGATGAACCCAGTCAACCTCCAGCGCTGCCTTCCCAATCATCGCCGCCATTGTAAGTGGTACATACTTCCTCGCCAGGCAATCATGCGCTCCTGCACCAAACACAAGCCAGTTCTTGGTCTTTGACTCTGCATCCCCCGTGATCCAGCGCTCGGGGTCGAACACATCTGGATTAGGGTACACCTCTGGGTCGTGGAGAGCCGGATAGCAGGAGGGGACAATAAGAGAGCCTTTGGGGACGGTATAAGTTGGCGTTACTGGGAAGTCCTTTGTCGCGGTGTAGGGAACAAAGATGACGGGCGGTCGGTGACGGAGGAGTTCTTTTACCACGGCGTTAGTGTAGGTGAGTGACTCGTACATGTTGAGATCGAATGGGCGGTTTTTATCACCTTGGCGTACGGCGAGATTCTCCTGTCGGACGCGGTCCAAGACGTCTGGACGTTGAGCTAGGATCTGAAAAAGCCATGTTGTGGCACTGCTAGAAGCGTCCTGTGATGCAAAGAGGAATGTGAATATCGTCTGTCCAATCTCTTCGTCTGTGAAGTCGCGGATGAGGTTTGCCGGTTTCTCTACTCCCTCCTCTCCGGCGGCAATTCGTTCTCGGTATTTGTTGGACTCCATCATGTGTAGGACCCATTGATCCACGATGCATTTAGGCTCAGCGCCAGAGGCCATGTTGGCCTTGCATGTGGCAGCGCACTTTGTGAAATCGGCCTGCACTGCATCTGCGATGCGTTTCCCTCGCCAACACTTGGTGAAGGGGACGTAAATGGAGAGGGGAATGTTGACGAGTTCTAGAGCGGCCGTAACGAGGTAGAAGTCATCAGCAATTCGTTTGACTACGTCTTGAGATATATAATCGCCAAAGAAGGTTCGGCACGATAGTGCACAGTTGATCTCTCTGAAATGCCCCATAAACTCCGTTGGTCTCCCTCCATTTTCCTCGCTGGCTGCGACGAATCTATCGAAGTAATCCGTATAGACCTTTTCCTGCACCGGCAAGTAGGTGCCGAGAGCTTTGTTGGTAAAAAGGCCAGCCAAACCTCTTCGGTACTCGGCATGGGCCTTGCCGTTGAGAAAGACCCACGCCGATGGACGCATGATTTCAGTCGCTATTGGAACCAAGCATGGTTTGGCGTAATTCGGTGACTTGAAGACTTTGTGTGCAAGGTCGCGATCTGAAGCGAGGACGACAAACCTATGTGAGAACAAGTTAGAAAAACTTCATAGGTGGATGTAAGACGACGTACTTATGGAATACGGAGACGCAACTAAGTGGTCCGCTAGCCCATTGAGCAAGGTACGCATCGAATTTTGGGTAGAGCGTTTGTAAGAAGGGGCCCATGAAGGGGATTTTGAAGGTCGGTCCGGCGATTGGACCCTTTCGTATGATGTACATAGCTAGGCGTGCGTCAGCACGTGCTGGACAGCTGCAGGGGCTTTGGTAACATACATTGATCGTAGGCAACCAGAATGAGCAAGATGGTAAATGTGACTTGCCAACCGCTGAGTCCGGAAAGGAAACTAGGCAGTATGCCTTCTACCTTGCCGTTGATGTCATGATGTGCGAGATGTGTTTGATTTTCGACTGGCAACACAGCACTTGGTTCAATAGTTGAGGTCATGGCGTATAATGAGTCCTCGATCCAGCCTATATATCGATTTGTGGATGTTGTAGAATATTTGTGAGAGGAAGAGGCCCTTTATATGAACTTGGACGACACCACAAGCATCTCCAGGCCCACAAGGAGGCTCAACGGATATATTTCGGGTAGACAACCTATTAGAAGGGGCAATTAGCCAGACAAGATGAATATATGAATATGAGTTCGTCATTTTGTAAGCATTATCTTCCTGAGAGTCGATGGTTCTTTGTTGGCTGTTTATGAGAAAATCATAATGGCCCAATGTGGACTAGTCTCCGATTATGGACAAGGGTTTAATGCCCCTGCTCCGATTTCCCGCTGGGCTTTCTTATGCGGAGTCTAGTACTAATTAGGACTAGACTCCGAAACGCCTAGCATGGTCCATTTATCAGTAAGCAACCAGAGGAAGCTTCTCCCGGAATTCGGATCCATCAACTCAGCCAACTCTTCCGTTGGTCTACTTGGGATTTGTTAACACCATCTGCTGATTTGAGGCCTCGTGTGAGATATGCGGCGTTAATAGGCTTGGCTGATGATTTCCTCCCAATTCTTCCGGAAAGCCGCCTCCTGCTGTGTTCTTACCCAAAGTATGCTGTCAAGGTGGGGGAGTACATCCTCCCATGTGTGTAGGTTGAGGCCGATTGTAGTAGCACAGGCTTGTGCTATAAACCACTGACGGTCAGATGGGTTGATAGAGGCCATCATAGCGATAGAGGAAATCCATATTTGTAGTGAACCATGCGTGTTGTTTTCCTGCACCAAGGCCACATAATGCCCCTTGAGCTGGAGTAGGATAGTATTCACCAAGTGATGTTGGGAGTAATATGTTGTCCCATGGATGGTTAACATGTAGAGAACTAATGCGTACCGAAGGCATTCGGAGGCTGCTGGCTGCATTAGACGCGCTGACGAGGGTGAGGGAAACAGCAGCAGCTTATGGACGGCAAAGCATGTCAGGTCATGCAGCTCAGTGGTCGTCAAACAGGATAGCTGTGGCTGGTGGAATATATTTCGGAGACGGGATAAAATGCTTCGTACGGCAGGATCAATGGAGAGATTATCGAGGGTCCCTTCCTGTAGATCTGGCGCCATAGAAGCCAGCTGCCACTGGGGTATTGAATCAATCCCTTCCCCGTAGCCAAAATCATCTTGGATTTGAAATTGAGGACCTCCTGTAACAAGCAATGACACCCTGTATTGATTAGTACAGAATACCTACCCTTCCAGCGAAGAACTCACCACGAAACCATTCTCGCTGTCAGCGGGCTTGTTCGCTTTACTTCGTTGATCCCGCCTCGGATCTCAACAATCCGTTTGACGCCATCAATATGCATTCTGCTTGCTTCAACATTCCCTTTACCATGCTGTTCGTACGAAGCGTTAATAATTTAAACCCCGGCGACATAGAAGGAAGTGGGGCTATACCTCAATAGCTGCCAATGTGACCACAGAATTCACGGTCTCGTCTTGGAAGGCCAACGAAGAATCTTCAATCTTTCGCCTTACCAGAGACACCGAATCAGTCATGAGAAGCTCTGAGATTGGAAACCCCCTCTGAGACCTGAGTTCTTGGTCCAGTGACGCCGTTTGTAATGAGACGTGAAACAATGCGGGATCCGCAAGGGCCCGAGGCCACCATGAGACGATGAATGGGTTTGATTCCGAGTTAAGATCCAGCGGGTAGTACTGGAGTGCGATACTCGACAAAACTGGACAGGTTAGTCACATCTTCAGCCAATAATTTCTAGGTGGCTGAGGGTTTACAGTGATGGATAAGACTCTGAATAAGCACTCGAGGAAGCCTCGCCGGCGGGTACGAATCAAATGGGTCAAAAGATGCAATGGCCGGGTTCAACAGCTTCGCCGGCCCCTCCGCAAATGTAGGGGCGATCCTTCCATTTCTTGCGATTATAGAGGTCTCCTCCACCACAGGCGTACTACTTCCAGACGTCGTTGGATATGGAGCATATGCATTCGAGGAAGTGGTAAGGGGCTGGTTTGCGTAAGCACACGTGGATCTCCTCTTGATGCACCGCGAACACTGAGGAGTTCTGAGGTCGCAGCTAAGCTTTGCCTTGGCACAAGCATCACAGGACCTACGAAGAGTCGCGCGCATTATCCGACGGCAAAGCCTGCCAGCTCATGTGTATCTCGGCCTATAACATTGGCACCTATGTCGGGGTTGAGGCTGAAGAAGATGTCGCGAACAGGGCAGTGATGATTAGTGGTCCGCGGAAGCCGGGATAAGCCAAACGGAAGCTGTGGAGCTACAGGAGTTTAAGTTGATCCTGATCACGTGTCGATATTTTGATATTTAGCCAAATTAATGGCTGCGGACTTGAAAGGGCTTATAAATATATCTATAGTTATGGAATTTGAGCACGGTTGTGGTGTCTGGGATGGGATTTTCAACTATTTTTATGTTCCCACTTTCCACAGCGTCTCGAACATTTGGATCCGCAGCAAGTGGTACTTCAAGTAACTTTCCGTTCCAGCTAATAAGCTCGCCCGAGCCTGATGTTGCCGCCCCGCTCCTCTATTTTAGCGCTGGGGATAGGTGTATCAACCCCACCACTAACCTGTAAGCTGCATTTGGACATTAAACACTCCATACAATGGCTGCCTTGTGTTGTAATGGATGGAAAACGGAAGTTTACACCTACCATCTAGAGAGAACAAACCTGAAAGAGACACCTTAAAAGAGCCAACTTGAAAAACGCCAGCCTAAGAAATCGAACCTCACAAAAAAGGTAGAAAACTATGGTCGAAGATCTGGAGACTGGTTTCCAGGCTGCCATCGATGCTGGCAGGATCAACGGCGCAGTTATCTGTGCCACCGACGCCGAGGGTCACTTTGTGTATGACAAGGCGCTCGGCCAGCGAACCCTGCTATCGGGCGAGAAGCTACCACAGAAGCTCAATGACGTGCTGTTTTTAGCCTCCGCTACCAAGCTTCTCACTACTATCGCCGCCCTCCAGTGCGTCGAAGATGGCTTGCTGACCCTGACCGGCGACCTGTCATCCATCGCACCCGAGCTCGCCGCGAAGCAGGTCATCACCGGCTTCTCGGATGACGGCAAAACTCCCGTCCTAGAGCCACCCCACAACCTCATCACGCTTGAGATGCTCCTCACACATAGTTCTGGCATAATCTACGACTTCTTCAATCCCATCGTCGCTCAATGGAACCAAAAATTTGCACCCCCTCAAGAAGGTCAGCGCCGCGCCGTCGAAGAAGCCTTCAGCTTCCCACTCGCCTTCCACCCCGGCGAAGGCTGGATGTACGGTGGTAGCATCGACTGGGCCGGTCGCATCGTCGAGCGCGTCACTGGTAAATCTCTGGGCGAGCACATGCAGCAGCGCATCTTTGATCCGCTCGGCGTCAACTCTGCGCAGTTTTATCCAGTTACGCGCGAGGACTTACGCGCCCGACTTGTCGACCTCAACCCAGACGACCCAGAGGCACTTGGCAAAGTTGTGCTTGGTGGAGGCGGTGATCCGAATAAACGCTCCCAGGGGGACTTTGGGGGCCACGGCATGTTCATGGCTGGCGAGGACTACGTGAAGGTTTTGCGTTCGGTACTGGCTAATGATGGGAAGCTGCTTAAGCCCGCTACTGTCGACGATATGTTCGAGCATCATCTTAGCCCTGAGGCGACCGGAGGGCACAAGGCCGCTCTGGCTAGTCCAATGGGGTCCTTCTTCGGCGTAGGTACTGAACCAGGGATGAAGGTTGGCCATGGGCTAGGCGGCCTTCTGACGCTGGAAGACGTTGATGGTTGGTATGGCGAGCGCACGCTGACTTGGGGAGGCGGCTTGACACTCACCTGGTTTATTGATCGCAAAAAAGGCTTGTGTGGCATTGGTGCTTTGCAAGCTTCGCTACCACTGGATGGGGATGTGGTGGCTTCGCTGAAGCAGACCTTCCGTCACGATATTTACCGCAAGCATGCTGCATGGAAGGCGCAGCAGCAAGCATCATAATAGCAGAGCTGGGAGAGTATAAATTTGCAGTTTGCATTTTGGAGTCGATATATTGGTCAGCGGGAATATCAGGCATTTGTCTCTTCGATGTTAGAGGCACGTTACCAATACTCAAAGCTTCAAAGTCAATACTTGCAATCTATTATTGACCCTCAATAGGGGGTTGCGTTTAACCTCTGCGATGAAACCTCGCCGCGCATACTATATTTTACAAATCGAGGTTACAACGCCTATTCTCCTACTATTTTAGATGTGAAGTTGTGGATAAATTTACAAGTCAGAGTAACCATTATAGGATAGTAGTAATTGTAGTCTTATTGTCATCGCGTAGAGTCAATGAATGGCCTTGTTGAGCTACTCTTTCTATATAGTCAAACCGCCTACAAATGAAAATACACTGCCTATTCCTAGTGAGATTGACCCAAGGATTTAAAAGCAGATCATGGAGAGCCAACTTCTGGTGAAGCGCTGGAATGGATTTCCCCGGCCCCTAGACGCGTGAACATCTCTGTTTCCATCCTTTCGGCCGCATCTGGCCCTGCTAGGATCTCTCCCATCATGTCTCCATCCGGAAAATCCGTTTCCCATGCTTTCTCGCCGGCTCCTTTCATATGAGATAGGACAGCCTGGCGATGGTGCCAGCGCAAGAGCTGGTCAGGAACTCGGTCTGGGTCATTTGTTTGCCGGCAGCGGATATCAAGTATACGGCCATCAACACCGATAGCATCAGGAACCAAGCAAATGATTCTGTAGTTATCCTATGATCGTGTTAGTATATTATCCTTACCAAGGGGTAATTAGTTTCTTACGTCCACATTCACTGCAATTTTGAACTGGTCAAATAAAATATGGACATTCTTGCTCAATAGCAGCCCATTTTGCACAGAGTGGATTTTCGTCGCCCCCTGATGTTCCTCGGGAGCTTCGTCCGTAATCCATCTTGATAAGTTCTGCCTCGACCACGCCTCTTCACACTTATGTGGGTAGATGTGAGCTGCATCGAATAGCGAAAAATCATCACCTGAAATATTCGGCGTGCCGCTGATTACGCAGTGTCGGTCTCGATTACGAACTCGTTCTCGGAACTTATGTGTCTATAAATATTAGTTAAATAAAATGTGAAAAGATAGTTTGTACATGCTCTGGCAGTCAACTTGGATGTAGAACACTGAGTAACAATGCGTCTTGGGGCCTTTTCAGATGTTATATCAGCCCGGATAGGGTTGCCGCCTATGTTAAGTTGTTATATATCTATACTGTACTATATTTGGAATTATATACATACTATTCGATAGAACAACGTATGATCCAGGCGATAATTTGACTCTGTTGGTAAATAATCTTGATCCTGTAGAGCCATCTTCGGTGAGGCGGAATAGAGTGAATTCTTCAGATGTATCTAAGAAGATGCCACACATTGCAAGGAAATGCGAATTTGTCATTGATCCATTTTGCCACACACCTTATATATAACATGTCAACTTCAAATATGTATAAGGAACTAAATAGAAGCTTACCTCCAAGCACTTTGCCACTGTCGTTGTAAACATGGACATTTCTCATCGAGGCCGATAAGGGCTTGTCAAGTTTGCGGGGGGGCATCGTTGAAGTGTGATGTTGCAGAATGAAGACTGTTATAGTGTAATGTTGTAGAATGAAGACGCGCAGTGGCTATATTTTAATCAAGGGTGAACAAAGGAAGTTTATAGGGCTATAGATAAACTATCGCGAAACAAAATGTGCTTGTATTAACTAAAGTTAAACAAAGGGGCTCTGTACTTATCATATGTCACGCCACTGAGTGCGTCCTCGCATGACTACACCTGACCGCACATGCCAGCACTATTAATTCACTTTTAACAAACCACTATGACAAAGCAAGCTGAACTGAATACCAGAACCAAATCGTACCAGGCATAGTGTTTGGCAGGTAGGGAGCCGGGAACAGGGCTATAGCAATGAGTCCGAGCTACCTATAATAATGTGTGAAATAATAATTTTCATAAAATTAAATCCTGGCATCAATTCCTGGAAATAACCAATTTCACTTGGGGCTTTTAGGTGCCTAATAATCATGGTGATGGATGCCAATGTAGTTCATTCAAACAACAAAAGGATTAACAAGAAGCTACCAGTAAAACAATAAATTTTCTGGCAAGATATTTCAACGAATAACTAACTACCCCAAATCAAAGACCCAAGTTCCCAAAACCAAAACATCAGCTATATTGCTTACCCGAAATCCGCCAATGCGAATAACCTTGAGCCAACGCAGTTCTGTAACTCAAACCCCATTCTACCACCCGTCAGCTAAAAAACCCCCCATCAAAAATCCACAGACAACAAGAAGAGTCAGCTCACCAGAATCTAACAGCTGCCGCCAACTTGGCTTCTAGAGCAGTTGTTGGGCCCAGGGCCAGGAACACAGAAAACCGTGTAGCACTTTCCATTGGAGCAAGAGGCGTTCTTGGGGCAAGAGCGCTGCTCAAGCATGCCGCGCTCCTGGAGGTGGGCGATGACACTGTTGGCGATGTCGGTGGCTGCGTTGTCGATTGGGGCGGGGGCGGCGACAGCGAGGCTGAGGATGACGGCGAGGGCTGCGATGGAGAACTTCATTTTGATTGGAAGTGGTTGGAAAGGGGGTTTTTGGTTGGAATTGAGTTTGTTGATTGTTTGAAATTGGAGTTGCGGATGGGTTGGGGAGATGGTTTATGGCGTGGTATCGTGGCCCCTTTATACTTTTTTTTAGGCTAGATGAGAGCCAGAGACCGGTATATCGGTGAACGTGAGTTATTACCTTGATTGACATGAGACGGAATCACTTTACGGTTTCTTCCGCTGTCTTCTCTCTTACCCCAGTCTTGGCAGATCCATTAATAGACCCGAGGAGCCATGCGAGGAGCGCAGTCGTTGTCAAATATGGATTGAGGCACAGCGGTTAAGTTTAAAACTGGACCTTAAGGGGATCCGATACAGAGGCTATATTGAGGAAGAGGATCGATCCAGGTTTGTTGCAGTGGATAAGCTCACGCGGGAGAGAGAAGGATTAAGGTGCAGGTGCCAAGTTGACGTTAAAGGGGGGAAGGATTCAGGCAGAACGTGATAATTTGGAGGCGGCCCCACGACGACGCCGATTGTCATACAAATACGACTCTACCCCATCATTTATCGTCTCGCCGGAAAGAGGAACCGTGAATCAACCGACTATTTTGGAAATAGTCGGCAAATCGCTAATATTTCGCCGAGAAGAACCGTTATTGAAGGTGTTGCTCCAAGGGAAAAATGTGATTGATCCGCCTCACCGAGGAAAATCGCCGCAGGTCAAACCGTATTTTAGCAATATCCCAGTTCCTCAGCAGGAAAACAAGGAATTGACTCTTAAGGGATATCGTATCGGCAGAAACCTCCAGTCAAACCTCCCGATTAGCCGGGGGCCGAAACCTGGAGGTCGAATCTACGATCCGGATTATAACTTTAAGCGGTTGAGGCCCGCTATTTTGATATTTTGAATCATATTTACTCTAGAGACTTCAAGCAACAATGCGATCTACTAGCTATTTGCAAGCTTTAAAGGTCTGAATGTGCACATGTTCACACCCCGCAACTCCACCACCCGTCACTGCGCCCCCTATACGAGATCAGCCACTTACTCCGCCCCCAGAAGGTCCACTCCAACGCCCCTCAATGCATCCACTGCCCACTCCGGATATTTCTTACTATCCCCCTCATACAGATCCGAAAAGAAGCGCCTCAAGAACGCCGGATATCTATCTTCGACAATCGCCTGTCTCACCCCCCTCATCAACTCCAATTGGTACCACACATTATGCATCGTCAACAAATGCGCTCCCACCGTCTCCTTCGCCGCAAGATGATGCGCAAACGCCCTCGTAACCCCTAAGCCCCCCTCCCCAGTCCTACAACACCTACACCCGCACCCCTCCTCAATCGGCCCCAAATCATTCGCATACTTCGCGTGCCTCAGGTTTATCACCCCCTTCCCCGTCACCGCGTTCCCAAACCGCGCCGTCCGAGTCGGCCACACGCAATCAAACATGTCCGCCCCGAGCGCAACACTCACAACCAGATCCTCAGGATACCCAATCCCCATCACATACCGCGGCTTGTTCTCCGGTAGCTGCCCAGTACACGTATCCACCACACGACAGTAATCCGCCTTTGCCTCCCCCCCACTAAGACCACCGATTGCAATTCCCGGCGTCCCGCGCGCTGCCATCGCCTCACAGCACTCGCGGCGCATATCCAGATCCAATCCGCCCTGGATGATGCAGAATAGGTTTTGCGACTCGGGCTTGGCGTGTGCGGCGATGCAGCGGTCGAGCCAGCGGATGGAGCGGAGCATGGCTTCGCGCATGCGGGCGGCGTCAGGGGAGGTGGTGACGAGGACATCGTCGAGCTGCATGATTATGTCGGAGCCGATGCTGTTTTGGAGGCTGATGGAGTGTTCGGGGGTGAGGAGCATGGGGGAGCCGTCGTGGGGGGAGAGGAAGCGGACGCCTTCTTCGGTGATGGTGGCGAGTTCGAGGAGGGAGACCATTTGGAAGCTGTGAGGGGCGGTAGAGTTAGTTTGGGTTTGGTGGTAGGAAGAGTTGTTGGTAATTAGGGGGGAATACGAACCCGCCGCTGTCAGTCAGGAGGTTGTGCTTCCAGCCTTGCATCTTATGTGCCCCGCCGATGGCGTCGAGGACCTCTTGACCAGGCTTGAGTCCGAGATGGTAGGTGTTGTTCAGACATAATCGGCAGCCTGTCTCTTCCAATTGCTCTGGCGTGAGGCCCTTGAGAGACGCCTGCGTCGCAACGGGCATGAAGAGGGGTAGCTGGACAGGGCCATGAGGGAGGACAAGCGTGGCTGCACGTGCCTTTGTGGTCTGGGATCGTATTAGCTCAGCTCACAAAAGATTTCACAGAAGAAGATCCCAGATCAGCTTACAGAACAGCGCGCAACCAGCTTAAAGGTCAACGCCGAGGGCATGGGCGGCATCAGGGGCGGTTCGATGGTCATTGTGGTCGTCTCGTTGTGGTCTTGGCATCTTCAAATGTTTGATTCACGTGTTGAGCTCTCTTGGAGAAAACCGTGGGCTGTGCTGTGGCTTATCTTATCGGCAGGACCAATCTTATCCCAGCTAACAAAAATCCAAAAATGGACAAGGAACGCCAAGTCCCAATCGCGGTTGAAGGTACGTACCACGTAGATCAATGTCTGGTACTTCGCGTGTCATACATATGGCGCTGGGGGTCGAAGTACCTTGGCGCCAAGAGCTCAAAACCCCTCCAAATCCCTGTATTCACTATAATTCACGACCCGACCTTTCTTTCCGTTTTCTCCATTTTCTCCAGCTTCAACTCTTCCAATTTCAGATATATTCCGTGTGGAGTAAATGCGCTAATTAAACTGTATATTGTACTATTTTATACCATCTTACACTATCTATAAAACTCCCCACTGCTTACTGCAAACGGTGCGGTGTAGGGAAGGGAAATATATCCCTCAAGACACATGTCGTGACCCATCACACGCAGATGGTTGGGTGATAGGTACCGTACTTTTTGTTTCCGATCGATCAACTGAACTCTTTCTTCTCCTCTTCCCTTGCGCTCCTTCTCCGTCTCCTTCCCTCTTCTCTTCTCCTTCTAACAATACCAATAGATCTATATATCTTCAACATCTTCATCAATTCCTCTTCAATTACCTTGTTTACTGGTCGGCTACTTGCGTATTTTCCATGTCCATCTCGCCAGGCCTCGGCGTCTGTTTAGCCACTTAGCATCTCGAAAATGGCGTCATAGTGGTCAGATTCCATAAATTGTCAGGCCACATAACAACCATCCTAGGCTCCAGTGGGCTTAGCCTGACCCAATTGATCACAACCGCCCAGCCACTTCCAAGGGTCACTTCCAGGGATCCTATAGGGACACACGAGCCTAATATTCCACACGATTTCACGATTTAATTCCCATCTCTTATATATAGGGCCGAGGCTTTTCCTAGTTCCAGCTTCAACTTTTAAAAAGAGCACAAAAATACGTTTCGTCACTGCAATGAACCAAGACTTTTCGAGACAAATACCTATACATCTCAGAACGACTGTGCCATCAGAGATATCATCACCACTTTTCATTCGCCACCAGCACTCAGAGACGGACGAGAATTCAATGTGTACCGACGCTTCGTCAAGAACGTCCAGAAGAACGCAGAACAGCATTATAAGAAGAAGAAGAAGAGGCGATTCGGCCTGAACCTCACCCACAATGCCTCACGCAATTTTTCACGAGGCGTGCTCCTACAAGGACCCCGCACCCCTCACACCCACAACACCTGACCTGGCCTTCACGACCAAGTCACCAGCCACCACCACCAATTCGACCTCTCCATCCACCTCGTCGCCAGCTCTCACATCATTCCACCTCTTCCCGCAGCTCTATCCTGAGCTACGCCTTAAAATCTGGCATATGGCCCTTGACCTCGGACCCCGCGTCGTAACAATCCACTACGAACCAACGACGCATTCCTTCCGCTCGCCCACCCCGCCACCTGCCCTCCTCCACACCAACCGCGAAAGCCGCCACGAGGCCAAGCGCGCCTACCCCCTCCTATTCGGCACCGCGTCCTCCCCCTCTAACATCCCATTCCACCCCACAAACGACACACTCTACTTCCCCCGCCGCAGCACAATGGGCTACGACGATTCCCTCCGCGACTTTGGCGCCTCCATGGCCACGCCCTCTGATCTGCAGCGCGTGCGCGTTGTGGCGCTCGACTCGGTCGACCCCCGTGAGAAGAGACCATGGGAGAGCTACGACAAGACTGTCTTCGTCAAGTCGTTCCCTCGTCTCGAGAACGTGGTCATGGTCCGCGGTCTGAATCGCGCTTGGTTGAGTAATATCCCACGCGCGATGGGCCCGGTACAGGAGGAGCGCGAGGTAGAATTTGTGCCTGTGGAAGGCGAGGAAGGGACAAGAGTCGCCAAGGGGTTTGAGGCGGCCTTTTTTATGGAGGAGGAGGCATTGAGTAGGATTCGTTGCGAGATGGGAGAGGAGTATATCACGGCGACGTTGCCACCGGTGATGGTGGTTTCGAAGAAGAGGATCGAGAGAGGATAAGAGACGAGAGACGAGAGATTGTGCTATTATTGTTTTAAACTGGGAGCATGTTTTACTTCATGGGAGCATAGCATATTTTGATTTATCTTGGAGGATTTGTAGGATGCATGAGGTGTACAGCATATATGAGCGACGATAGTAGACGAGATACCCGACCTAAGCGTCACCGAGTCAATTCAGCACCTGATCTAGCCTATGTTCAGGGTCTCTATGATACTGTATTGATAACTATACGTCTCTATTACGTAGTCGACTGGCTGTAGTATGTCATTTGGAAGGCAACTCTGTATTTATCAACAATGGCTACGGCCTTCATACTTAGACCAGTTATCATAATTTTTTAATATTCTAATCATGCTTCTCGCTATCGCTTTGTGCCTAAATTCGCAGTGGCAACAGTGGTCTATATATCTACCCCATACCCACGAGCAACCTTTCAACAGAAACTCGCACACACATATCCCCATCTCAAAACCACCCCTCACTTCCCCTACAACCCCTTCCTCCTCCTCCACTCCGCCACCCCCCTCTCAAACTCACCCCCATCCAACCCATCCGGCACCCACCACATCGTAACCCCCAAGTCCTCCACCTCCCTATTCCTCTTCTCATCATCAAAAAACAACATATCCCCAAACTCCACCCCCGTCGCCTCCCTCAATTTGGCAAAATGCTTCTTCTTACTCCCAGGATAAATCTCCATCCATGAAAAAAATTCTATCGCCTTCCTCGCCTTCCCCACCCCTCCCTTCTCCCTAACAGCCACAGCTTTCTCCCTGGCCTTCTCCTTCTCCTTCGCCTTTTTGGAAGTTGACCCAGCAGACGACGCATCGTCAGACGCCTCCAGCGGCGCGGGGGCAGGCACATCAAACCACGGAATCTGCAACATCCTCAACAAATCCCTCGCCACCTCCGGCGCCCCCGTCCGACTAGCAGCCGCTACCTTAACCCTCGGATGCGCATCCAGCGCTGCCAGTAAGGCGGGAACGTGGGGGTAGAAACTGAATTCCTCGCCGTGCTTGTCGCGCGCGGCGTGGGTGTAGGGCGGGACGGTGGAGGAGGAGAGGGGCTTGAGGGGGGGCGAGGCGTGGGTGTCAACCCAGAAGGGCCAGAGGGTGTAGTCTAGGTCGAAGACTATGAGGGTTGGGAGGGGGAGGGGGGANCGGGGGTTTTGGGTTTGGGCATTGTTGGTGGTGGGGTGAGGTTTGAGGTTGCTTTGATTTGTGATGAGGGTGTTTTGTTGATGTGTTGGCGCTTTGCTGGGGGTTGATGGAGGGGTAGTTTTGTTGAACCAGTGGGTGTAAGATATAAGACTGGAATTTTTGTTGTTGATGGCTGCAGAACGACGCCTGGGGCTTGTCTCACAAATGAGCGAATATATCTATATTATTCGCAATGATAGAATAACAGTGAGATATTGATCTGCTAGCGTTGACAGTGAGTTGTAGTTGTTCAATATTGAAGTTACAAGTTTTATTGTCGAAAATCACGTGCAAACTCACCAAGAGTATATAATGTCCTTTACGGCTCCTCTAATCAATAATCTCCTTCCATCTAAAGATGGTGGGATGGTGTAATGGTAGCACGTGACGTTGTGGTATAATGCTCACCCGTTGTAACATACAATCCCGTTTCAATCTGGGTTCGATTCCCAGTCCCGCCAGGAGATTGAAAACGTAGGTGGTTTGATTCCACCACACCAATTATTTTTTGGCTTTTTTTTTTCTCTATTATTTTTTAATTTTTGTGCCTTTCCCATTAGGGTAATTTACCGAGCGAATAACCGAGCGGCAGATCTAATAACACGTGACGTTTGGACCTGCTTTTCCCCACATTATTGAGGTACCAAAAATACTTTGGCCGCGGCAATTACCCCGCAGCCTCGGGAATATCGAATGGAGTTGGCGGAGTCAACGTGCATTACTCCATTTAGATAGAGCTCCCGAGCTTATTCCAATCTCCACCTCTATGTCCTTGAATTGACTGCCTTCAAATCGTTTAATATTTTGCAATTCTAAGATACCCGAGCTACAGCTTCTTTTTATTCTTCTATTAAATATAATTGCAACGTCTATTTTCTCTCCAAATCCCTGTTTATCACAACCCCCACAAAATGTCCAACTCCACAGTAGCCGTTCCCTATGCCGAGCCCCCGTGGTTGAACGGCCTCCCTAGCGCCTACTACAATGATTCTCATCGCAAATGGCAGAAGACAGTGCGCGCGTTTGTTGACCGCGTTATGTTGCCTTATGCGGGCGACTGGGAGGCCGCTGGTGATGCGCCACGTAGGAGACTAATTCATTAAAATTCGTCGGAGGTCAGCTAATGAAAGATAGCTACGCTCTACAAAACTTTCACGGACAACAACATGTTGATCCCCAACCTGTCTGCGCCGCTGCCAATTGAGACTCTCAAGAGCATTGGCATCCACGAGCTTCCCGGTGGACTCAAGGTGGAAGATTACGACTACCTCCACACCTCAATCTACATCGATGAGGTAATTTTCTACCCCTTTTACCAGGCCTGCCCTATCTAACACCCTCAGCTCGCACGATGTGGAACTAGCGGCCCCGCCGGATCCGTCACTGTTGGTTTCGCCTTTGGTCTCCCCCCTATCATCAAGTTCGGCAACAAGCAACTACGCGACCGCTTCGTCGCACCGCTCGTCACCGGCAAGATCCGCATTTGCATTGCTATCACTGAGCCTGGAGCAGGTTCTGATGTCGCTAATATTGAGACCACCGCCGTGAAGTCCAAGGACGGCAAGCATTACATCGTTAACGGTGCCAAGAAGTGGTATGTCAACGCTCCATCCCTGCTATTTAGATGGTAGCTAATTATACCAAGGATTACTAACGGTATCTTCTCCGACTATGCCTCCATGGCCGTCCGCACCGGTGGCCCTGGCCCCGCCGGCCTTTCCCTCCTCGTCGTTCCCCTCAAGGTTCCCGGAGTCGAGATGACCCGCATCCATGTCGGCGGCGGCAAAGCTAGCGGCACCACTTACATTGACATGGATGATGTCAAAGTTCCCGTGGAGAACCTCATCGGCGTCGAGGGAATGGGCATGCTCTACATCATGCAAAACTTCAACCACGAGCGCCTCACCATTGCCATCGGCGTCAACCGCCAGTCTCGCGTCGCCCTCAGCGCTGCCTTCGAGTACTGCCTCAAGCGCGAGGCCTTCGGAAAAAGTCTCATGGACCAGCCAGTCGTCAGACATCGCCTCGCTAAGGCTGGCGCTGTTCTGGAGAGTCATTACGCATGGGTTGAGAACATCGTCTTTCAGATGACCAAGCTCAACCACGCGGATGCGAACCGCGAGTTGGGTGGACTGACGGCGCTAGCTAAAGCGCAGGCGGGTCTTGTTCTGGAGCAGTGTGCTTCTACGGCTGTGCTGCTGTTTGGCGGAAACGGATACACCCAGTCTGGGCAGGGTGCTAATGTTGAGCGCATCTACAGGGAGATTCCGGGTATTAGGATTCCGGGTGGATCGGAGGATGTCATGCTTGATCTGTCGGTGAGGCAGATGGTCAAGAACTTCCAGAAGAAGCTAAAGGATTTGGATAATGCGAAACTGTGAGCGGGTGGACTAAATAGAGTCCAAGGTAGCAGGTAGTTATATGAAGTGTGTGATCTGGTACATATTGTCCTATTTAGACTTTCTAACAAACGAAAAAAAAAAAAAATACTATATTCATCTTCACGCCTTGGTTTTCTTAAACCCAAGTGACCGTGAAAACCGACCAAACTTTCCACGAAACCCACCTCCCGCAGATTGCTGGTCTCCACATTTTTGCTCATTCGCTATATCTACAGCACGAGCGAGGTCATGAAACGCCTTATCGACGTTATATCCCGTCTTAGCAGACGTCTCAACAAAACTACACCCCAGAGCCTCCGCAAGCTTAACACCTTCTTCGACCGAGACCTCTCGGTCAATGCTCTGATCCGATTTGTTCCCCACCAAACCAATCTGGATCGGCCTCACTTTCTGACTCTCTGATGCACCCCTGATCTCACTGCCCGCAGCTGTAATGGCAAGCATCGCATCCCTCAGCGCGTTAATACGCAGAAAGCTTTCCCGCGACGTGATCGAGTATACCAAAAGCGCTGCGTCAGATGCACGAACGTCGTGTTCCCAGACTGCGCACAGGCTTTCTTCCATCCCAGCGCCAGAAGCTATTGTATCTGAGATGTCAAGAAGGGCGACGTGGTTGTCCACGAGGACTTGTTTTCTGAAATCGGTACAGATTGGGGGGTCGTAATCTTCAATGAAAGCATTTAGTATGAACTTGGGAAAGTTAGTTTTAAACTCTGATAGAGTGGATGTTATTTGGGGTGGGAGAGGGGCGGGCTGGTAGTATAAGGGCGGAAGAAATATGGTGCTGCCTACTTGGCTGACTATTGCTGATTTACCAACACCTTTCTCGCCGACTACAATGGTTTTATATACTTTAGGCACTGCCCTCAGACTTAAATTCGCCATCTTGCCTTGCCCTTTTTAATGTCAAGTCAACGAGCCGTGCTGGTACCTCGATTCTTTCGGCCTGGAGTGAGCGAAATGGTCATCCCGGCTGAGTCCGTCTCCCGTATTAATCGCAGAATCCCTTATGAAGTATTTTGTATCAACGAACATACCGCTGCTTGTGGGCTTCACAGTGAACTTATAGTTGCAAATGGTTATAGGGAGTTCGTCAATTGTCTGCCTCATGCGAGCGGTAAGGAATAATGAGATATCGTCTGTGGCTGGCATTCTGCTGCGCCTCACGCTGAGCATTGCCGTTTTGAGAATGTTCAAACTCTGTTTCCTATTTTCGTCTGTGTACTTGGTGGAAATTATCCCCGCCAAATGTTCATAATTGAATCAGCTAGGAAAATGACAAACCGGAGCATTGGTAGTTAGGTCGTTAGAGGGGGTTTTAGCATGGCCAGCATTTTCTCACTGAAATGCGTCCGTCCATTTAACAGTCTCGGGCAGCCAAAATGGGGACAGAAAGGATAGAGCAATTGAATAAAATGCTACCGCAAACTCTAACTAATTTGGAATTAAATAACATTGCCCTTGACTTGCTTGACGTTCTTGAGGTTAACGTCCCGCCAGGCAAGAACTGCAACTATGCCAATAATCCAGACAGCAATGCCTGGAATCAGCAACCTTTTCTGGGCATCACTATAAGCGTCTTGGATAGCAATTCGAGTATTTGATCCGATCGGGAAACTCAGCTGCGTAGTTACACTGCTATATATCTCTCGAATATTAGGCAGGTCTTGATCAGGAAGATGGCCGGCGAGCGCTTTTGGGAAGGCTGACGCCCAGATAGCCGCAGACAGAGTCGAACCGATACCACCGCCGATGCTCGAGAATAGGCCCTCCATAGCTAGGACAACAGCGACGTACTGGTGTGATACCGCAGCCATGGCAGCGACTTCGTCGCAGATTATGATAAATGAGTGACCGATCGATAGGAGAATTTGGGCGAAGATAAAATAGCCGTAATGCCAACCAGGTGTAGAGAAATAGTACATAAGGCCCAGTCCAAGAATAGTTAAAGGAAGCCCGAGGAAGAGGTTGACATATTTGTAGTGACCAGACCAATTGATGACCCAACCTGTAACGAGCGAGAATACTGTGAGGCCGACTTGGTAGCTGTTGGTAATGTAGCTGGCAGTGGTGACAGATTGGTTATTAACAACCATTAGATAAGAACTGAAAAAGGAGTTCCAGGAGTATTGGCTAATAAATAGTGTAAAACCGAGGAAACAAGCACCCAAAACTTGACGGTCAGAAAGATAAGTAAAGGGCATAAAACTAACAGGGGCAAAGAATCGTTCCCATATGACAAACGCAACCATAAGAGTAAAGCCAAAAATAAGAAGACAGATAATAAGAGGAGATCGCCATCCATCCAGTTGGAAGGTATAAATATTAAACGGCAGAAGGAAGAGTGCCAATCCACTAGTCAAAAGCAGAAGACCAATGGCATCGAATTCGCGGCAGTAGTGGATAATGGATTGAAAAGGCGTTCTCTGGATGTCTCGCTTTGGAAGAAGGTCCTGGCCCTTTGCTTTGGCAATATTCCAGAACAAGAGGGCGATGAGTGGAAGAACAACAACAGGTGTCATAATCGCAAATGCCCCAAAAGCCCAAGGCCACCCAGGTCCAGTGAGGAAAGATTGGGAGATCGGGCCAGCAACCCAAGTGGTAATGAGGCTCGGCGAGCCAGCATAAGCAAACATAAGGCCACGACTTTTCAATGAAGATGTATCCGCAATGATGATTAGGATGGTATATAACAAAGAGGCCTGGCCGACTTGCCAGAATATTTCAGCAGCGGCAAACTGATCAATAGAGCGACAGGCAGCCATCATGATAAATCCAAGTTCAACTAGGATTGTAGCGACGAGAATGCCAATGTGCCGGCCCCAGACGTCAAGTATCTTAGCAAGAGTGAGATTGGAAACGCCACCAACGATGCTGGCGAGTACAGTGACAGTAGGCGTAAGTGAGTGTTTGCCGAACGTAGACGTCACGAAAGGCGTCAAACTTCCCACTGCTGTTGCCTCGAGCAGCACGAGAAAATAGATGAACCACATCATCACATAGGCCACAATCAGTGAGGTCTTGGTCCATACGGATGCCACAGCCTCCATATATTGAACACCCTCCTGAGCGTCCTGATCGACTGTAACTTGGTCGATGTGTTTGGGGCTCGAGCCGTTATCATTCTCACACTCTTGGCTGCTGGCGATAACGTGAACTTCTTTTGTGGCATAGTTATCGACCTGTAGCTGCACCATGTGATCTCTATGAACCTCGTCCATATTTTGTATTGAAAGAGTGGAGTGGGACGCTCTTTAATTGCGAAACTCGGCTTAAATGTACAATATGGCAAGTTTAGCTTGAGCGTAATTGTTTCTTTCCACGAATGTGAAACTCAGTTCGATCGAGAAAATAGAAAGAGAAATAGAGACAGTGAGCCTGACAAATAATTAAATAATACTTAGGTTTAACTATTCTAACGAGTAATCGAGGTTGAAAGTACTCCGGCTAGGATTATAGCCACTAAAAGTGGTAATGAGCAAGTTCGAGCGAAATATTCTCTCTGTGCAGCCGTCGTCAACCATGCCCACGTGGTTTGCTGCAGGGCTGTGACTTACAACACGGTGCTCAAACTAGACGTGCAAATCGAGAACAGACTCATGGTGAAGGCCTTGCTTGGGAGGGGCGTCGACCCTTCCCTGATGTGTGGTATGGAAGCTCTAAAATGGTGGAATGGATCCAGGGGCACCCAGCCTTTTAGTCCACAATCTCCTGCTCGTGCTCTGCATTTGTAATAGACCAACCAATCCCTAGAAAATTTCAACAAGACTAGTTATTAAAACGTGATATATGCAGTCGTGTTTCTTGAAAATGTTCGTAGAGCTGTAACTAGTAATAGGCAAGGTATAATCAGCCCTGTATTTATACAGAAATATACAGCTTTGAGAGACTATTCCCAAATAGTCCTCGCTGAGAATTTTAGGTTGCTGGGGTGTCCTGATATATTATTTATTATAAATGGCGCCATCTTTGTATTTGGTGGTCTTCTTATTTAATTTAGTGCATATATAATATGAGAGAATCTCCTCATTAATGTTCCAACAAACAACAACGTCACAACCCATTGCAAAAGCTACAGCTATATCAAACAAAATGGAGTTTTTGCCATCACGAATTATAAACTGGCTACAGACATGTGATTGTGATCACGAGGGATGTTACTACCCGCCAGTCGACAACAGCATACTGGTGAGTGTCTCTACCCTGATATCAGTCTACTATTTACTAAATCCGATTACAAGAAAAAAGATCGAAGGTTTAATTTTCGCGAGAGAGTACAATCGAATTTTCGGCTTGTTGATCTTGAACTGGGGTGTGTTAAAGATGCTAGCCTCGATGAGAGGTACATAGCACTGAGCTATGTGTATAACCTGCCATCTATGTTCACGCTGGGAAAGGGCAACGCCGAACGCATGTATGTGGAAGGATATCTATAGAGAATTAGGGCGGATCTACCGAAGACTATCAATGATGCCATTGACCTTGTCAAAGATATTGACGAGAGGTATCTCTGAGTCGATTCACTGTGCCTCATAGGCGATGATGAACTCGACATCGCGCTCGGTAGTAGAATAATGAACTCCGTTTTCCAGGGGTCATATTTCACTATTGTAGCTGCATCAGGTGTTAATGCCAGTGCCGGCCTCTGGGCAGTTGGATCAGATACCGAAGAAGAAATGGTACGACAGGGTCTCGAGGTCGGGATAGACTTGAAAACGAGGTTGTCAAGGTCAGAGTATAACAAAAGAGGCTGGACTCTGCAGGAGCTTACCCTGTCACGAAGGGTCATTATCTTCATCGACAATCGAGTTTTCTTCCGCTGTCAAGCGGCAAGCTGGGATGATACATCTTCTGCGGATGAACTTCGTACTTTGGTTGAGGGCGACGTCAACGAAACTCGTATCTGCGGAATTCCCGATCCGCTACAGAATATATTTTCATGTCTCTCAGCGTACTTGGAATTATTCGAGGAGTATTCCGCCGAGAATTACGCTACGATGGCGACGCACTGCGTGCCTTTTATGGACTTATTCGACCCCTATTTGCGGGAATGAAAATCGAATCTGCCGAAGGCCTTCCAGCACACTACATTAACGCGTTCATGCTCTTCACTCCGCCTGGCAGTAACCTCCGCCGTCGGCATGAATTCCCGAGCTTTTCGTGGGCAGGTTGGGCTGGCGAAATTAAATGGCCGCGAGAAAACCTAATCTGGTACGGCCAAGATGGGCAGCGGACACAGAGCCTATTTAATATCTTTAGATGGCTTAAACGCAATCAAATAGCGTAGTGGAATGAATTTACAACCTCTGTGGATGAAGGATCACTCCGCCATATTCGATATTCACACAATTGGAATCATGAGGAGGATTCTCACCTTGTAGAACTCCTAAGAAAATTCCCACAATTCTTTAACAGTGGAACTGTAAAATTCCATAAAGTGCATACAAGCAGGAAGGTTTCTACCGGCCCTGGGTTCCCTATGCCCTCTTGGGACGAAGAAATCTCGAAGGGAGAGAACCCGAAAGCAGGCAGTAAATCGAAGAAGCCACCGTATTGTATGTACACCATGCGCTCTGCTAATAGCCAAGCCGAGTCCATTCGGCTTATTAAGAGGATGAATTGGACGTCATCTAATCTGTATATGTTACGTAGCTGGAATGCGCAGCACAGGAACTGTAGGTCCGCCCCTCAACTTTGCACGAAGCAACTAACGTCCTGGTGGAAGGTCTGGGCTCATTGCAGGGAATGAGCAATTTCGAGTGTATGAAAGATGTCAAATTCCTCGGCAGAGATTGGCCCATGGCGCTGCGTCCCAACAACGCTGTATCAGGGATCATAAAACAAAGAGGAGGAAGCGATCATCGACTTTCTGCCTGGCAAAGACTTATAACAATGTTATCGCAAAATTGGGATGAATCCCAGAACTCCCCACTACCTGGACCACCATGAGAACTCAACACCCCTATCCCAAAATCTATTCTGACAACTCCACGAGAAAATTTCCAGACTACAGTGTCTTGCAAACCATGTCAGTCTATTTCCGCCTCACCCTTGCTCCCCCCCTCCCAGCCAGCAAACCACCCCGCCCCCTCCTCTCACCCTCAGGCACCATACTCGGCTCCCTCCACCCGGATAACATCTCCCTCCTCCCCATCGCCCCCTTCGAAATAGACCTCATAGTCCTCTCCTGCTGCCAAACACCCATCTACGGCTCCGCGCTCCTGGGGATTGAAAAGGAGCGCAGCCGCAGCCGGGGCAGCCGTGAGATCTCCTGGGGGTGATGCATGTTGAGACTCGGGATGGGATTTCGGAGAGGCGTGGAATTCGGCAGGTGTTTGTGGGAGCGTTGGAGGATGCGGTGGGGAAACCGGAGGTGAGGTTGGCTGTTCTTGGGTGAGGTGTTTGGTTGGCTGTATGGTATTGCTTGAGGGCCTGAGGGGGAATGTATTTGTTTTAGATATTGTACCAGTATTTTAATGTAATAAATTTTACTTTGTTGGTTTTATATCTCAGCAACTAGCCTTCTCAATATAGCCGTCGGCAGTTGAAAGCTATGCCTAGAGTTACAGTAACTCTAGGCACCTCGGTCATCCATAGACACTGTTATGTACAATTTGGTTCTTAGCCACCCGCCCCTTATCCACATATAAAATATTCCAAGAGCCAAGGTGCGTATAAAAATATCCAATTCGATCCATATCCATCCCAATGCCCAAAACGCCATGCGGATAAGTCATGAAAACTCCACCATGCACCCACCCTATAGCTTTCCAATCCCCTTTAGTCGCAGATAAACATCACATCCCCAGCCATACAAGCTCTGCACCGCAATCCCTCCCCCAAAATACTCGGCATATGTCCTACTGAGGGGTAACCCGTACCCCAGCCCTGCAATACTACTATTCACCCCTCCACCCGCCGCAATCGCATTCAGGGCGTCCATACCACTGTGCGCAGTCCCTGCCGACCCTGCGGGTTTGTCCTTCTCGTCCTCAAAGGTCGTGAAACTATACGACCAAACGCTTGGCATCACAGCCGGGCTAATTCCTCCGCCTTCATCGCGGATTCGGATTGTCACGCCGGGTGGGCCCGCTGCGAGCGGCAGCGCCGCAAGCCGGTTGTCGAGCATAGTGTCTGTGGCGGTGTCGTCGTCGTCGGGTGGCTCCGCCGCGATAGTGATCACTACCGGACGCGCAGAGTTTCCTGACTCGACGGTCGCGCGAAAGGCGTTCTTGAGTAGCTCGGTGACGATGTATTCGAGATGCACAGGCACGTATGCGAACGTCGTTTCCGGGTCCCCATCGATAATCCACGTCGGACGCACACCATACTTCAGCTCGCAGATCTCAGACACAAAGTGGCCACATGCATTGATAACCGACGCGGGCTTCAGCTCCGTATCGATCACGCCTATATAGCTCTCTGGCCCTGGAGGTCCCGCATGCGCCTGGGACGAATGGTGTAGCGCGATGTGCTGCTCAGCGACGAGTCGCGTGCCTATGCGCGTGCGCAAATGCTCATCCAGGAAACGGGTTACCTCGCTAGGACTGATATAGCGGCGACATTCCAGGAAGCCGCGGGCAAGAGTGGGGATAGTGTCGCGGTGGGTGTCGACGAGGTCGGCGAGGACGGCCGTGAATTTCACTTCATCGGCGAGGGAGGAGATGTGCGTGTCGGTGTAGGGAAGGAGAGTGGAGAGGGAGTGCTGGTAGTTGGCGTATATGCGCGAGATATTGGGGTTGGAGACGACAATGTAAGGGAGGTTGCGCAGGGCCTGGATGCGGTGCGCGAGGCGGATAGGAAGGAGGGAGAGCGTGAAGTTGGCAGAGGCGAGGAGCGCTTCAGTGGAGAGGGGAGGGCGGCCGTGCCTGATTCCCCGTTAGTATGGAAGGGGGAAAGGAATTAAAGAGCCCGAATGGTTTGGGGAAGCTTGAGGACTGTACCTGACTAGATCTGCTAGACTGAAGCTATGTAATGGCTTGCTGGCGAGGCTCGTGACAGGGTCGTCGGCCGTGACTGGGAAGCCTGGGAGGCGGACCCGTTGGCCATGGTGTTTTGTAAAATGCCTTGCAGTCTGCAAAAGCCGCGTTGAAGCTTTCATGGTATCTTCATCGTAAGCATTGACAATTTTTGGGTTGTTGAAAGTGTCGAAAATGAAGAAGATGGAGAGGTTATGACGAGGGAAGCTCCACTGGAGTCACATCAAAGTCCGACCTCGCTTTCTCGGCTGGCGGGTACTTATCGGGGCGATAAGGGAGTGTCTGACGTTGATGTGTGACCAGGCACGAGATGTAATTGCGGGGTAAATGGTGGTTTATATAGAGGGAATGAAGAAGCAAATAAGGAAAAAAAAAGGAAACAACAGGAGGATCAAGACGTGGGGATGGATATGTAATAACGAATATAAACAAGTATTATGCCAAGGGAAACTGAATATGCCTTGTACAGTACAGTTTGGGCAGCCAACACAGCGCAACAGTATGGGGTTGTATGTCTTGCATGTGATGGTGATGACCCGTGCGTCTTGTGCTTTACAGTGATGAAGCAAGAGCGTCTCGATTAGGCAATACCACCACGTCTCACAGCTCTGGCACTTCACGTCTCATATGCATATACACAGGATCGAGTTGTAAAGTATAGGAAGTATTTCATCGATTATCCGTCGTTTACCACGACTAATCATTAACGCCCAACCATTATCCGTCCCCGCGTGTATACCACTACCCCTCTACTGGGTCTTCACCTCGCCGTCTGCCTCAATGGCCTCGACATGCTCGTTGGCATCAAGAGTGTGCACCTTGCCCTCGTCGAATGTGACTCTGCGCACACCCTATTAGCCTATATCCAAACGACTGCCCCACCAGAAATTAGATAAGGAATCGTGGGGGAGAACTCACGAGAAGCCCTTGAATACCGAGTTGTACTCGTGTCCGATCTTGCCGCCCTGCTTGATAGCATCCTCCTTTGCGCTAGAAGTCTGTTAGTTGCTGCGTACTATAGGCTAATCGGCCGTAATTATCGGCCGAGAGGGACGTACGCAGCGACTTGCTCGTCGGTAGAGGTGGACTTGAGGGTAACCTGTGAGACGAGGGGTTAGTTGGCTGTGATGAGAGATGGAAGGGTTGGGGATTGGTGGGGGCCTTACAATGTATCCAGGCATGATTATTGATTGATGTGAGTGTAGTGTTTGAAGTGTAGATATAGTCTATTTTGTGTTTTAAAGGTGTAAATATGATGAGAGGGTTGATGGAATGGAGTGATAGAAGAGAAAGAGATGAAGGGGATGGGTTCGAGATATATACTACCAGGAACAGTAGGACGATAGAGGAATGAGTAAGCCCAAACAAGAAGCTGGATATCGAATAGTACGTATCACAATGTCGCGGCCTCGCCTCTCAGCTCAGCACATTAAAAGTAACTTGGCCTTGATTGCTGGTTGGTGCGTGTGGAGACCCTGGACGGAAACCAAACATGCGTCATCCCCCCTCTACGCCATACTATAGGAGAGAACCCAATCAGCCCAATCAACCCCAATCAACCCCAATCAACCACCAGCCTCATCTGTCACATACTCCATATAGCTCCATAGAACTCAATACGATATGCCATACGCTATATCACATCACCAGCAAGGCAGAACAAGCAAACCAGGCAAACTCTTGGCATACGACGATGTGCATCTGGGAATACCGTCACTTTTGATATTCGATAGAATGCTCTATTCCATTTTAATCCAATATTTATATTTACAACTCCTCCTCCAAATTTCCACTCTATTTTCCGTACTTGCCCCTCTTTCCACCTCCCCCCTCGTCCCCACCCTTCCGCTTCTTCCCCTCGCGCTTCCAGTACTCCTGCTTCTCCCTCTTCTCGCGCTCCCCCCTCTTCTCCTCGTTCTCCGCAACCTTCTTGCGGTACTCCACGCGCTTCTTCTCGTTCGCTACCCGCCTCTTCGCCACCTTCTCCTTCCTCAGCGTCATCAGCTGCTGCATCAGATTCCTCGCCTTCTTCTCTTCCCCGCCCAGCACCACCGCCCGCTTCTGCATATAAGTCGCCTCCTTCCCCTTCTTCATTTGCGTGATCTGGCTCTTGAACGGAAGCTCCGCCGCTAGCTGTCGTGGTACACGAAGAGGATTGAACACACGCGCCACGCGCTCTACGGGCTTGTACTGGCTGTTCTTTTGCTGCGGCGTCGGCAGCGCCTCGTCGCGTCGCACCTGGCCTGTTAAACGCATAGGCGCCCACCCAAGCAGGTTCGTCACGGGGTTGTAGAAGCGATGCGGCCGCACGGGGAACCAGGCACGCAGGAACACAATGTCTGACATGAGAATCTTGTCCTCGAACGTTGCACGGAAGTGGCCCTCGGGCTTGGCGAGCGCGCGCTTGATCTGTCCACGCACCCCGGACACAGTCTTGATTGACGCGCCCTCAAACTTGGCGATCTCGAGCGAGGTGCTAAACATGTCCTTGATAAATGATGTGTTCTTGAAGATCTTGTACGGCACACCCGTAAGCTTGAGCTTTTTGACAATCTCCGTCGATTCGTCCACATTCAGCACCGTGCCTGTAGCTGCAATCCTGAACCCAGGCGTCTTAGCACTAAACGATTGGAAGCACGAGAAACCCGTGTTTGGCGCAATCAGCGGCCCGTAGAACGTCCCGAAGCAATGCATATGCTCAGGCGTGTACTTGAGCATGCGGTTGCGGATTCGCGAGTCCGAGATCGAGTATACGGGCAGCGTTTGGAAGCGCCTCCATCCAAGGGAGAAGATCAGCGGATCGTTGGTCTTGAGGATCTTCTTGTGCCATCTATGGCGCTTGATGCGCACCTGCACAAACCCGAAGCGGTCCTCGGTCGCGTTGATGCCGCCTACGATAATGGGCATGCGCGGCTCAAAGCGCGTCACGAATTCGGAGGGCACGTTCTCAATGACCATCTTGGCATACTGCCCGGCGCGGTAACCTTCAACGTTAACGCGCGAGCGGTCGTCGAGGCTCTCGAACTCGGATTTGTTGATGTCGAGCTGCTTTTGGATGACGGCTTTCTGCGCGTCGTACCAGTCGTCCTCGCCGAACTCCTCTTCCTGGCCGCCTTCTCTCCGTGCGATGGCTTTGTCATTATTGAAACCCTCTCGATCTTCCTCCTCGAACCGGAGCTTTAGTTCTTCTTTCCTCCTGGCGTTCTTTTCACG
This sequence comes from Pseudogymnoascus pannorum, assembly GCA_001630605.1. Classification (NCBI taxonomy): domain Eukaryota; kingdom Fungi; phylum Ascomycota; class Leotiomycetes; order Thelebolales; family Thelebolaceae; genus Pseudogymnoascus; species Pseudogymnoascus pannorum. The sequence continues at coordinate 168,938 of LNAS01000005.1, forward strand.
CTCGGCTTCGATGTCATTCGGTTCATCGTCTTCTTTGTCTCCCTCTTCCTCGTTGTCCGCCTCAAGATCTTCGAACTCTCCATCACCTTCATCATCCGAGTCCTCCTCGTCTCCATCTTCGTCACTGTCATCGTCGGAGCCGCCCTTCTTATCCTTGAGCAAATCTGCGGTGGCAAATCTTCTCCTCAGCGCGTCGATGTTGTCCGCAACAGACCATTTCTGTTCCAGCTGCTCGTAATCGAATAGCGGAACCATGCGATCTTCGGCAAGTCCACCATCCTTTCCAGGGACAGCCTTCTTAATGAAATCATCGTCATCAGAGTCATCCTCGATATTCTCCTCCTCAATCTCGCCTCTCCAGCGGTTAAGCACCTCGGTCGGAGTGAGCGACTCATCGTACATCAAACGCGCCAAATCAGCAGTCCTGTACGATCGCTTCTGGCCATGCATCTTCTTCGCATTTGCAATCATATTTTTCTTCCACTGTGCACCCTCCTCCTCCGAATCATACTCGTCGTCCTCGTCGCTTTCGCCTCCGGTAAGAAGAGATCCCATATCAGAGTCGCTGTCGGCAAAGGCAATGTCTCCACCAACCTTATCCTCCTTCTCTTTCCTGAACGCCTTGCCAAGTCTCTCCTCGCTGATCTCGGCTTCATCCTCGGGGTCAAGCTCTTCGTCCCCACTGTCAAAGTCTTCATTGGCGCCGTCCTCGGCATCTGAATCGCCATCCCTGTCAACGAAGCGAGCCTTTCTTGGCTGTTTTCGCCCGGTGTCCTCTTCCTCCACGTTCTGGATCGTCTCTCCGTTACTGAAAAGGCGAACACCATCGTCGGTCTGTCCGAGGAGCCTTCGCTCTCCTTGTAGGCCAACAATTAGCTCCTCTCCTTCACCGCGCTCCCCATCCTCGGCATCCTTGTCGAAGTTGAAACCCTTGTCACGCGTAATCCAGATTGTGTCCCCCTCAATTTTTAAGCCACTCTTGTCGGACATCGGCGCATGTAGTCTCTTCTCCTTTTCATCCAAACGCCTCCTCCCAGTTTTCCCAGTAGCCTTTGCCAATGCCTGGTCCATGTATGGAGTAGGGCATGGATCCGGAAGCGCTTCCATAGACGAAATTGAGTAGTCACCCAATCCCGGGATGTGTACTCGTTGGCCTTGTGCTGCGAAATTCGTGCCTCGGAGATAACCGGAAAGAACAACCGTCCTGTCGCACTTTTCGTCCTCTTCGATCTTTGTTGGGTGGGTAATGTCGCGGAAGCTGTCGATTACGGTGTAGGGATGCGCGTTTCTCCAGATCAGAGGCCGGGGGTTCTTCATGACAGAAAGGAATCTAGAAAGGTTGTGGATCTCGCGGTCAGGGTAACGTCCGTTAATGACACCGGAGAGATAGAATAGATGTGCTCCTTGGTAAAGCTCGCTCCAGAATCTGTTCTTAAGGCGTTTCTTCGCATCCTTCAACGTCTGTGGCTTTTTGAACATGTCCAAATGCGTGAGAATACCGAAGACGTTTCCGGGCATGCCGCTGGCTGATAGGATATTCAAGAACTCCATAGTTTCCATCTCGAATCCGAAGTTTCCATCGATCATGAGCAGGACAATGTCCGCCACCTTCGACATGTCCACCATGGCTTCCAACTCGTTGGGACATTCTACGAATGTAAGGCGCTGGCGCTTCGATGTAATCACGGTAATTGGCCCCTGTGGTTCCGATAGAGTTTCCTTCGCATATCTCTTAACCAGCGACTTAAGAAGGGTCGTCTTTCCTACACCGGGTGGTCCAACGATGGCGACAAGGCGTGGCGGCGGCTCATCTGGAATACGGTCCACCAAGGGCACATGGAGTCTTCTTTCTTTTACCTGGCGCACAATTAGAACCTATATACAACAAAAATCCGGCCTGGGATTGGCTGTGCACTTACATCTGAAGAGCGCGCAGAGGTCTTCGCAAGACGGCCTGGATTCGCAAAAGCAAACGCCTTTGGATTGCGATCTGATAATGCGTTAATACATAATTATTCTCAGAAAATAATAATAACCCACCTCCAGTATGCTTCTTCTTCTCCTTTTGCGGCCTATGAGGCCTATTCGTTTGGTCCTCCATGGTTGCGCAACAGACTCAGAAACACCCTGCGAGGCTCATCTCCATTTTCCAAATATTCTTCCGCCGCCTTGAATCTTTTTGCGCTAAGAAATCTTATCGATAAGAGCTTTTTGGAGCACTGGTCAGGTGACACTCAATTAAATTTCGCTCCATTTTACTCCTCGGCAATGTTTAACGCTGGGGCCCGGGATGGCATCAAGTTTACACCGATTCATGCTGCTGCTTGGACTCTGTCTGTATTTACGCCCTTTTTTATGCGAGTTCTAGGTTATGTTCTAGATTATGCGGTTATAGATTTAGATTTGTTTCACCCCCTTATTTTATTATTATTCGTCGCTGCCGAGAGACCCTGAAGTCGGCATGGCAAGAGTCCGTTCTGGTGGTAGCCTCGCGGCTGCGCAACTGTCTCTTGCGCATTGGGGGGCCGTAAACATCCCACGGATCCCAGTCGCTCGGAGGATAGTGGCTTCTCCTACCTACTTACAATGCGGACAGCAGGCGCTGAGGGTTAACCATGTTGGTTCTCCCCGGATTGTTGCATCGCGGGCGAAGGGAGTCCGCCAAATACGGCCGGCAGTATTCATCGCAGGCCAGAGGAGAAGCTTATCCTCCAAACCTGGTAGCTTTTCATTTATTTTTCGCAAAGCAAGGAAGTTATACTAATTAGACCTAGACCCAGAAGATCATGGCCCCATGGCAGAATACGACGACCGAGTGCAGTCCGGCCGGCTACGAGACGACGATCACCAAAGGGGCATTATCCAAAGTTTGCAGCATCTCCATGACGAACTGAGGAATTATACAGCGCCGCCAGTTATCCACCCAACCATCGAGTCTCTGCAGCCCCCTCCACCGAAAGGTCTACTAAGCCGCATGTTTGGCAAGAAAGAGGAGGAGAAGCCAAAGGAAGAGATTACCCCGGATCTCCCGCGTGGACTATACCTATACGGCGACGTTGGCAGTGGGAAGACCATGCTGATGGATTTATTTTATGATACTCTCCCCATGAGCGTAGCGTCGAAGACGCGGATTCACTTTCACAACTTCATGCAGGATGTGCATAAGAGGCTTCATGTCATGAAGATGACCCATGGAAATGATATTGATGGAATTCCGTTTATCGCTGCGGACATTGCTGAGAAAGGCAACGTTCTATGCTTTGACGAATTTCAGTGCACTGATGTGGCTGATGCTATGATTCTGAGGAGGTGAGCATAGAAGTTTTGTTGTAACGAACTAGGCTAACAGAACAGGCTCCTTGAATCTCTAATGGCACACGGTGTTGTGCTGGTAACCACTTCTAATAGGCACCCGGATGAGCTTTACAAGAACGGAATCCAGCGTGAATCTTTTATTCCGTGTATCCATCTCCTAAAGGACCGCCTCCATGTTATCAACCTCGACTCGCCCACTGATTACCGCAAAATTCCTCGTCCACCGTCCGGCGTGTACCACTCTCCGCTCGACGCGCACGCACAATCGCACGCCGAAAAATGGTTCAGATTCCTTGGAAACCCCGCGGACGAGCCACACTCAGAGATACAGCACGTGTGGGGCCGCGACATCCAAGTCCCAAAAGTGAGCGGACGCGCCTGTATGTTCACTTTTGACGAGCTCATTGGTCGCCCAAAAAGTGCCGCCGATTATATCGAGCTAGCGCAACATTACGATGCTTTCATCATCACCGAGGTTCCGGGAATGAATCACAAATCTCGCGACTTAGCTCGGCGGTTTATCACATTTATTGATGCCCTTTACGAGTCTCGCGCTAAGCTCGTGCTCACAACTGCCGTGCCGCTGACGGAACTTTTCATGTCCAAGGATGAAGTTAAGGACACTTTGAAGAAAGAGGATGGTGCCACCGCACCACATAGCGAGGCTGCAATCGATGACGTCTATCGAAATTTGATGGATGACTTGGGAATGAGCATGGAAATGTTGAAGAACTCGAACATATTCTCTGGAGACGAAGAGAGGTTTGCTTTCGCGAGAGCCCTGAGTAGATTGAGCGAGATGGGGAGCCAGGAGTGGGTGGAGAGAGGTATGGGTTTAGAAGAGAAAGGGGGGAAGGACGAGAAGGACAGTTGGCAGAGGGTTAGAAGTAAATGGAGGGAGGATAGCATGTAAATATGTGCCCATAGAATTCGTGCTGTATATAGATAGAATCTTGCATAGATGAGCAATGAATTATATACCCAGGTACTACATGTGAAGTCCCCTTCCTGTTTATTTGATTTTTCTTTTGTGTTGCTATGGTTGTTTGTTCGGTTTTGGTTCACCTATCTTCATCGGTACATTCTTCCTTTAAAAGGGGTAAACATAAGTCGCGACGCGTACAAACGCGGCAGCCACCCTTGCATATGCATAAATCCGGGGTCGACATGCCAAAACCATCGTCATAGCTTAATACAACAACAAACAGAGGTCAGAATTCTGTGTGCTACTGGCTTCGCTCCAGAAGTCTCTTGAGGGAACACTACTTGCTCTCGGAGCTATGAATCGCCCTCAACAAGCCAGCTCAGGCAGAGCGCCTGAGCCGCCTTTGCCACCTGCCTCAAACAGTAACAACGGGGATGCCCTTGTTCACTCGATGAGACAGTTCTCTTTCAATGCAGCCTCTGCGACAGCACTTCCACCTTCCCCTCGCATCTCGTCGCCTCGTAGGAATTCCAGCGTTCCAAAAGCACCATCGACAAATGAAAGGCGCAACCAGAGCCCATTGCGGAGGAGCCCAAGTGCAACCAGCCTTGACACCCGCGCCGCATCACCGACGCTATTGCGCAAAGCTTCAATGAACTCCCTCAAGAATGCGGGGGCGGTTACGCCGACGCGACCATCGCCATCATCTTCCAGGAGATCTTCATCAGCGCATAGGGCAAATGGGCAGAATTTGTTTGGGAAATCGCCTCTTACGAACTTGGACGATACTCCGGAGGAACCTCCCGTTACTGCAGAGTCAATAGCGACTACTTATTTTGCGAAGGAGCTCGCTCTTCATACCTCAGGCGACGAACAGCGACCGGTTGATACTATTGCTATTTTACACGATGCTTGCTACGGGCATAGATACTCGCGCCCACGTACGACACGGGCGGGGCTTGCTACGATTGTCGAACGACCGGAGCGCATACACGCCAGCATATTAGGCGTATGTGCAGCGTACGTAAGACTAGGAGAACGACATGCAGACGGCCGGTATGCGCCACATCCAAGGCGACACCCATCAAACAGTCCCAACATACCCTTCCGCATACAGAAGACCAGTCGCAAGCTCGATCTCTCATCTCCTGCGGTGACAAACGTCCATGGAACGAAATGGATGGAGGAGCTGAAGATCATGTGTAATGCAGCGGAGTCGAAATTGGCTATGAATGGGAAGGAGCTGGCAAGACCACAGATGAATAGGGGTTCAGATGGGGAGCCTCAACATCTTCATGAAGGCGATCTATATCTTTGCGCTGAGTCCTTGAACGCAATGGAAGGTGCGCTGGGAGCCGTCTGTGAAGCAGTAGACACAGTCTTCAATGGGTCACAAAATGGTAAGGGACCCAAGCAAGCGTTTGTTGTGATACGACCCCCTGGCCATCACTGCGCAGCCAGTTACCCGTCCGGATTTTGCTGGCTGAACAATGTACATGTTGGCATTGCTCATGCGGCACTGTCCCATGGTCTGACACATGCGGCCATCATCGATTTCGATCTACACCATGGAGATGGATCGCAGTCCATAGCATGGGCACACAACTCTCGAGCGACAACCCTGCCTAAGAATGCAGCTGCGTGGAAGAAGACCTCTATTGGTTACTTTAGTCTTCACGATATCAACTCCTATCCCTGTGAGATGGGCGACGAGGAGAAAGTCAAAAATGCCAGTATCTGCATTGATAATGCGCATGGCCAAAACATCTGGAATGTTCACCTCCAACCTTGGAAGACCGAGGCTGAATTCTGGCAACTCTATGAGACGAAATATATGGTTCTATTGGAGAAGACAAGGCTGTACCTACGCGGGCAGACAGACCGTATTCGTGAGTCTCAGTCAGCACTGAAGCCCAAGGCCGCCATATTTCTCTCTGCTGGTTTCGATGCGAGCGAGTGGGAAAGCTCCGGCATGCAACGCCACAAAGTCAACGTTCCAACAGAATTCTATGCGCGTCTTACGCGCGATGTTAAGAGAATCGCGGGAGAGGAGGGCTGCTCGGTCGACGGCCGCATTGTAAGTGTACTGGAGGGTGGGTACAGCAACCGTGCTTTGGCGAGCGGTGTTCTCAGCCATATCAGTGGCCTTGCCGGGCCTGACCCCGATGTTGTTGAGCGAGAAATCGATCCATCCGGTCTAGGTTTTGAAATTGCCCAGCGGGTTGGAACATTGAGTCTGAAGACTGAGAACCTGGATAATCATGTTATGCCAGCATACGACCCTTCGTGGTGGGCATTACCTGAATTAGAGTTGTTAGATTTGATTGCCCATCCTCCCCCACCTCCAGAGCCTAAGAAAGTCAAGAGCAGCTCCCCACCGACATATTTCTCGCCAACCCAGTCGTCCAATGCAAAGATTGCAGAGTCGCCGAAGTTGAGGCGCTCGTCCTCTAACTATTTCAACGGAGGGTCGCCTAGGCCTCCTACCAGGCCCCCTTCACCACCTCCCCCTGAGGTTGGCTGGGCTACAGCGACACATGAATTGAGCAAACTTCTCATACCAACAGACAGGCAAACGATGAGCTGCAAGCCTGATGAGCTGTCAGCTGAGGCAACTCGTGTCAGGCGTGACCGCCAGTCTCTACTCACTCCCCCGGCATCCACTGGTACTACACCAGACATTACCCCAAGCACTCGAATGAGCCTCAGAGAGCGAAAGGCCCCCAAACCAGCGGATAAAGCAGCTGAAGACAAAAAGGCGGAGGCTGTAGCACGAACCAGCCGTAGAAGAACCGTTGCAGGTGCGGCGATATTAGCTACTGAAAAAGCTGCCGCGCGGAGCGCTCCAAAGCCTGAATCTAGCTACAAGCAGGCTACCAAGCAATCGAACAGGAGGCTTAGTCTCGTATCCAACAGTTCTATTGCAACGGAACCAGCAACCGCAGCTACCATGAACGGCGCCAGGGTAACATCTCAACCATCTCTTCCAAACCGCCCAGGCAGCTCGCAAAGCTGCATTCTACCCAATACAAATACAAACTCGAGAGGCTCCGCCATTCCTCCTGTCAAAAAAACCAGAGCCCTAGCTAGTTCTCGTGACGCACCGAAGACAGCCCGTGCTGCTTCCAGGGCATCTGTTGCTACCAAGCCTAGTGTATCTACTTCCAATACCGCTGAGGCCCGTCAGCGACAAACTTCTGCGCAACAGCCGGCAAATGGCCCCGCTGCTCCAGCTGATGCAGATATCGATAGCTTGACAGCCGGCATGAAGAAGGTTAAAATCAATCTCACGACGAAGGCCCAACGTGACGCCAAGGCGGCCGCATCGGCCGCAGTGGCTAATATGCCAGCGCCAAATACTTCAGCGCCGGAACCGTCGAATACGGCTGTGACAGCATCCCAAGCAGCTCATGGGATTCCCGAGCAGTCGCAAGTCGATCATCCGGGAACACCGCCAAGACAACCACTTTCTCGGGCGGGTTCTTACATGAGTGAACTTCCACCGCCAACCCCTGAACCTTTAACCCCTCACCCCTCTATCGCCGACCGCCTGCAGCAACTGCAGGTAGCCACGGCGGCTCCTCTTCCCACAAGCTCGCCGCCTAGGTCTCTCACCCGACGATCCTCATCTGTATCTACTGCTCGTACCGTCACATCCACCACACCACCGCAACCACAAGCCGCAGCTCCATCGAGCAATGTCTTTATCCCTTACCAGCCCGAAGGCCCGACTCCCAAGGCCGGCCCTCGCGACGAGAAACTAAAGTGGTTGGAGCCCAATACCGCGACACCCAGTATAAGTCCTGCGAAGAGGGCAGATCTTCCTGTCTTCTCGAGCACAGGGGCTATTCCATTTTCAACGAAGAGGCCAACCAGTGGCAGCGAGATGAAGAGGGAAGATGACATCTGGGAGGTTCCCGAGACGCCAGGGAAAATGAAGAAGTAGAATTGTGCCATCATTATCGTTTTGCGCACCGTTTGTGTATAGGGCTTGTTTTATGCCACTATCGTTAATTGCGAAGCCGTTCTTAAACGGCATGGATGGGATTTTGTTCTGGTTTCCTGATGGTTATCACTTTGTAATTATCATGATACCCCTTTTTACTTCGTTTCTTGTCTGGGATATATTTATCTTAAGTAGTTATGGTTACTCTTGTCGGATATTATTAGAAACGGTAATAGTTCAAGATTATCGGCCCTGGAAATATGTGAGCAGTTGGGTTGATGAGAAGGTGGAGTATGGACGAGAGGAATGGGACCCATAAAGTACCATGGAGGGCGTAAACTAAGCTTCATCATTGGCTAGAATAGAAAGCGGTGAGCTTGACCCCGCCGATTCTGCCGTTATTTTCTAGTCCAATGCTTCGGACCGAGAGTATAAGAATAATACAACTCTGCCGGAAAACGTCTCTTTTCCTTTATTCTGCTGCAATCTTGCGTCATTCTATTTGTCCTTGGCTTAATTCAAAATAACTCAAATAATGGCTCTCCCAGAAGGTGCAATAATCCGCCATGCCGTCCGCGAAGGTACCTTTACTTCTCTCCCATACCCACAAGAACCCTCTACTAACCGACCTAGACGTTTCGACCATCCTCCGCCTAATCAACGAGCTCGCCGACTACGAAAAGGCCCTCTCCTCCGTCAAAGCCACCGAAGCTACCCTTCTCGAAACCCTCACATTCGCCCCCTCCATCACCAACTCCCCGCACCCTGACCTCCTCTCCACCACCCCCACCCGCCCTGCCGCCACGCTCCTCGCATTCACTCCCGAGGGGGAGGTCGCAGGCATGGCGTTATACTTTTACAATTACTCTACATGGCGATCCCGTCCGGGCGTGTACCTTGAGGACTTGTATGTGACGCCTATCGCGCGCGGAAAGGGGTATGGGAAGGCGCTGTTGGGAAAAGTGGCGGCGGAGGCGAGGCGAGTGGGCGCGGGGAGGCTGGAGTGGTGTGTGTTGAAGTGGAATAAGCCTAGTATTGACTTTTATGAGAGTGATGCGGTGGGGGCGGTGAGGATGGATGACTGGGTTACGATGAGGGTTGAGGGAGAGGGGTTAGAGAAGTTAGGAAGAGAGGAGTAGGTGGTTGTGATGGTATTGGTATTGTACATATTATATAGTCTATATATGGGTCTTGTATCGTACAAAAAGCGGACGATCGCCGGCACTCTCGCCGTCGTATCTAGCCGTTGGTCGGGACTGATTCCCTGGTATCTATCTCCTCCTGAGGTATCACCCTCCCCTTAGCTGGAGTTTTCTTTTTCCCTTTCACATGCGCTCCGTCTAGATCTTCGATCCCTTCAAACAAACTCAAATCACGCTGTGCAACTTTCTTCGGCTCGGGCCTGTTTGCCGCGATCCTAGTCCCACCCCACGTATACACCCAGTCTCTCACCTCCTCATCCCAGTGCGCCTTCGGACATAGCTCCCAAATCTTCGCATACATCCGCTGCATATATTTGGGCGTCAGGTCATGCCACTCGCGCTGGTCAATCTCCGCCTTCCGCACTTTCGAATGTGCATGTCTAATCGGCGACTTGAGATACTCCACGCTCAACAACCCTTGGCCCTCATCCTTCACTCCAACCCGCGTTCTCCTCTTCGGCGCACCCTCCCACTCCACCACTCCCAGCGCCAAATCCCGCAACCGATTCCACTCTTGCTCCGGCAGCGGTGGCAATATCTTATCCATCGTCGACGCCAACCAGCGCTTTCGCATCCCCTCCTCCCGCTTCCGCGTGGTTGGCCTCAAGAAGATATTCTCCAGCGGAACAGGCGCATACGCAGCTCTCAATTGGACGCGGTTGCTCCTCGGTGGGTAGCGCAGAATCTGATCCGCAATTAACCGCTCAAACGCTGTTGGCGGCGCATCGTGCGGTTTCGCGGGTATCAAGGCCCCGCCCATTGGGGCCACTTCTGTGGGCGGCTCCAGTTTGCGGCGCACTGCGGGGGATATGGCGGTGGGCGGTTCGGCATCCTTGTGGAGACTTTGTTCGGAGAGGAATGCATGGAGGAGGGTATGTCGTCGGTGGCCGGCGCGGCCGTAGGTGTGATAGAGGACTTTGGTGAGGGCGGGGAAGTCCCCGTTTGTAGCGCGGGTGAGGAAGGAGAGGGCTTTCCGCGCGCGGTAGGCGCCGATTTTGGGGGTCGTCACATGGCGAAAGCGGTGGAGGATGTGTGCGTGGAAGTATTGGCGTGAGGGGCCGTCGGGGAGGTATGAGCAGGTGCGGAGGAGAGCACGCAGGAGGTGGGTCGGGTTGGTCGTAGTGGTGGTAGAGGTCATGATGGGTACAGCCTCAAAATTTACATTATTGACTGGGAGAAACCGGTCTTAAGCAAATGCTTAAGTGGCAGGTTATGGGTGCATCTTGATAGGATGGTGTTTCGGCCTCGAATCGCAATTGCCGTGTTAAGTTTCACATATTCCATATATCAACTTCGCCAGTGGATATGGTATGGGTCCAAAAAGTTTGTGAGAGCCTCAGGCAACACATTCTATACCGCGTTTCTTTCGTGGGAGACTGACGCGTGAGTTACTCGCACGCGTGCACAGAGAACAATGCCCAAATTTTTTTAAAAAATGTATAAACAAATGCCAAATAAAGATAGGAGATTAATCAAAACTAAATAATGACACAATTACAGCAAAATACAGCGTATTAATAGGCTTTAGATTCTTCAGTTCTCACTTTTAACACGTCGCGCTTCACGCGTTACAACTCAATTGTAATGTTCCCTAGGCATGGAGAAGTAGCGTCAAGTCTTAAGTCACTCTCGGTTTCTCTCCTCCAACCCCCCCTCCCCCACACAAATTCCCACACGCCAGAGACACTTATACTTCCTATTTCGGTCGACGCGACGTGTTCTGCTCTTATACTTCCTGTACCGCGTGTGTAATATCTTGTAAATTACGAATAGCCTCATCCGTTTATGCGCCTACGCTTGCGCCGAGTCGAGTCTAGACAACCCTGCTAGAGTTGACGGACCTCTACGCGGACCTCGCGACTGGCACCAATCTCACTCAACCAATTCTCCCCACGACCTCATCCTCACTCATGGCCTCGACGACCATCGCTGCCTTCCCATCGACGTCTTCAAATACCTACCCTCGGCCTACGTCGTCGTCGCAGCACTCCCACCATCGCGCCCTCTCCTTTGCCTCGAACCAGAGCAACCACGATACGGTGACCGGCCAAGTGTTGCCGGCCTCGTCAGCGCCAGCTCCGTCGCCCTCGCCCTACAACCAGAACTCCCAGATGTCGTTCAGCATGAGCCAGGGCTCGCAGGGCAATGGCCTGATGATGCAGCCGGGCGCCTACAGGCAATTCCCCGACCAGAATGGAGCCAGCATGAGCGTTCCCGCGCCGCAAATATATTCGGTTTGTTGCAATTTCCGTATCTGCGAATGCCGTACTAACTTCGATAGGCTGTGTACTCTGGAGTTGATGTATACGAAATGGAAGTCAATCGCATAGCTGTCATGCGTCGCCGCAATGATAGTTGGCTCAATGCGACCCAGATCCTTAAAGTCGCCGGCATTGAGAAGGGCAAGAGGACCAAGGTCCTAGAGAAGGAGATTCTCATTGGTGAACATGAGAAAGTGCAAGGAGGTTATGGAAAATACCAGGGCACTTGGATCAAGTTCGAAAAGGGGTTGGAGTTTTGCAGGCAATATGGCGTGGAGGAAATTCTGCGTCCGCTCCTCACTTACGACATGGGCCAAGATGGAGGGATTGCTGGACATGGCGGTGTGGACACTCCAACAAAGGAGCAAGCAATGGCTGCAAACCGAAAGAGACTATATAATGCGGGGAACGAAGCTCGTCTTAGCGGGCAATCGGGAACGTTCTTTAAGAATATCTCCTCGACGGCTTCCCACGCCGTCGCAGCGATCAGCAAGGCCCGATTCGACTCGCCCGCGCCTCGCATACGCAATGGGAATCGCCCTCCGAGTTTCAGCCGTCAGTCATCACAACAGCAAATCGACGAAAACGCTTTCCCGGGATCTCAGCAGAGCATGCAGAGCTTTGCATCTGAATCTAGCTATAACTTGAACGGTGACTCTGCATATGCAACTCAGAGTGGTCCACATTTTTCACATATGGGTAGCCAAAATGAGTTTCAGGAGCCGCCGCGGAAGCGAGTACGGCCATCACCCAGCATCAGCTTATCACAGCAGACCGAGCCATTCTACGATATGCGGGAGCCGTCGCCCACTGAGCCAAACGACTCATTCGTGTATCATCAACATGCCCAAAACTCTTTACAGGACGACATAGTACCATTACCATTGCCACCACTTCCGTTTTCCTCGAGCCAGCCAGCAGAATCGAAACGTGCACTTCTAATGTCTCTATTTATGGACCAGACGAGGGCGGAATTTAGCCGCCATGAAGCTTTCCTCAGTCTCTCAGGAGAAGATCTTGACATGCCTATTGATAACACCGCGCATACCGCTCTACATTGGGCGGCAACACTGGCACGGCTTCCGTTATTAAGAGCCCTTATCAACAGCGGGGCCAGCATATACCGAGTCAATAACGCTGGCGAGACCGCATTGATGCGCGCCTGTGCTGTTACGAATAATCTTGACTTTAGTGCCTTCCCGGATCTCCTCGAGCTACTAGGTCCTACTATCGAGATGAAAGATGGCCGTGGGCGAACAGTCCTCCATCATATTGCCGTCACCTCCGCTGTGAAGGGTCGTAGCCAGGCCAGCAAATACTACCTCGAGTCTCTACTTGAATTTGTTGTCCGACAAGGCAGTGCGCCCAGCAGCCAGCAGATGTTCCTTGGTCAAGCACCGGCGGTTAAATCTATGGGCATCGGGCGCTTCATGTCGGAGATTGTCAATGCCCAGGACAAGTCTGGAGATACAGCTCTTAATATTGCCGCCAGAGTGGGGAACAGGAGTATCATCTCGCAGCTGCTGGAAGTAGGCGCCGACGCAGGTATTCCCAACCGTGCAGGCCTTCGTCCTGTTGACTTTGGCATTGGAGATCCGACAGAGATCGGTGATAGACCCAGCACCACCGTAGATAAATCTCTAAACAAGGCAACTCGCGAGAACAGTGGGGACGTGATATCTTGTAAGTTTCCACATGTACTCCTTTATACAGTGAGCACATAACTAACTCCCACAGCAATTACCACTCTCCTCTCCCAAACTGAAGCCGAGTTTGCCCAGGAGATGACCGCCAAACAATCAGCTATCGACTCTATCCACACCCAGCTCCGCTCCTCCTCCGCCCACCTCGGCGAAGAGCGCCGCCGCCTCGAGCGTCTCCAGCACCTCGCCAAGGCGCGCGACGAGCGCAAATGCAAGATCGCCAATCTACGCCGCGCAGGTGACGACGAGTCCTTCCGCCTGCAACAAATCAAGGCACAGCACTCACCATTGGCGGGACAGAGTGAAGACATGTACCTTGGCGAGGCGGATGTAGCGTTTGCCTGTCTGCCTGAGAACGTCGGCCCGGATGAGGTGCTAAGGAATCCGGCGCTCGTGGCATCGATTCCTGGGCACGGAACGCTACGAGCGAGGGTGGCAGCGTACCGTGCTAATAATGAGAGGCTAGAGAGAGCGGTGGGGGAGCTGAGGAGTAAATCCCGCGAACTCGAGGTGAAGTACCGCAAGACTATTAGCCTGTGTACAAGAGTGCCGGAGGAGAGGATCGATGATGTGCTTGAAGGACTGTGGAGGGCTGTAGATAGTGAAGGTGGTGATGTTGAATTAGGGCGTGTGAGAGAGTTTCTGACGAGGGTTGAAGGGGTAGAGTAAGAGGAGGAATACGATGGGACTGTGAGCGGCTGTACATATAATGTGCTGGTGACGACTGGGTTGGCTTTTTGAATATCGCGCGAGTCTGTTGGGTCTGCGCGTCTGTTGGATAATTATTACGCATTGGTGCCGGCGTCGGCGCTTGGTATGGCTTGAATCGGAGGTTTGGAAAATACGATTGAATCAGCTTTTTTATATATCACTTCTGTTCCTATATTGCTTGGACGATTACTGTGAATTAAATAAGAATTCTTAGTTACTGAACACTGTAATTACGTTCTCATTGATTAGAGCGCGGAACAAGAGCAAGCAGCCTCGCTAAATCCCACTCCATCCAACATTCGCGATTCAAAAACCTCAAACCCCCGCTATTTGTATTTAATTAGGTCACGATTACTTATAGCCGCTATCACTTGGGACGTTCACTCTTCTAGCACGGAATTATTAGTCGACATTTGCGATCAAGCCGAGAAAGAGAATGCCTTAAGTGGTAATCACAAACTAGGAGCTCCAGTTATCAAACTCTCAGACGGCATAGCTGTCAAATTTGGACATGGCGTGAAATCCGCCGAGGCTAGAACACAGGAGTTTGCACGTCAAAATACAGATGCCAACATCGTCCACATCCCTCGAGTTTACCGCTTCTTCGAACGCCACGATCCTCTATGGAGCTGCCCAACAGGTTACCTATTCATGGAATACGTTCCTGGCCCGACGCTTAAAGAGCTCGACCTTGATGTGAGAACCGACATCATTCCTCGCGTAGCTCAAATTATTGCTCATCTTAGGCAAATCCAAGGTGGCCAGGTACCAGGACCTATCGGCGGTGGCTATCCAGAAGGTTACCTTTGGGGCGAGTACGGTGCCAACGCCACTTGCCTCTGTATCGGATTTGAACTCGTGGCTCAATAGACGTCTCACGTTGCAGGATATGTCGATAGATATTACTGGATATCCTCTAGATTTGTGCCACTTGGATTTATGTCGGCGAAATATGATTCTCAGGAATGATAAAATAGCATCTCTCTGTTTGACTGGGGCTGTGCTGGGCTTTATCCAAGATTTTATGAGGTTATAGCTCTCTCTTATCTCAGGCCTTACAGCAAACCCTATGAAGACCCACTGATAAAAGCAACGACAGCATTATTGGGTTTTACTGAGGAGAAGAAACGGTTGATGGTCCAGGTGCAGGTTGCTCGTGCTGCCAGCCTGCGATATAGATTGTAAATAAGACTACATTATAGAGAATCAATCACAAACTAACTGCTGAAGCAGTGAGACTCCGATGCATCTTATTCCATCCCCGGAGAACGCTATTTCATTTGATACTGTAGGGCCATTACCGGATCAATAAAATGGCCCTCTGTGACCACCGTAATGTGTCAAAGGAGTTTCCTTATACGTGAATATGCTTAAATTGATTTGTCCGCGCCTAGTGACCACAGTTTGTCCGCTTCTTGAACATCGTTTTCAATCAATATTTATAAAAAGGGCCCATTGTGATGAGGTCGATGTAGAAAATGCCAGTACGCATGCTGCCTAAATACCAAAGGACTCTATGTCTCTAGTGATTACAACAAACGTTAAATTTAAACTCGTAATTAGTAAAGACTATATCATATTAGTTAATCAGAAATAAAGCCAAAGAGAGAAATTTGTCTGCATAGATTGCTATCAGGGCTCTTTCCTCCATATTAGTGATCATCGTCATCGGCATCGTCCCCTCACTAGCGTGTAAACGGCCAATTTTGACAGTTACCCGTTAGTTCCGTTCCACCGGTAGTGGGTCCGGAACTTACTAACCGACCTACATATACAGCCGTCCCACTTCAATCCGTCATTGGCACGCACTTTGAAATGGAAGCCGAACACCGAACAGCGAATATAAATATATGTGGGCTTACCAATGTTTTCTCACTTTGTGGCGTAGATGCGTCATAACCGTGATGGCAAATAAATAGTTTCGGAATATTTATATTCATCTTGATGCCCGCCTGGTTATGGCCATCGCGCGATGAATTTTTACCCTGAAGCCAGGCAGCCCAAGAGGCGCCTGAGTTCCACAAACCCGACCCTCCACGACATCCGGCTTCAGTTGTTCAAAGCCGTTGGTGGTAATTTTATCATACTTCAGGTTTTATTTTTCGGCCTTTTCTGCTACATCTTTGGCTCTCTTTTCCAGCAAACTAGCCATACGCATAACCTCACTGTTGCGTTTGTTGACTATGACGGTGGTGCCATTGGCGTCGCCGTGCGCGACGCATACAAGCAGCTTCAGGGGGATAGCTTCCCTGGGCTCATCGAGTTTTCTCCGGAACAATATGCACAGCCATCTACTCTTGAATCTGGGGTCTGCCATGTCGATTTCTGGGCTGCGCTCTACATTTCACCCAATGCATCCAACCGCCTATCGGAGGGTCTGAGAGGAGGTGCCGCATCGTCTTCCTACAACCGCAGCGACGTCCTGAGCTTCATATGGAACGAAGCCCACTATTCTACTACGGCTGACAGCGTTGCGGCCAAGCTCGAAGCCTTGTCCGAGGCCGCTCGCATAGCCTACTCAAAAAACAATGGCCCTGCGGCTCTTCAGACACTACCCGCAGGAGACGTAGCTGCAGTATCGGTCTTCTCCAACCCATGGCAACTTGTCTCTATCAATCTCCAGCCTACCACCCAGGGCTCCAGGCTAATTTACAACACGCTGGTGATCATCCTTATCCTGCTCCAGGAGTTCTTCTATCTCGGAATTATCAACGGTCTGTACGCCAAATTCAAAATATACGGCCGCGTTCGTCCCCACCGAATCGCCATCGTCCGCCTGACCGTCTCAGTTTTGTACACATTCGTGGGCTCACTAAGCACGACGGGCGCCATCTGGGCATTCCGCGCCGGTTGGGACGTCAACGGCGTGCAGTTTGTCTTAACATGGATGGCACTGTGGCTATTTGCCCACCTGAACTTCCTCGTGTTCGATGTCTTCAGCATATGGCTGCCTCCTCTCGTCGTCCCTATGGCACTTGTTAGTTGGATTATGCTCAACCTCACCTCAATCCTCCTCCCTTTTGCCCTACAACCTGGCTTCTACCGCTGGGCGTACGCTCTGCCCACGCACGCTATATATAACGTCCTGGTCGATATCTGGTCCCGCGGTTGTAACCCGGTGCTCCACTACGCATTACCGGTCATGTTTGCGTATGAGATATTAGGTCTGGCTATCAGTGCGCTAGGTGTCTACAGGCGCTCACATTACGGGTTTCTCGACCTAGAGAGAGAGGAGAAGGCTTTCCAGGCTAAGATTGCAGAGTCATTAGCAATGGCATTGGCCAGTGAGGAAAGCGACGAGGAGAGGCGCGTGGGACGCGAAGGTGAAGAAGGCGAGGCCGTTGCTGGTGACGAGGAAAGAGGTGCCGTTGTGCCTATGCACAGACGTGGGACCATCACCACGGTTGCAGATAGGGAGGAGATGGCGGGACGGATATGGAGGGAGACGTCAAAGTTGAGGCAGGATAGGTCGCGCACAGAGGCCGAAGCGAATTTTGGGGGGCCATGTTTCGACCTGGCGATTAATAGGTGAGGATATAGTGTCATGTAAGAACATGTAGAACAGAATGATTTGAAGTAAAATAAAATAGAACATCAATTAGATTTGTATCATCTGCCAATATTATTTCTCACTTCTCATCATTCCGAATATACAGATCGACCGACCACTTACAGCCTTGGTGGTTGATCTCGGAGATCGTGCCAGCCGCGAGCCCTCTGATTGGCCAAAACGCACGACAAGTGCTTCAGTAAGACGCGGCTGTGGACTGTGGCCTTATCGCCCCTTCCCGAGCACTCCCTTCGCATTTATACCCTCAAGAGTCATCCCCGGACCCCATCACCCCTTCCCCAAATCCATCAACACCAACGCCATCATCCGCATCGCGTCAATTGCATCAAACCCACCAAAAACCCCCAACCCAAAGCCCTCTGACGGTCAAACCCGCGCCACCCACCAGCAAAAATGGCAATCTACAGCTCCGTCCCACCCCCGAACCAACAACCCTCCGTCGACATCGAAACCTGGACCCTCCACGCCCTCCAACACCTCGACATCTCACCCCTGCAAATCCCCCTCCACGACACCCCTTCTGCTGCCACCGTCGCTCCTCCCGCAGCGCCAAAACCCCGAACCACGCTCTCTAAACCCAAACCCCCAGCACCCTCCTCCAAACGCCGCGAACTAGCCGAAAAGGGCAAAGAAGGAAGTCGTCGCCGCAAACGCTGGGAAAACGACCGTCTCATTGGCGTCCCTGGCGTTGTTGCGCCATCGTCCCGGGACTGGGAAGTCCACAGCACTAGCCCCGTGAGACGCGTGCCGTACTACCTCGCTCCGCTTTGGGAGGGGGTTGCTGAGTCGCACCGTCGCAGCGGTAGTGGGAAGAACGGCGTGAAGGAGGAAGAGAGGGGTCGCGTGCCTAGTGAGTTGAGGGAGAGGATCCGGAGGGGGAAGGTGGAGGGGGAGATGCTGAGGAAGTTGGAGGGTGAGGTTAGGCGGTTTGTGGTTGAGTGGGAGGAAGCTGTTAGGGCTGGGGTGGAGGAGGAGAGGGAGTTGGAAGGGGAGGGGGAGAGTAGTGATGAGGAGGTTGTGTTTGTGGGGAGGGATTTGTCGGCTAGGACGTTGAGGGAGAGGGAGGAGGAGAGGAGGGCGAGGGTGGAGAGGGAGAGGGAGAGGTGTGTGTTTGAGGCGAGGGTGGGGGATAGGGGAGGGGCGTTGGGGAGGTACCTTGTTCATGCGTTGGCGGGGTATTACGGGTTGAAGAGCTGGAGTGTTACGGTTGGTGGGGGGAGGAGGGCGTTGGTGGGGATTAAGGAGGCTGGGGGGGAGATGCCGAGGCCGTTGTATGCGATGGTTTAAATTTGGGGTTTGGGAAGAGTTTGTTAGAGTGTATAGATGCTAAGATTGTTATGGCTTTGACACTGCTTGCTGTGATGGTATGGGGTGATAACAGTCACGGGAGTGATTGCGTGAGAATATATGAGAAATTCTAGGATTCGCACTCGATGCAACCGGTATTCTAATCCGACTTCAAACTCCAACTAACACGCCATGCCCAAATTGCAAACTCAATCCGTACACGTAAATCCGTCAACTGTATGCATTGATACCCATATCCCACACAACACCAATACCTTTCGCATCTGCAAAGATACACTTACAGCTCTGCAAATGCAAGCTCGTAGACCAAACCCAGTGTCAAGCGTGCGTGCTGGAGCATATGGTCGAATGAGAGATACTCAATCTTATCATCCTGCGTGTGGATCTTGTCGTCCGAGTACTTAAAGTCAGACTCAATCACAAATGCCGACGGGTAGCCAGCCTTGCTCGCCGACGCATGGTCACTGCAAGCGTACCCGCACTTGGTCTCAACGTATGGAATATCGCAGTACTCCGTCACCACAGTCTTGATGAACTCGGTCAAAGCTGGGTCAACGAAATCGGTGATCACACCCACACTCTCGGGTTCTCCGGCATCGAGAGTCTTCTGTACGTAACCAGTCATGTCCTGCTGCAACATAGCCCTCACGTCGCGACCCTCCTTCTCATATGCGCTGAAGATGGCTTGGGAGCCGAGCAGGCCGCCCTCCTCAGCAGAGTACCAGTGGAACTCGATGGTGTTGGTCGCGTTACCCTGCACGACGGACTCATCGGTCAACAGCACACGAAGTGCCTCAAGAATAGTGACCGTTCCGGATCCGTCGTCATCAGCACCAGGTGCTGGAAGGAAGGCAGGCAGGAACAGGTTAATGCTGTCCTGGTGTGCACCAATAACGACCGTCTTATCGCTCTGACCGGGAATGGTGGCGATAACACTGTTCTGGCCCCACGAATGCGGGAAGTGCTTCACATGTGCGCCGTGCTTATCAGCACCCGCAGCACCGACCAACTCGGTCACTGTCTCATGAAGCCAGGCGGAGGACTGAGCACCGTAGCTGGACTTGTAGTAGCGGGTGTAGAATGATGTGAACTTCTCCAGATCAGCACGCATGTTGGACTTGGAGAGAGTCTTGAGGAGGGGCTCTAGATTGGCCTGGTGCACGGGCGCTTCGGGGAAGACACGCTTCTTGCTTGCGTGAACGTTGTAGGAGCCCAGGTATTGGGTGTCGGTGATGTCCATGAAGTTGATGTTTTGCTGGGGAACGGTTAGCAAGTATATAGGACAGAAGGGCGGCAGACTTACTCTCTTGAGATCCCACTTATCCTCCTCTGTCACCAGCCTTGTCTCCCCGGGAGACAACTCGATGAGATATTTGGTTGCATCCTCGCCATTGTCGCTGTTGAGGACGACCTGGTCGGTCTCGTGCTTCTCGACGAAGCGAGCGTTGATGGCTGAGGCTGACAAGGCCAGCACGAAGAGAGTTGTGAGCTTCATTATGAGCTCTGAGTGTTTGATGTGAAAGGTTATACTATAAAGATAGCTGTGATGAAGGTTGATGGAGAGGATGAGTCGTCGAGATGTAGGCGCTGTTGTCCTGCACTGTACCTGGCGGGATGACTAGCAAGTGGAGCATCGGCTGTGTGGCTGGAGAGGGAATCGGGTCAGGCTCCGAAAGGCGGGGCAGTGGCTGAGAGGCGCTAGTCTATATTAGGCGAACACGTCAAATCCACAGATAAGGTGCAAGATGCAGTTCTTCAGATGATATAATGATTTAAATATTTGAGTGTTCAGGGCATTGGAACTGTCTTATTGATTTGATTGTCGCCCTGGTTGTGCGTTCCACATAGCTTCGTGATCTTTTTGTGTCTATGAGTCGTGGTCAGGGAGCAAGACATAGATTCAAGTACAATGAGCGGTAGTCATGGAGCTTTCACGCCCTGTACACGAGCTGTCCTTGCTTGTGATTTGCACGGGACTTGCACAACCAGAGCACAAACCCATGATCCATAACGTTGGGTAGATATAGCATTGCTAACTTACACATAGGATCAGATATTGCTGTGATCCAAGCTACATATATAGATGGATCATGCCTTTGTGGAGCTGATTCAGGCTAAGCACGAAGCACAGGCCATAATATATAGATTGATGGGTTGATGGTGGGGGCGCACGCGCTGGCGTTGGTGGGCCAAGGTCGTCGCTCAACATACAGTACAATGGTGAATCTCAGCCATTCTGTGGTGGTAACCAGGTTGTATCCTGGAACCACTTTTCGCAGAGTTACCCAAGGAACTGGGCGCCTGTGAGATGCTTTGTTTGGAAATAAGAGGCGCACCCGGGCGAGGGCGATGCGGTGGGAACTCCAAAACCATATGCAGTGCGACGTCGAGATTGACTTTTCGATCACTGGCAAGGGAAGGACCAGACACTGGTATCAAATGAGATATATTGGTGACAACGGAAACGAAACCGTGGCGGGCAACACACAAATCCATGATCACCATGGATAGGTCACGACATCCCTTCACGGCACGGGAAGGGAGGGTTTATTACTGTCGGTGTCTCGGCGTTATACATACCATAACCATGGGTGGCTGGCCACCGTAACCGTGACTTTGACCTTGACTTTGACAAACATCAAGTCGAGTGGGGGTTACCTAAGAAGTAAGACTTTTGAGGATGTCTGGGATGGTCTGGGATGTCTGGTGACTGCCTATAGTGGCCAAACTGTGCATGATTTTGCAGGACCAGAGCCGTGGCTTGGTACACATTTTGGTGCTACCCCGCAGTTTAGACGTGGGAATACGACCAGATACAGCTTCATGGGCAGGACGCCTCCCAACGTCCAGCGTGGGGATTGGCTGATTGCTCCGATGTTCCTTTGGTGGCCCCCCCTGTTTGTGTGTTTCATGGGAAGAGGCGGCCATCAGTTTGCTGTGGGTGGGATGAAAAAGAGTTGAGGGCGTTGAGGGGATCTCCTCTGTGCATGTTGTATTGCGCAGTATGTATGTATGCAAGTATGTATGTAAGTATGTATTGTCTTGCACAGGTAGAGTATGCGTACGCAGAAGGAGTGGCACAAACGACTGCATCATGAGCGTTGAGAGCACCTCATTCGCCGATCGAAACTAGCCGGGTCTAGGTTGGGAATTTGGGGCATGCGTACGCGTTCGTTCCAGTTCCAGCTGGACATCAACATGAGCATGAACCACCAAGGTTATACTTGACCATGTATATTGTAAAAGTAGAAGTAGAAGAGACTTTGGGGAGAGATATGTGCATGTGGTACAATACAACATCCTATAGGGGTGTAGCGCAGTTTACAGAAGTGCATGAGTGTGGTATGAGAAGGGTAAAGGTATGTAGAAATGCTCCAAAAGAGGACTTCAGAGACGACTAAGAGCGAGTACGTACACTGGACTATGCAAAGGTTGCTTCCCCCCTCGCCAACAGCATCCATATCATTGGTGCATATCTGCTGAGTCATACGAAATATACAGGTAATTCGTTGGTTTGATTGGCTGACAGTCACTCCAATCCCCCCGCAATGTAGAAGATACAATCCGGTACGTCATCGATTTCAGCTGGGTAGCTGTCTTTGTAGAGTACCAGCTTTTTCTGATTCTTCTCCAGGCTTTTCTGATGTCGTTGTAGCATTTCCCCTTACGCAACTTCCCAGCTTCAAGAAGAATGTCTTGGAAATACTTGATTTTATATAGACTAACACTGCTTACTGCCATGTACCTAACCCCTAATATAATACGTATAATACATACAACACAATACAATACAATACAATACACTACTTGCTCTACGACTCCCTCTGCTTCTTCTGCTCACTCTCTTATTATTATACCAGGGCAATCGAAGTGTCATCAGCTCCTGTTTGTTTGTCCCCCCTTGTCCCTTGCTCTTTTTTCCGTCTCGTCCCTTCCGATCCCATCCCACTATATCCCACTCTCCCACTCTCCCACTAACAATATACTAACACCAGCAACCCTGGAAGACCCTGATTCCACGCAGCCACCACCAACCAGCCTAGTCGAAAACCAAGGACAGGGAGAGACAAGGCCCATTTCTCTTTCCTCTCTTCTCGACTCCTCATCTTCAACTTCCTCACAATTCCACAAACACAGGTATCGATACAGTTCAGTTGGTGAGTTTGCAAAGCTATCCTCCAACCTCTACTCCCTCGCTCTACCTACGCGAGTGGAAGCTGACTGAGAGTAAGATTGTAGTCAAGTTCGGGGTAGGGAAAATCAAACTAGTTGCTCGCATCCGCTCTCCCCCGCTCTCCAACGCACCGAGGCTCCCTCTATACTTGTTGACACCGTGCTCGGGACGCCGTGCAGCATATCAAAATGGACAGACTCCACCAGAGTAAGCCGCGAGCTCCATTTCATTTACACTTCTGCCTATGTGGAAAAGGTGCTAACTTCCTCCAAGTCAACCCATTCGTCAAGCGCGAAACCCACGATCCCCAGACAATTTTCTGGTATAAGATCCTCACTACTCTATCATGGCTCCTTGCCGTTCTCTCCAGCGTCTTCTATACCTTCCACGCACCACACGATGATGTAACCAAGCAGCGAACAATCTGGGGCCAGAATAAACATCACCACACTGCCTTTGCCCTCAACTCGTGCATTGCATCCATCTATTGGTAGGCTCCTCTGACACCACCACCGATACGTCACATCGCTAACAAATGCCAGGATTGTGCTTTTTATCCTTCAAGGTGGTTACATCTGGCACCTGTTCTCGGCCAACGCCGAATATGTCCAGGCCGCGGCATCAGTGGGCAGCCACTTCATCTTCAACAACCTTCTCCACTTTGCCTTCGTCATGCTCTTCGTCCGATCACACTTCGTCTGGGCTGAGCTGATCCTGATCATCAACTTCTTCAACCTGTCATCGCTCTACTTCCGCCACCCTGCCACGCCTCGCTTTGTCCACCTCCCAGCTGTCTCAGGACCCCTGGCCTGGGCATTCGTTGCTTTGTACTGGAACGGAGCCATTGCTTTCAATGCGGAGGGTCTGTTTGGCCGCATCCTTGCCAACGTTGCTGTCTGGGGTATTCTTGTCTACGGACTCTTCTTCCTCGTCACCTTCAAGGTTAGTATCCCAAGTAGCACCCCCCAAGACAGCTGTACTAATACCATCATAGGACTACACCATTGGCTTTTCCCTTAGTGTTCTCAGCGCCTCCCTCGGTGTCGGCCAATTCCTCCGACAGGTCATTGCCTTCCAGTGGATCTTTGCCTTCACCATCATGGCCACCCTCTTCGTCGCCACCATTGTCATTACTCTCCCCGAGATCTTCGGTGCTCGCTTCCGCAGAGGAGAGACTGTTGTTGCTGAGGACCAGGAGAGAGCTCCTCTCTTGGACGACAACTAAAAGACTTGGGGAGAATGGATATTCTCCGTGTCGAAGCCGCAAGGCTGCTGTGAGGATCTATGGTCGAAATGGACAGATACGAATGATACGCTTTTGATGTTTTATGTGGGGATTGGATTACGCGCTCACTTTTGAAAGGACCTAATATTCTGCTCTTCCCGATGATGGATGGATGACTACTCGTTCTTATTTTTCGTGAGGATTTTCGTTTGAAACTTTCTTAAATGCATGCCTGGGAGTTTTTAAGGTCGTGATGATCTATTTGCGCAGATTGAACCAGAATACAAATTAGGCAATATGGAAGTTGGGTTATCTTTGATTCAGTTCCACCATAAATAAATATAAATACTTGGGTTTGCTTTTTTGAAATCGAGCTTGCTCATCACCTGTTTGGTGATGTGGATGGAGCTGAAGCTCCATATAACTCGGTGGGGCTACAGGGGTACGAGGCCCACAAAAACAGTCTAGCTGCGTTAGATTTAGCGCCATAGTTTTAGTGTATCGCGGGGTGGCCCAAGCTCTGGGACTTTTCTCAGCGACGACAACATCGATTGACCCCAAACATGGACTGGAGAGGATTGGATTGATTTGTTCATTGAGGAGCAGCTGCCCTTTGGGCTATTCAAACATGTCGCCTCGGACGCTCTCTTCGTTCCTACGAATCAGAACCATAATCTTTATTACACGACAATCCCAACCCCTACAGAAAGTCTCGTCCCTCGGTTTGAGGCAAACGAGGCTCTACACACTGAACCGCGATGATCAGTTTGACGACGACAACGGCGCCGCCCCTTCCCAACACGAATCACCCAACACGAAACTCCGCAGCCTAATCAACAACATCCCCCTCGACCAAAAAGTCCGCTACATCCGCGACGGCTCCCAGGACACACACCCCACCCCCGACCCCACCCTCCTCGAAGCAATCTTCAAACCCACCACCCTTCCCTACACAGTCGGCACAGACATCTGCCACCTCCCCCGCATCCAACACATTCTCCAGCGCCAGCTAGCCGACCCGCTCTACGTAGAGCCCGACATGCCGCGCTTCTGGACCCGCGTCCTCCACCCCCTCGAGGCGCGGTATAGCGGCTGGAAGAGCGGCGGCGCTCTCGAGCGTAGTGCACGATTCATTGCGGGGCGATGGGCTGCAAAGGAGGCGGTTATTAAGGCGTTTGCGGCGGCGTATCCGGGGTTGGATAAGATCTTTATGCATGATATTATTATCATGAATGCGAAGGTCCAGAATGCCGTCTTGGAGGCGCAGAAGGCGGCAGTGCGCATTGCGGCTAAAACGGGCGGAATGATACCGCAGCAGCTGCAGGGGTTCGAGTTGGCGGCTGCTGTGTCGATGGGTGCGCCGAGGGCGTTTGTGAAGGTTCCGGTGAAGGAGGTCGGGTGGGTGGAGGTCAGCATGAGTATTTCGCATGATGGGGAGTATGCGAGTGCTACGGCGGTGGTGGCTGTTGATCCGAGGATTGCGGGGGTTAGGAGGGAGAAGAGTGTTGCGAGGGGGGTGATTGCGAAGACGTATACCAATGCGAGGTATGCGTAAGCTTTCTACTGACGGCTGTGGTTCCGGGGAAGATAAGTAAATGCGAGGTAGGGTGTATATACGACGCGGGGGTTATTTTGATTTTGGGTAGAAGTGGGTGTCTTGGTTTGGGTCTGGAGTTGCTGGATATACCATTTTGCGGTGCGTATTATGTATGTGTATATTATCTCCTACCTCATATTTTGCACATTCTTCTCTCGGATGTAGTGTTTCATGTCGATGTTATATTGCATCTTCTCTTGAACCAGGGGCTGGGTTTTCCACCTGGGTTCTTTATGTTTTCAAACCTTAACTGCAGCCTTCTCAGAAACATCCATATTATTCATGTCAGGCAGGGTTATAGACTCTTGAGGCCGAAGTTGCTGGCAAGTGTTGCTTGGTTCACCATAAACTCTCAATATACAGATGTAAGAGCTTCACTTGGATTATCCTGTAACGGAAAATCCACGAAAGTATTTCTAGGCACAAGTATCCATATCCATATGCGGGAGGTATCTTCATAACAAGGTTTCAGTGTATGTGCTGTGCTAGTTGACGATGAAGTGAAGTCGAGCTGCCTCAGGGAAAGTGAGAGACTTTGCTAGTATTTTGATTAATGAGATGGTGCAGATTTGGAAACCGAGTATCTCGAGCATATTAAATGGTGATATACGGCTTTGATGTTTCCTGGAATACTATTCAATCTTCGATTCTCTATCGAGGAAGTTCTTGGGCTCTTCAGAACTTGCCAGCCGGACAACTTGCTATTCTCCCATTTTGTGCTTATGGAATTGGAACATAATACGAAGTTTGGCTTCCCGAGACTTCTTTCCGCGAAGTTCTATTGAGAAGTTGTGAGAAGGTTGGGATTCCACAATTCTGGTATTAAAGTTATTGTCTCCTCGTCCTCTCTCAACTTCACCTTCTTCCTTCATCCCTCTCCCCGCAACAACCTTTCTTCTTGACCACCCCACAACAACAAACTTCTTCAACCAGCTCTTTCACAACTACAATAACCCTTCTACCTTGAGGGATCTCAAGCTTCTTTCTTCAACCAGCTACTCAACAACAGCCCTTCTTCCCCGAGCACCTCCTTTGAAATAATCCACCAACCCCTCTTTATCAAAGCACCACACAACACTTCAGCTTCCTCAGTTACTCGCCGCGGCGTATCTTCTTTCCGTTCCTAAGAACACGATACTCTAACAACAGAACAAACTTCAAGTAAGCACAATCCATCACCCTCTACCCCGGATCGACACCTTCATCACTCCACTTTCGAGCTTTCCGCCCAAACTCATTCACCCCCCTTCCGATCCTGAGTCGATCTTGATCGTCTTTTCTTTTACCACATGTTTAAGATTTATTTATACCCATCAAAGTTATCTTTTCTGCCGGACATTGACTAACTCGCACTTCTTCCTTCAATAGACTCAATACAAACATCAACTTCCAACATGTCAAGTTTCACAGCTGTGAACCTCCCTATTGGAGAGGAGGCCGCTGTGGAGTCTATGGCGATGGTTCCATACAAAGAGGAGGCCATGGACGGCACCATTGCTGATGCTGGTGCTATTGATGTAAGTTGTTCATTCGCTTTTGTCGTGCCGGAGTGAAACGAACTTTAGCACCATTACATCTTTTCACGTTTTTTGTCTTCCGATCTCGACGACATGATACCATGTCGTCGATCTATCACCACAATCTTCTATACCACATTACTGTCTACAAGCACCGCTTTATTTCCGTGGCTTAGATCGGTGTTGCCAGTCCTTGTTTTTGCACTTACTAACACGATCTCAGACTGCGGAGCAAACCTCCATGGCACCCGCGCCCAACTCAAACACACCCAAGAAGCGTTCGCCCAAGATCACGCAAACCAACGCAGACGGCACTCCTGCGCCAAAAACCCCACGCAAGAACGCAAAGAAGACGGAGCTCAACGAGGACGGAACTCCAGTGGCCAAAGCCACTCCAGGCCGCAAGAAGGCTGCGCCCAAGGTGGATGAGGATGGAAATGTCATTGCAAAGACTCCGCGCAAGAAAGCTGAGCCAAAGCCAAAGCTTGGTCTGGATGGAGAACCTCTCCCGAAGACCCCGCGTAAGGCGTCGGCAAAGAAATTCAAGAGCGAGGACAAGACCGTCGACGATGAAGCCGGTGATATGGACATGACTGGCGATATGGTCAGCAGTATGGTGGGAGACATGGCTGCTGCCACGGGGCCTGGCTATGGAGGCGAGGACTCCAATAGACTCATGTCCTACTATGCACCTACGCCAAATGGAGGCAGCAGTCCCATCAATATCGCAGAGCCAACAACCCCCAAGGCAAAGAAACCGGCTACGAAGGCCCGCGCCACAAATGCCACTCCCAACGGCAAGAACAAGCGCGCCGTTAATGAAGACGGCGGTGACAACGACGCATTCACCAGCCCGACCAAGAAAATAAAGGCCATTGCCGGTACTCCAAAGAGTGGGAAGGGAATGGCGATTGGAACTTCCAAGGATCAGCTCAGTCATGAAGATAAGGTCCTCGTACAGATGAAGCAGGACGGCAAGGGCTGGCCCGAGATTCGAGATAAGTGGAAGGAGATGACCGGCAAGACAGTTGCCGGCAGCACTCTTCCCAACCGCTATGCTCGCATTATTGCAAATTTGACTGACTGGAAAGATGGCGATGTAAGTTACTGGTCTTCTCTCCGTTCAACCCAGTAATTCAGCTAACACATCAAACCAGATTGAGCGCATGCTTGTTGCCAATGAAAAGGTTATCGGAAATCTCGCCGAGGAAGTCGAGGTTAAGCGCAAGCTCCTCGCGGAAGAGCTGGAAGCCAAGCGCAAGGAAACCGAATCCCAGCTTCGCAGATTGGAGGGTGAAGTCTACTCGCGCATGTCTGTTGTGATGGTCGAGCTTGGATCCGACACCTACAGCGCCGCTGCTATTGAGAAGGCCTTTCTGAAGGAGAAGCGCGAGGGCTTTCCCCACAAGGAGACCATTAGCAAGGTCATCAACGGCGCTACGCCCACGGCGAACAAAGATGAGACTATGGAAGCCGATGACCAGGTGATTGATGGCGATGCTGCCGTGGTGCGCGGTGATGCGGCCATGGAGGATGCCGACACTCCTGATGAGGGAAATTCCGATGGTGGAGTTCCAATCTCGCCTGGACACGGCCTCAACGCAGAGGAGGGTGTCTCTGTCAAAGGCGAAGACTCAGACAGGGTTTAAATCCCACTTTTTGCTGCATCATTGGCTCGCCATTTGCCATCTCTCGGAGCCTTGCCTCCTCCGATTTGAGTCGACACTTGCGCATATTTCATGTTCTGCCAGCGCCTCTCTAACGGCTTTGGATCCACGGATCTGGTTGTGTAACCGTCACATTGCCAGTCAGTGGTACCATACAGAGCCTCGCTGCGCGAACGTTACTTACTTTACGAATATGATACCAGTATACTTATATATTCCTCATGCGCTCCACTGGATCCGAGGCACGGTACATTCGGAACTCTACAACCAAGAAAGTCGTCTTTCATGGGGTCTGGCATCAGGATGCGTTCTTGATTTTTATAACTGTTTTCTGCGATTTTACATCCCGTGGTGGATATATGGGGGTGGCATACCTGGATAAGATGGAACTGGAGGTTCTCGGAGGTGAATATTCAGATGCGAATGGTGCCTTGTCTGTGGCTTTGCTCATAATTGCTCATATGAAGATATACAAGTGGATTTCAAAACGTGACTGCATTTATGATTTGTTGATTGAGACTGCTGTCTGTGATTGGAGTAACGATACATGCAAGGACTTGTTGAAATGGAAACAGGTTTCCCGTATTACCCCCATATCCATGACCCTTGCCAAGCAAACAGAAAAGAGGTTAGTAATTCGATTCCTAATGGCAAAAAAAAAAGAGACACAGCCAATATGTGATATTGCTCTTCCTATACCCTGAAATTTATAGCCCTAGTAAATCTAAAATTTCTCGAATTAGTAATTACTTTCACTGGCAATAGATGGGAAATCATAGCTATAGTAAAAATGCATTGTTTATTTTCCGGGTTTGTTTTTTATATCGGAGAATTTACACCAGAGCTAGATAAATTCACCACACATGGAACGAACTAACCAAAAAATTCTATACCAAGCAATTCATAATTTAAGAACTAAAATTCGTACTGTATATAATAGCAATCTAGATCTTACAAAATACGTCGCATCTTTCGTTTGCTTATCCCCCTACCTACCTGAGTAAGTAGAATGGTAAAGTTTCGTTTTATCACGAAGCTTCAAAGCTAACACAGTTCCCTCACCCACCTTCTTCCTTTATTTACCTTTTGATACTGTGTATTTACCTTGTTCTCTCTTTTTTTTGTAGCTCATCTCTTCCGTCTTATCATCTTTCGTCTTCTCTCTTCTCACCATCGCACTTTCCTGTAACCATCCAGTCGCGTCCTTCCTTTCATCCTCACTCTTTTTATCCTACTATACTCCCCTCTCACCCTCTTTCTCTCTTTTCATTATCACTTCGTTACTTCTGATTCCTATTCTCCCTCCACACCCACACTTCCCTTCCTTCTACCTTCCAACCACCCCGTTGAACAACGCCCTTTGATCGTTTACCTTCGGTCAACACAAGGATCAAAGCACACGCCATGAACCCATACATACTGTACAATCAGCAGCATAGAGACTGGATACCCCAGCCAGACCAGTCTGGGTATCCACCTCTCAGACGCTCAAGCCGCGTGGTTGACCTCACGTTACCACCTAAACGCCACACCACTCCTGCCTCCCTTGACACAGACCCAGATCGTTGTCACCGTAGTCTCCATGAGCATCACCAAGCCATAAAACAAAAATATCGCCGCATGGTCAGGGACCAGATGAAAGCCGAGGAGGTGCTATGGTCATATCAATATCGTCAAAATTTAGAACCATTCCGATATGGTGCGGTCGACATGAGACAACCCTTGCTGCCTGAACTCAGTGTGGCAATGAACGAGAGTGGTGGGGATGCGGTTAGGGCATGGAAAATGTTTGATAAGAGGAGTTGGCAGGAGAAAGCGGCTGAGGAGGCTGCGGATGAGAAAAGAGAGGCTGAAGTGAAGAAGCGGGTGGATGTGATGATGAGAAACGAGGAGGACGCACAGGAGGATGAGGAGATGAGACAATTGTTGGAGGTGCTGCCTACGTTTAAGTGTCCAGATATGTAAGTGGCATGGCATTTCCCTTCATTAGTGTGATATTCTAGCATTTTCATGTTTGATGGGCCGTTTGTTTGGGCGTTTGCCCGGTGAGCGTGTTACTAGTTCGCTTGTTGTTTAGGCACGATTTATTCTTTTTACCTTGCCATTCTTTCAACCTCATTTCCATCCTGTCACACTTTCCAGAACACACCCTTACACAGCCTTTCAATTCCGTTCAAACAAGTTATTTTTTCATTCTGTTTGCAAATTCTCACAACATCCAAAAAATACAACAAGGTTTATGTTTGGATGTCCATATTTCTCATTCTCATAGCCTTCACTCCATTCTGTCATCTGGGGCGGTGCAATTTTCCTTCTTCTCTTAAACTTCGTCAAGTATTTTAGTTGAGACTTGTTTGACTCTTCTTGTCTAGGACCAATACAATTCCATTCGCGTCCGTCATAGGTAATATCCAAGAACAGATACATGCCCATATAAACGACATCACAATATCTCTCCGAGAAAACCCACATCGACAACTTGAACTCACTCAAGTCTGTTCTTGGATTCAGCAAGACTGCAACCAAGAGAACCTCGAAAACATTTTTCTCGTATCAGTCGACGAGCTTAACAGATATTGTAGTTTGATTGCAGATCGCACATTTATCACCTCTCTGCAGATTTCAAGAAGTACAATTACTTGTCCCAGCTTCGAAATGTTCAGGCCAGGTTGAGGAACCTAAAGAAAGCTAACTCGGAGTTACGATTGGAGAACGAGAGGCTTAGATCTGGTCTTGGGTTCAATAGCCGGCTCGAAACTAACCTGGACAGAGTGCCACTTTTTGAACCTCCAGTGAAACCTGGTGTTGGGATATTCAACAACCAAGTCAAACATTGGGGAAGGGTTCCACCCTTTGAACCCTCGGTACATCAACATTATTCTGATCCGCTGCCGCAACCCCAGAGACCAGAATATCGACAGCCTCAAATGGACTGGATTCACCGAAGTACCCCAATACCTTTCAATGGTCTAGATGTGGCTATGGAATATCAGAGAAATATTATCACAGAAAACGGCGACATGCCTCAGACGAACCATATAATGGAGTTCTCGCCTGTAAGGGTGGAGGAAACCAACCTTGATCGCCGCGATGCAAGAAGGGCATACTCAACGGCCCCTAACAACAGAAACCGCACCGAGGCCGAAGACTCCCATGCACCGGTACCAGCGCGTGATCCTGTGACAGGATATGGCACAGTAGTAGCGGTTGATGAAATCAGCCCTATATATGACTACCCAGAGTTAGACAAAGTTTGCATGAGGGGCGGCGCTGGTAAGCATTGCATTTGATCCAATTCAGTATTTATACTTATTGCGATTTAGGACCATATAGTCTGCTAGAAGACAGTGACACCGATGGAAATGAGAAGTCAGACGGCAAAGCAACGGATTCCTCAAACATCATATCAGGTCTTGGAAAAGGCACCTTCTACAAGATGAAGAGACTTATGGATGATGATGGCGACGATGACAACCACGATGAGTATCTCTTCGCTCCTGACAACCTAAAATTCACAAAACGCGGCGACACAATGTCTAATGACCCTAATAATCAACTTTGGGGAGCCGGGCCACCTTCATCATCTGGGGTAGGAAGGTCTTCTGCAACAATTAACAACCCTGCCAGCCGGAGAAACCATCAGCACAAAGGACGACGAAGCCGAAATGGGGCCAGAACGGTGGCGCCTGGGCTTGCTCCCTTTACGCCAAAGGTAGATCCATATGCTGAAGTTCCCCACGGGTTCCAGTTTAGCTGGAATCAAGCGGAAAATGTGCCACTCAAAAAAACTTGGACAACTCTAGATCCTACAACGGGAAATGTCAACTATGAAGAAAAAGACGACGAAGATCAAGAAGAGAATCAACCGGGAGCTTATATGTGGAACCCTTCCGATCCGAAAAACACTCCGCTCGCCGCAACGATGGGAACTTCCAACGTGATGTACGCTGAAAAAACCAAAGAGAAAAGCGTTCCTGAGGTTGCCGGGCTTACTGCAGAGTCCCTCCAGAGGCTTGACAGGCAATCGCGTCAAGACAAACCAATCGATGATTATATTGATATAACTTCTACTCCAGGTTCTCCCGACGCTCCTCCTTCTGAGCCAAGCGTAGTCGACTATCACCGGGCCTTGAAACAGGACAACAGAGTCACAGATATGATTGACCAGGAATCCAGCTGTATTGACGCAGATGTGAGAAAGAATTTCATGGATAACATCAATGCAATGCATGATGCTCGCCCTGCACCAGGAGTATTTGAGCGGCGCAACCAAGGCCAAGGCTGGATGGCCAAAACAAAGGCACCAGTAGCTTATATCAACGAGTTCGGCGAGGGTAACGTTGTCGAGGTCAAAATGAAGACGGAGACGCGGACACGCATGATGAACGAGAAGGGAGAATACGATGGAAAAGATTTGGGCAAGGTTAAGAAGCGCTACGCCCGGGGGTTCCTTGAAATGGTTAAGGCGCGCGATGACGAACTGATACGTGCGAGCAAAGAATACCGCGAGTGGCAGGATATGTCTCTTGAGGATCGCATGGAGCGATTGACACTTATCCGTCAGCCCATTGATCTCTGGAAAGGAAAACCGGGCGCAGATCAAAATGACCAGCATGAGCTGCATTATCTTCCGGAGTTTTATAGCAGACGAGTCTCGCGGAGGAAGGAGAAACAGCGCATGGGAGCCATGCTTGCCGAAAAGGCAAAACAAAAAAAAATCGACGATGCGAGTGCCTCACTAGGAACCGCAGGAACTGGCGATACTCGTGACACCTATGGGGTGCTAGGTGACTGCGACGACTTGCCAGTTGGCGCCGCCAGTGGTGGCTCTCGAACCCCTAGGGTGGGCAATGAGACTTTGCAAGAGATGTTGCAGCGGGCCCTCGATCTTGATCTATCTAGGGGTTCGAGATCTCGGTCGCGCTCATCTTCCAGATCTGTCTCGGTAGCCGGCTCAATGGATGCTGAAAGCAGATTTAAGCTCCCAGAAAGAGTTCATTACGACCATAGCTCCAAGCCACGCCCAAGTCTGTATTTAGGTGGATCCGGGACCGGAAACTCAGTTGCTGGACCTCGTCAATCTAAGCAAGTATTCATTCGCCCAAGTCCATCCCCTGCCGAGTCTCCCAATCTGTGGTGCCCCTCAGAAAGTGGCATCGAAGCTCCCTCTACAGTTAGAGGCCTCCGCAATGCGCCCCTCGATCGTCACATTCTCAACGGCTTTGGCACTGAGCGGTCAAGCGATGGAACTAACGCCGCGAACGAACTTGCCGCTCTCATTGCTGCCTATGATGATTCGCCTACGCTCATGATGCCTACGGACACAGATATCCCGTCTGCCCCACTAACTGAGGAAGGAATGGCACTATATTCCTGCGCTGCTGAACAGATGGAAACTCGCGGCCGTGTCGTCACTGTGCGCCTCCACGCCGTCCAAGAGTCTCACAGCGCACTAGGCAATGTGCTGCCAAGGTTCACACCAGGAGCCATTGCTAACAAGGTCTTTGGCGGGGTGGTTCAGGAGTTCCAACTGCATCCCGAAAAGCGGACGGCAGTAGTCGTCTTTATGTACCCGAGGGAGGCACGTGCGTTTGTGCATCATGTCCGCAATGTAAGAGAGAAGGGGACAGGACATGATATCAGAGAGCTTCAGATCGAGGCATCATGGTTTAGGTAAGTGTAGACCTAAATTTATCTCCTTTTTCCCTCCTTAAATTGTCACACTACCCTTCCGGCTCCTTTCTAACCGTTTCCTAGAGGCATAGAAGCTCAGGCTATCCTCCCCGCCCAGCCCAATCTTCTTAAGCACAGCATCACCTCAGCCAGACGCTGCATACTTCTCTCTCACATACCAAAAGAGAAAGCAAACCGTCTTGTCTCCCAGGAGCTGTCCGCCGCCTTTGGCACTATTCTAGTGAGCACCTCTCTCATCACGCCACAGCAGAATTACATCCTACAATCAGAGGGCAAACAGGCTCTGATTGAATTTGCGAATTTCCAGGACGCGCTGAGGGCCTATGATGACCTCAACGCGGGTCTTATTTTTGGATATGAAAACGCAAACCCGCAATTCACGTGCGAGCCGGAGGAGAAGAGACCAATCCCAAAGGAATATTGTGGGTGCCTTGGGTGTATAGAGAAGAGAGATGCAAAGACAAAGGACAATGAGGAGAAGAAGCGGAGGCGGGATGAGATGATGAGGGTGGATGACTACGAGATGACCAGCTACTCCGACACTGCGGAGGATGAATAAGTGTTACCTTGGGGGTTTCTGTTCTGTGTGTCCATAGCACGGTTGATTATTGAGATGCTCATCTTCGTTGACTTGATTCCACGGAGATCATGGCATAGTGGAAGACGGGGTTAGTATAGAGTAGAGCATTAAAAAGGTACATGGAGGCAGTTGCTTGGCTGCTTTGCGATATACGATTGGGCTCACTGGCAGAAAGGAATTAAGAAACCAGCAGGAATTGGGACTGGAACTGTGCTGCAGGCTTGTTGCAAAGATTTAGGCTATCTTAATGCCCTCATGCCTGGTTTTGTGTTGCGAGCAACGAAAAAGCATATACTCTGATACATGTGCTTTGGACACATTGGTCCATTCCTTGTCGCTTGGGCACAGCTGTCCAGATGGGTCATTTCTCATCAGATAAATGATAAATGCGAACAATTGATTTGCACATAGTGAACTCTTGTTAACTACATGGTGAACAATGAAGACGGAGGTGAAATGAACCTACATCATCCCACCCTCCCTTCTCCGCAGCAAAACTTGCAGCAATAGTCCAACTCCCGAGACAAAACACCTGGCTGTACATCCCAAAGGTGGTCGGTCTACGGTGGCGGTAAGCCACTTACAGCCATAAAATTCGCGGTAGTTCATCCTGGATGCCCATATCGACCATTCCCACAAAATGCAGGCACATAGCAAAGTAGTTCCCATAGAAAGGGGTAGTCCAGGACAATATTTCTTTTTGCGGAGAGATAGACCCACTGGGACCTACGTGTGCAGCAAGAGTAGCTGTTGAGGGCTAGCGAGACGTGGGATGCGGTGTGGATAATGCTCGGCGGGGGATGGCGGTCGGCCGGGGAAGAGCGCTGACGGGCCGCGGTGTGGGGTTGGGGTGCAAGCGTGGAGCGTCACCATGATAAGAAGCACTCCACGAGATTTTTGGGGGGCTTGGAAAGAAAGGGAGGGTGAATTGGTAATTCTGGAAAGTGCAAATCCAGTTACTGATGGAATGTCGTTGATCTCGGGGGATTCTTTGTTCTTCTCGGGCCGCATTGGAGGTGGTGGGACGGTGGCTACGGTCCATGGTATATGTGCGCCTTTGCTTGATACAGTTGGCAGGTATTATCGTCCATTACCGCATTTTCTTGGAGTATTCTCGTGCGCATACGCGCCAGCAACGAGGGGGCGTCTCCAAGGCGCGGGAAAGTATGGATGGCTGCATAGTGGCCGCAGGTGGATTTGCTCAGCTGGCGACTGATGGGATTATGTTGGATTAGTTAATCAGCAGAGTCGCAGTGGTGCCTTCAGCTGGGTTGGGGAGCTATGTGTGAGGTCGGTCGTGCAGTATGACTGACATAGTACATGGACTTTAATATATATATGTACAGTACGTCCATTGACTCATTGACTCACATATATTGGAGATGGATGATGACGATGAATGAAAACGAAAGAAGAAGAGGTTATCTGGGAACAGAAGAGAAGGGTTTCGTTTTCAGGGCGGCGCTCAGGCTTCAGGCTTCCCTGTGCCTATAATCGATTGGCCGACGTCTGCCTCACAGGCAACAGTGGCACTAGCAAGGAGTATCGGTGAGTTGGGGCCAGGTACCCCATGACCAGCGGGTCTCTGGGTATTGTTAGCTGGGACCAGGCTGTTTTTAGCGCTAAACCCTTACCTAAATTGGGACGATTTGGGGGCTACTTCCCAGCGTTTCCACAGCAGTTGGAATCAGTGCATTTGGGTACCCTCCTAATAGAGGGAGAGTACCTAATAATACACATATAATTGTGCTGTTGGGACTGTATCTTCCCTCTCGTCCCTCCAATCATCAAGTACCGTCCCTTGCCATCCGCATCCCCAACCGTCCTAACCGCTGGTCCCCTCCCATTTCCCCACACACCACGGCCTTCCGCCAGCCTCACTCTCGAGCCAACAAGACCACGACAGCTCCATCCCATACATACAATTCCCATATAGTCCACATACAATCTATCTACAGACAACCCCACATACAACCTCCATGCAGCAGACATTCAACAGCTCACTGGAAGATCAGCTGCAGCCTCATTCGCAATCCATCCAACCAGCCTCTATTTTATACCCATCAAGCCTCGAGACTTTGAGAGAGCGTCAAGGGTTGCATCTTGGACCTCCTCTTCTTCCTCATCCTGCATCTTCACTAATGCACACTCTAACCGCAAGGCAGCCACTACTATAGCTCTATTGGCGTACGATTATTGCTGCAGTACCACTACTCCACTGCTACAACGCCATCACAGCGCACCATACATACATTCATACATACATCCATCCATTCCACATTTCCACAATCCACATTCCCAGTACTGACCTAACTCCATAATTTCTGCCTGTTCTATCTGCCTCCCTGCTACCTTGCGACCTTGCGACCTTGCGACCCTGCGAGTCCCTGCCATTCACGGCTTCTTTTTCAAAAGGCTGACGTTGCCTGCGCCAACCACGCCGAATGACCCTTCTTCCTTACACCCCGTATTTCTGTACCCGAAGCCCTAAGACATATATCTCACCGTTCTCTTCTTCTTCTTCCTCTTCTTTACTCTTCCAATCTTCTGTCTTTCCTCACTATACTCTCTTTGTGCCTTGTTTTTACTCTCCGGCCTCACCTGTGATCACTGCCTTTCTTCAACAGTCACGACTTAACGATTAACGAAGCTTGTTGAATACGTTTATAATTCTATACAAAAGGTGAATACCTTCCCTTCCTGCCCTACTACTCCCTCTTGCGACAACGGAGAAGGAAAGGTTGGCGACCAGCACATCAATAGGACTGGTTTCACAGGATTTCATCAGCTGGCCCATATGCCATCGTGTTTTGTAACATCTGGCTAACAATCTCAAATTGATAGGTCTGTCAAACTCCGAATTGGCAAGTCAGGCATCGTGAGACGGTGCCCTTGATATACGTTTCCAATCCACGACAAAGTGGACTCTGTCAACCACCTCGACTCTATCATCAAGCAAGAGATGGATACCCAACAACTGGATAAGGAGCTCGTGGAGCGCGGCGAAAACACCCCAGTGACGTCTGAGGGTAGCATCCCTGCGCAAACAGAGACCAAGTCAAGGCAGGGCTCAACCGCTACCGAAAAGAATTCCAAGTCCAAGAAGTCGAAGCTGAAGTCCAAAGACTGTGGTAAATCGGCCAAGAAGTCAAAGTCTAAGAAGGAAAAGGAGGCCGACAGCAGCAGCGAAGACTCGGACGACGATTCGAGTGACAGCAGCAGCGATAGCGATTCGGATAGTAGCTCATCGTCGAGCTCGTCCTCCTCCGAGTCAGAGGCGGAAACGAAGAAGCAGAAGGCGAAGCGCAAGTTGAAGGAGAAGAAGAAGGCGAAGCAAAAGGCTAAGGACAAGAAGAAAGCCAAATCAAAGAAGAAGGCACAGAAAGATGTGAGTTTTAAGAATCCATTCCATAATCTCGGGAACCCACCATTTTGTGTTGTTTGAGCAATTCAGCGATAAAGAGCCACGGGAAGCAACCTAGTTAGAGAGTTTTTCACAAATCCTCTTGTATCTGGGTTACTGTCCGTGGTTAATTTGCTTGCCGTCACCTTCATACTAAATCTATCCGTAAATTCCTGAGCACATCGCTAATTACATTACAGGATTCTTCGGATTCAGGCTCAGATAGTGACAGCAGTGAGGAAACCTCCGACAGTGCTGAAGAGGACCTGTCCGATGACCAGGACATCAACACTAAGTTGTTACAACTGCAGCTTCTTCAGCAGCAATTAGGACAGGCTGTTCCCCCAACCTATACATACCCGGCTGCTGGCGGAAGAGGCCTAAATCGTGGTCTCCGGGGTGGCCGCGCGCGTGGCATGGCGGCCAGGATCCAGGCGCAGCAGAATGCCAGACTTGGCCTAGACCCATTGGGTCAGAAGCTGAAGAAAGAGAAGAAGTCGAAGTCTAAATCGAAGAAGCGTGGTTCTAAGCTGGAGTTTAAGAGGGTGGACCAGCTGTGGGATAGCACAATTCACAACTACAAGCTGACAGATACTGCTGAAGATGAGGAGTCCGCTGAGTACGATCAGTACCTGTTCAATGTCAGGCGAACTTTTGACTGGGAAGGAAAGTACAAGACTACTCTGATTGACATCAAGAGTAAGTTATTGAAGGAAGCCTTGAATGGAATCATGGATGGAGTTAAAGGAGTAAGCTTGGTCGAGGAGGCCCCAGCAATTGATCCGAACCTCCTCTTCCTTTATCTTGAGGATCTTCGAGCTCTCATGAAGGCCCTCAAGGCAAAGCGCAAGGGCGAAGTGAAGATGAAAAAGAAGGAGCTGAAGAAGAATGATGAGAAGATTAAGCATATCAAGGTTCTCCTGAAGTACCTGGACAAGGACTATGCGGAGACCAAAAAGACTCTCTACCCAATGTTGGAATCTGGTCTGATCACCTTCGACTATCTTTGGGCGTTATATAAGCCGAATACCCTTGCTTACACCACAACCTATGGGACACTGGATGAACCCCGGGCGTTCAAGATCGAATATGCAGAGAAGGAAGCTAGTTTCATGAAAGGAGAATGGTATAATATTGAGGGTAAATATCTTGAGTATGATGGGAAGGCCTGGGGAATGGGCACGATGGATTGTGATGTTCCAGCGTTCAAGGGCGCACGTAAAATCACCAGCCTCGCTTGCTACCCTCTCAGGTATCACAAGGAAGAAGAGAAGGTTCGCAAGGAGCTGATTGAGCGAGGCAAGAAGTTCGTCTCGCTGCAGGGTGTTCACTATAAGAGTCACGAAGGCCTCGCATACTACAAGAAGAAGCGCCAGGTTATCAAGGTTAATATCAACGGCCGAATCATGGTTGATCCGGCAATTCATAGACGCATCAACCCCAATTACCAGGTCAGCACGGTCAAGCCAAAGGACCCCAACGAACTTGAGGATTCTTCGGACGAAGAGGACTCGGATTGTGGATGCGAGTGCGAAGACTCTGACGACGACAACAATCAAGCTGGAATGGACGATGTTGACGAGCCCAAGATGAAGATCAAGGTTGTCATGGACGACAAGAAAAAGATCCATGTCGTCCAAGTTGCGGTGGATGCCGATGGCCAGGAAATCAAGCCCGAGAACCTCGATGTCGTTGCTGAACAGAACCAGGATTCCGAGGACGACAAGGCAGATGGGAAGAAAGTCATCCCCGTCTTCAGTGACGAAGAGTACCTGATTGCCTCGCCTGTCGTACTCGGCTTTGCCTTTGGGGAGAAGCTATGGCTTGAATTCACTGTCTCAGGCATCAAAGAGATTGTCTGGAACGATGGCGCCTACGAGTCTCTTGTCCTCGAGAACAACACCAAGGACATCGTCAAGGCTCTCGTGGAGTCCCACAAGTATCACCCAGCTGAGAGTATCGACGACGTCATCCAAGGAAAGGGTAAGGGCCTTGTGGCGGTGTTGCACGGGCCGCCTGGAACAGGTAAGACCCTGACAGCTGAGGGTATCGCCGAGTTGCTCAAATGCCCGTTGTATATGGTATCGGCTGGCGAGCTGGGTACCGACCCGCGCACCCTCGAGGCAGAGTTGCAAAAGATCCTTGATATCAGTATGACCTGGGGCTGCGTGTTGCTGCTCGACGAGGCGGACGTCTTCCTCGAGAAGCGAACGATCCAGGATATTCACCGCAACGCGCTCGTGAGTATCTTCCTCCGCTTGTTGGAGTATTTCCAGGGTATCCTTTTCCTGACCACCAACCGCGTTGAGGTATGTCATAACCCCCATCCTATCTCCTGAGTCATTACAGTAGAACTCCGCTAACTAACCCGCCAGACCTTCGACGACGCCTTCCAATCGCGTATCCACATCGCCCTCCGCTACGGCGAGCTATCCACCAAAGCCAAGAAGGCCGTCTTTCAGATGTTCCTCGAGAAAGTGCGCGTCCTCGAAGGCACAGCTACGCTCCCCTTCAGCGACGCGGACTTCACCGACCTCGCCAAGCATAACCTCAACGGGAGGCAGATCAAGAACACTGTTCGCACGGCACAAGCGCTCGCTGTCAACCAGAAGGAGCCGCTCAGCATGGTGCATATCCGCCGTGTGTTGGATGTTGCGCTTGCTTTCGAGAGGGATCTCA
Source organism: Pseudogymnoascus pannorum (assembly GCA_001630605.1). NCBI lineage: Eukaryota > Fungi > Ascomycota > Leotiomycetes > Thelebolales > Thelebolaceae > Pseudogymnoascus > Pseudogymnoascus pannorum. Next base: position 210,416 of record LNAS01000005.1, read on the forward strand.
AGGGTGGAACTGGGTATGAGGATGCGATGAGGAATTACTATTAGAGCTGAGCCAGGTTATATAGCCTGTCTCTACTGCTGGTAGTGAAGAGGTCAGGAGGGGGAAGACGGAGATACACAGCGGGTTTTGCTTCTTCTTTTCTGCTTTTCGCGCCACTCGCGTCTTTTATTGCGGGGTTGTTTTTATGAGGACCATGTATGAATGATATCATGAGACAGACGGGCTACGGGGTTAGAGAACGGATAGGGGCGCCGAGACATTATAGGGAATTTTTCATGGAGTCGGGAAGAAGCATGGATGGCGTGGTTGGGAGATGGGTGATAATTAGTATGGACATGGTTTGGTTTTGGTATAATAGTCTAAATCTCATCTCTCATAATCGATATCTCATTCTTTACCAGCGTGCGACGGGCAAACTTGGACGGCTGGCTGGTTGGGTGTCATATAAAAGTTCCGTGGACACTAGACGTTACCAATAGAGATGGTGAGATCAATGAAGGATTAAAAACTGAATTTTGGAGGTTTGAAAGAACTATATTGCAGAAAATTTTGGGAAGGTTGCACTTCCAGTGTTTTATTCCCAAATACAATAAAAATAGGAAAGCCAAGGCTGTATTTCTCCTGTAGGTGGTGGAGATCCTCTACACGTGATACGCCAATCTATTCAACACTAAACTCATTTCGGGGTCTACCCCACACAATTTCGGAAACTCCGCCCGTAATTCCGTACTAGGACTTTATCCGCCGTGGGGGATCTCACTTCACCCCTCATTATTACACCGAAATATCGAATTATATGGACAGATATCAACATCATGGTCAACTGATATTTTATATTATGCTACTGTATGATGTGCTATAGAAAGCCATTATTGCTGGTGTGTTTTAGATTCAATGCTACTCATCTATATACCTAATCTATATCACATATCCTATGCTAGCCTTGTGCCTTGTCGTGACAGTAACACGTCGCTGGAATGGCCTCCAACATTTACGTTCCAGATCCCGAGGTCGGACCGTGGAACGGACATAATCCGTGAAACCATTGATGCGCCTAGCAAGGATTACAAAACTAGATCTGTCAAAGTTCGATCAACTTTCTTATAACCTCAACCGCCCTCCTCAACAACACTTGGTTTGGAAATCACCCCTCTAGAAGCTACAATGTTGCCTCTCGGCCCCTCCCAAGATGGCCTCCGCTACGAGCTGGCAAGCCCAACAGCCATGCCAAAGGCAGGCGGCTTCCTCTGGAACCAGAAAATGATGATCCAGATAACCTGCCGTGGCTATGCCACCGCACAGTTCATGCAGCCTGAGCCGGCAAAGTACGCGCATGCGCCTAATCTGGAAGCCAAAACCTTTATGCAGCCGGAGCAAGAATACTACACGGATCACCCTGGCCGCTTTGTCTATATTAAGGATGAGGAAACTGACCAGCTGTTCTCGGCGCCGTACGAGCCTGTGCGCGGACCGGTTGACAAGTTCGTGTTTTCGGCGGGCAAAAGTGATATTGCGTGGACTGTGGAGAAACTGGGGATCCGCGTGGAAATGACATTGGGCCTACCCACGGAGGATGTAGTGGAGATGTGGACTGTCAAGGTAACCAATCTGTCGGGACGTCCACGCAAGATCAGTGTCTACCCGTATTTCCCAATTGGCTGCATGTCATGGATGAACCAATCTGCGGAATACCGCTCGGATCTGGGAGCTGTGGTTGGGACCAGCATCACGCCTTACCAAAAGGCCGAAGACTACTTCAAGAACAAACTGCTGAAGGATAAAACTTATTTCCTGTGCGAGACTCCGCCTCATTCATGGGAAACTATGCAGAAGGCGTTTGAGGGCGAGGGCGGTTTACATGCCCCCTCTGCGGTGATGCAGCAAGAGCTGGCTGGTGGCGATGCGCGGTATGAGACTCCGACTGCGGCTGTCCAGTATCGGGAGACCTTGGAAGCGGACGACCAGCGTGAATACCGTTTCCTTTTCGGGCCCGCTCTGGACGATGCTGAAATCCGCTCTCTGCGTGAGAAATACTTGAGTAAAGAAGGTTTTTCCCAGGCAGCGAGCGATTATGCCCGGTATATCGAGCTGGGACGGGGGTGCCTGCAAATCGAAACTCCAGATAAGGATCTGGACAATTTTGTTAATAACTGGCTGCCTCGTCAGGTGTATTACCACGGAGATGTAAACCGCCTGACAACAGATCCGCAAACGCGCAATTACCTCCAAGACAACATGGGCATGAACTATCTCAAACCCGAAGTAGCACGCAAAGCCTTCCTCATTTCACTTTCTCAACAAGACCTCGACGGTGGGATGCCAGACGGGATCCTACTGACCGAAGGCGCTGAGCTCAAGTATATCAACCAGGTACCGCACACTGATCATTGCGTATGGCTTTCGGTTGCGCTAGATTTATACCTGGCTGAAACTGCCGACTATGCTCTGCTTGACGTGCAGATTCCCGGCATGCATGGCGACTCATACACCGCATTTGAGCGATTCAGCCGCTCCATGGATTGGCTGCTGGCCGCACGCGACGAGCGCGGACTTAGTTACATTGCGCAGGGTGATTGGTGCGATCCAATGAATATGGTAGGTTACAAGGGGAAGGGAGTGTCAGGTTGGTTGACGCTGGCCACCGCATACGCAGTAAACCTGTGGGCTGCGGTTTGCGATCAACAAGGTAAAACTGAGTTGGCAGCTCGTTACCGTGCCAGCGCAGAGGAATTCAATGCAGCTGCCAATACCCACATGTGGGACGGCGACTGGTTTTCACGTGGCATTACCGACGACGGTGTGGTCTTTGGGACCAAGGCGGACGGCGAAGGGCGAATCTGGCTCAACCCGCAGGCATGGTCCATTCTAAGCGGTGCAGCCAGCACTGAGCAGCAAAAGAAGATGCTGCCGCAGGTGGATGAGCAGCTGAGCACCCCATACGGCGTTGTCATGTTTGCTCCGCCATTTAGTGCCATGCGCGAGGATGTTGGGCGTGTGACGCAAAAGCACGCTGGGTCTGCTGAAAACGGCTCCGTGTACAACCATGCGGCTGTCTTCTACATTCACAGTTTATATGGCATCGGCGAGAAGGACCGTGCTTATAAGCTACTACGGCAGATGATTCCTGGTCCAACTGAAGAGGACTATTTACAGCGCGGACAGCTCCCCGTGTTCATCCCCAACTACTACCGCGGAGCCTGGAAGGAGTTTCCAAGGACTGCAGGCCGATCCAGTCAGTTGTTCAACACGGGTACAGTGTCATGGGCATACCGCTGTTTTATCGAGGGCCTGTGTGGTCTGCGTGGTGATGCAGAAGGCTTATGCATACAGCCGCAGCTACCATCGGCTTGGGATGCCATCAAGGTAACACGCTTGTTTAGAGGCGCCACGTTTATCCTGGATATTCGACGCTCAAGCGACGTAAGCGAAGTAAGGGTTACGCAAGGGGGGGAGGTACTGCCAGAGGCTAGGATTGTGAACGTGCAGGCGGGCCAGACTTACGAGCTGTCGGTGCTTGTGCCGCAGTAATGTGTTTGACAGCAATAGCCGGCTGCGATGCGACGAGCACCCATAGCTCGTACAGAAGGAATCTAGAATGATTTGGTTGCTGAAAGTAGCCCATGTTGTTTGGGGTTGCGTGTATGATACTTGCATTACACGATAAAGAGCGGGTTTTGCGGGATGAGGTTTGCGAGATGAGCTTTGCGATTCAAGATGGGCTTCGCGCGGTATATAGAGAGCAAATGCGTAAAGATTTATTTATAATCTTTGTTTACCTTTCGACCATAGTTCGGCCGGGCACAACCTTCAACCCTAGCTCCCTTGTGACTGCGGCTCTCAGTTCCGCTATTATAGCGGTTAATCACTCATATACCTGATACCAAGAACAGTAATCCGCTGGGAGACATCTCGGCCGAGTTTGTTAGCACACAGTGCAGTTGCGTACGCAGAGAGCAGGAAAAGACGTCATCCCATGTGCCGTAATCAGTGTCGCAAGTGTGGGCAGGGCGCAAGGAAGTTGCGTTCCGCCGGACGGCGGTCAGAAGTTTATCCCCAAGGCGCTAAAAAAAAAGTTAAAAACCCAAATCTCCATATTTCCCCTATCGAAAATCTTCAAAATCTCTTCGCTCTTTACATCTTACTCGCTACCCACTACTCGCTACTCGCTACGCCGCACTCCCGAACTTGCTCCGCTGCGTTGCCCTAGTCTGGTACTCTGTAGGGCGTGAATCCTACCAAACGCCCCTTGTTGTTGGTGCTGAAAGCAGCTTCCAAGGTTGATTTCCAATCAACCACCCACATTTTTGATTTATAATCCTCTTCCCCTGTTCCTTTTCCGGTATCTCTTAGGGTTGCTTTAACGTATGTACGTATAGGATTATGTCCCTTATGTCCTCTCCTAGCGTCTATGACTTGGAGTTAGTCTACATTAGTTTATCTTAGTCGCTCTTGACTCTTTTTTAAGTCGCTGTTGGTCGCCCTTTCTCGGCGTAGAACCCTCTTCGAACCCCCACTACTCACAATTACTCATCCCCTACATACTTTAGTGGCTATATTTGCTATGTATCTATCCGTCCATAACCCCATGGATACTTTAGGCACTGCATAATCACATCTGAACCGCCTATAATATTCCACAAACAGATCCTGAAACTCCACCCTACATACCCTAAGCGTGCCTATTCGAGTTAAATAACTGCGGAATTCGGCTCCACCCTGCAGTGGCGTCTTATCTCCGACCTTAGATCCCTGTGCTAGCTTCCCTCGACGCCATCTACGTGTTAACCCTTGCACTCTTTGTTTATATACCTATATATATATTTCACTTCCCCAGCTACCATGGAGACTATCACCACGAACAGACCATCTCCCCTCCTCCAAACCCAGCCATGGCGACCCGCCCTGAGTCTCCGTCTCCCGAAGACGAGGGCGTTCTCAGTTACAATGCCACACCGCGGGGCTCAACAGCCGTCCATTCAGTCGCCTCAAAGGAGAGTATACGTGGCGGAACATGGGGCGAAGACGACGACCAGGAGGCTGTATCCCGCCATGGGGCCATTGAGGATTTGAGTGAAATGCGAAAGGAATTGTCGAAATTGGAGTCCCACAAGAGATCGCAATCGGCTGCGGGAAAGAGGAAGAAGCTGGCCGACGACGAGGCTGACATTGCTGCTGAGGCTGACGATTCAGAAGACTTTCAGCTCGACCGCTTTCTCTTAGGAGGCCAACTCGAGCGCCGCACGACTGCTGGAGATGCTGGCAAGAAGGTTGGTGTCGTTTTCAAAAACATGACTGTGGTGGGAGTCAACTCCTCTGCTACCTTTGTGAAGACATTGCCCGATGCTGTGTTGGGTTCGTTGGGTCCAGACTTGTACCGCCATGCATCCAATCTCATTCCTGCTCTCAAATTCGGGAAGGCTCCGCCGACGAGGAATCTGATCCATGACTTTACCGGCGCTGTTCGTGATGGCGAGATGATGCTCGTCCTCGGACGGCCTGGATCCGGATGCTCTACGTTCTTGAAGACCATTGCCAATGATCGCTCAAGCTTTGTCGCGGTAAATGGCGATGTCACATACGGAGGCATCCCGGCCGACGTCCAGCACAAACTCTACCGTGGAGAAGTCAACTACAACCCGGAAGATGACCAGCATTTCCCTTCCCTCAATGTGTGGCAGACGTTGAAGTTTGCCCTGATGAACAAGACCAAGAAGCAGGACCAAGATAGCATTCCCATTGTTGCGAATGCGCTCATGAAGATGTTTGGTATCAGCCACACCAAGAAGACCCTTGTCGGGGATGCCTTTTCTCGCGGAGTCTCTGGTGGAGAGAGGAAGCGTGTAGGTATTGCGGAGACACTCGCGACGAAATCAACCGTTGTCTGTTGGGACAATTCGACGAGAGGTCTCGATGCTAGCACTGCCCTCGACTACGCAAAGTCCTTGCGAGTGATGACTGATGTCAGCAACCGAACCACATTTGTCACCCTCTACCAGGCTGGTGAGGGGATCTATGATCTCATGGACAAGGTTCTGGTTATCGAGGAGGGTCGAATGTTGTATCAAGGCCCTGCTACCGAAGCCAAGGAGTATTTCGAAAACTTGGGCTTCCTGTGCTCGCCTGGAGAGACTACATCTGATTTCCTCACTTCTCTTTGCGATCCCAACGCGAGGCGCTTCCAACCTGGCCGTGAGGCCTCTACGCCAAAGAGTGCAGAGGAACTCGAGGCTGTCTTTAGAGCTAGCGACAGCTACAAGCGTCTCCTCCAAGACGTTAGTGGGTACGAGACCAGGATACAGGAGACCGACAACGCCGATACCCGCCGCTTTGAGCAGACTGTCAATCAATCCAAAAGCAAGCACGTCTCGAAGGAGTCGAGCTATACTGTATCATTCTACCGTCAAGTCATCGCATGCACCAAACGAGAGTTCTGGCTCACACTCGGCGACAAGACGTCTCTGTATACTAAATTTTTCGTCATCATTGCCAACGCCCTCATCGTGGGGTCGCTTTTCTATGGCCAGCCTCTTGATACCAGTGGCGCTTTCTCACGTAGCGGCGTGCTTTTCTTCTCGATTGTTTTCCCGGGCTGGCTTCAACTCACTGAGCTAATGAAAGCCGTCTCTGGCAGAGTCGTCATTGCCCGCCACAGGGACTACGCCTTTTACCGGCCCTCGGCAGTGTCAATTGCCCGTGCCGTGGTTGACCTTCCCCTCATTCTCAGCCAGGTTGTTGTTTTCGCTATCATTACCTTCTTTCTAAGCAGCATGGACATGACCGCGTCAAAATTCTTCATATATATTCTCTTTGTTTACGTCACAACCTTGTGCCTTACTGCGATGTATCGCATGTTTGCTGCGATTTCGCCGTCTATTGACGACGCTGTCCGCTTCGCGGGAGTTTGTATGTATATTTCTCCCCAGTCTGTATCATAATAGTGCTAACGAATGGGCAAAGCTCTCAACATATTAGTCATATTCGTCGGATATGTCATCCCAAAACCGCTCCTTGTCAACAAATACATTTGGTTCGGATGGATTTACTATGTTAATCCGATATCATATGCTTATGAAGCCGTTATTGCGAACGAATTCGCCGGGCGAGACATGGTTTGCAGCGATTCGCAGCTGGTTCCTCAGGGGCCAGGTGTATCGCGCGAGTTTCAAGGTTGTACGCTTCCCGGCTCCGAGATTGGCAACATCAATGTTTCTGGGTCTAGTTACCTTGCCGCATCTTTTGGCTACTCGAGAGACCATTTATGGCGCAATTTCGGTGTCGTAATCGCCTTCACTGTTTTATACACTCTTATTACAGCTGTCGCTGCTGAGAAGATATCATTCGCTACCGGCGGTGGCGGCGCATTGTCCTTCAAGAAGACGCGAAAGGCTAAGAGGCTTGTTGTATCTGAGACGGCGCCTGTCGACGACGTAGAAGGCGGCAACCAGCCTAGCGCGGTGGTTGAGCCGACCACTATCCATGAAGGCGAGAAATCTACCGAGGCTCTGACCAACAGCGACCGTGTATTCACTTGGTCTAATGTGGAATATACCGTCCCTTATGACGGTGGTGAGAAGAAGCTCTTAAATGGAATCAGCGGGTATGTCAAGCCAGGTGTTATGGTGGCATTAATGGGTGCTTCAGGTGCTGGAAAGACTACCCTCCTCAACACCCTTGCCCAGAGGCAAACAGTCGGTGTGATTAGCGGGGATATGTTGGTCGATGGCCGAGCCTTGGGGCCTGATTTCCAACGTTCTACAGGATTTTGTGAACAGATGGATTTGCACGATGGGACGGCCACTATTCGAGAATCACTCGAGTTCTCGGCTATTCTTCGCCAGGATCGCAACGTGCCACAGGAAGAGAAATTGGCTTATGTTAACCAGATTATCGGTTTGCTAGAGCTTGAAGATATACAGGATGCAATTGTATCCTCTCTCGGCGTTGAACAACGGAAGAGGCTGACAATTGGCGTCGAGTTGGCCGCCAAGCCCAGCTTGTTGCTATTCCTCGACGAGCCTACGAGCGGTCTAGACAGTCAATCGGCATACTCTATTATTCGATTCCTAAAGAAGCTTTCTCTTGCTGGCCAGGCAATCATCTGTACCATCCATCAGCCATCCTCCATGCTCATCAACCAATTCGACATGATTCTTGCCCTAAATCCCGGCGGAAACACGTTCTATTTCGGTCCTGTCGGCGAAGGTGGGTCTGCTGTTATTAAGTACTTCGCTGAAAGGGGATTTGTCTGCCCACCTTCGAAGAACGTGGCGGAGTTTATCTTGGAAACCGCGGCTAAGCGAGGCTACAGAGATGGCAAAGTCGTCGACTGGAATGAAGAGTGGAGAAGTTCGAGTAACAACAGAGAGCTTGCCCTAGAGATTGAGCGCATTAATAATGAGCGGAGCAAACTTCCTGCCCCAGAATTGGGAACTCAATACGAATTTGCGGCCCCTGTTATGTTGCAAACAACTATGCTCACGAAACGGCTCTTTACTCAATACTGGCGCGACTCCTCGTACATCTATTCAAAGATCTTCGTCAGCTTCGTTGTTGGTATCTTCAATGGATTTGTAAGTTAGCCGTTAACTTGTGAGAACTTAGCTAACATATCGTCAGACATTCTGGAAGCTTGGCAACACAGTTGGTGATATGCAGAACCGCATGTTTTCAATCTTTCTCATTGTCCTCCTCCCGCCAATCATGATGAACAGCATCATCCCAAAGTTCTATATCAATCGTAGCCTTTGGGAGGCACGCGAGCTTCCTAGTCGAATCTATGGGTGGGTCGCCTTCAGCACAGCCAGTGTTCTCGGAGAGATTCCAGCAGCCATTGTAACGAGCACCATCTACTGGCTTTGCTGGTACTATCCTACTGGTCTTCCAACTAACTCCAGCTCCGCTGGCTACATGTATCTTATGTCGATGCTATTCTACCTCTTCCAAATGAGCTGGGGTCAATGGGTCACGGCATTTGCACCATCTTTCACGGTCATCTCTAATGTCCTTCCATTCTTCCTCGTCATGGTATTTTTCTTCAACGGTGTCTTCATCCCATACGCTTCATTCCCCGTCTTCTGGCGCTACTGGATGTACTATGTTAATCCCGTCACCTATTGGATTCGCGGTTCCCTCTCTGGGACTGTCAGCTCCGTCCAGGTCGTCTGCAGTTCGGTTGAACTCAGCCACTTTAACCCGCCACCGAACCAGACCTGCCGCGAGTATGCGGGCGACTTCGTCTCCAAGATTGCTCGATCAGGGTACCTTGGCAACCCAGATGCCACTTCTGACTGCACATACTGCGCGTTTTCGTCCGGCGAAGAGTACCTCCGGACACTTAATGTTCAGGCCGATGACAAGTGGAAGTGCATGGGTATTTTCCTTGCTTTCTGCATCATCAACTGGGCTCTGGTCTACTTCTTCATTTATACCACACGTATTCGCGGGTGGAGCTTCGGGTTGGGATTCGTTATTGGCTCGATCTCAAGCGCCATCGGTGCTATCAAGGGTGGCATTATGTCTCTCTTTAAAGGCGGAAAGAAGTCCGAGGCTTAACGGACGTTACCTGTTTATATTTCTTTTGTTACAATATTTTGTGGATTTTAAGCATCGCTTGCGGATAGTTTTTTGTTTTGTTTTGGCGCATAGGGAGCACTTTTTTTTAAAAGAAACACGGATACCGATATAGACCGGGAAGGATCGCGGTTTTGTAACCAAAATCATTAGTAATATCAAGGAACATAGGAAATTGATTATATGGATTGTATTTTAGGTGCGATAGATATGTTACACAATCCACTTAATTAGGTACGTTATGTTATAGTTGTGCCATCATATTCAAAGTGTTGGGGAAGTAGAGAAGTGCGCTGCTTACTGATATGCGCCACTCACTCACTGATAAACCACCGTATTCAAAATGGCAATGTTTCACTTCTCTAGTTCCCGTGCCTTGGAGCTTAGGTCCGCGAAGTTGGACTAGTCTAGAATTGCTATACTATCAAAATGCGAACATTGCTACAAGGATGAATCTCAATGGTAGTTTTAGTACATCCCATTGGTCGAGCTCTGTCGTACACGCCCTCAGACGACAATGACTATGGTTCTTTCACATACCTACTCCCTACGTACAGGCAGCTTCTATTGTGCCTTAACCTTATAGATCCCTACCCAGTGAGTGGGCTGATCTCGACGAGTCCATACCCCTTAACATCCCATATCCCCCTATAAGTTCCCGTCACTGTGATATATCCTTCATATGTTGGAAATATCCCACCTAGTGCATATAGTTCTTGGTCTTCCCGAACACTAGAGACGAAGAACTCCGTTCCATCAGCCAAATTTAAGGTCCAATCAAGTGAGTACACGACTCCTGTCTCTTTGGAAGTATATGTCCGATTAGACGGCTCTAGTGACGTCACAGGTATAACGCTCTGGACCATTCCTGCTTCTCTTATAGAGGCAAACCCTCCAATACCAGACTCTTCGTCGCCCCAAACCCAGATTGATAATGGTATATCGGCCAATTCAGGATTTCCGCTGTTAATATGGACTTCAAACCACGTCCAATTCTGTGGCGCTCCGCCCCATTGTCGGTCGTACCAAGTCAAAGATTGCTTAGTATCAACTACAACCTTAGTCCCATTAATAGCAAGCCAACCAGCTGTGTTTCCAGCAGGCATACCCCATTCGTGGACAGTAGTGCTACCGATATTAAAGTCGCCAAGACCACCATTGAGTAGAACAGGGGCAGATAGGTCAAACTGCAGGTCAAACTCAGCTCCAGGGACATAGCTCCAGGTTCGCAGTTTGGAAATATCACCAGCAGGGCCGGCAGTACTAAATCCATAATCGGGCAAAGTCACGTTGAAATCTCCATTAGAAGGGAAAGCCGTTGAAATGTTAGAGAAGAACTCAAACCGAGCGTACTGAGATGGATCCGTAATATCGAGCACAGATGCCCGGTACACTGAGTTCGCATAGGGGACAACGGCGAGGTTGGTCAAGACATGTGAAACAACCAAGTAATCGTGGTTATTGGACCCGTGAATAAAGGAGGACGACCAGAACGAGTTCCCTATCTCTGAGGCATTTTTTTGAGATCCTAGCGGGTCAACCTGAAGCGGGAGGGTGTCCTGCATATGTAATGTTAGTTACTTTAGAGACTGAATAGTTTCTTAAACCAGGCTGATAACCTACTAGCCCATTAGATAGGATGCCGCCACTTTCAGGGCGGAATCTAATGGCCCTTATAAGTTGCGGTAGGAGTTGGAAGAGGATAGTCGGAAATATATAGCGCCGCATGATGGTGTAAGAGCTTTTCTAGTATATATTAACCAAAGGAGAAGCTGATGGTGAATAACGATGCAGATTGTCCGAGCTATTAAATATCCAAGAGGATCACGAACAGCCTTTATTCTGACCATGATAGACGCTACTTCGGTCCTCGGAGCAGTAGAAATAGGTAATCACGCTACAGAGTCATTTCTAACCCTACATTCAAGTAGAAACAATTAGCTGCGAGGATACTCTAAATCCCTCGGAAGTTCTAAAAATCCGAGTACCGAAGAAAAAGTATGATACTGTCAGTAACGCTAAGTACTGTGGAGCTTAATTAGGAAACGATACACCCTGGGAGCCTGTTAGATTAGCCCTTCTCCGGCTCAGTCGGATTTCCTCAGGAAATTCAAAGTGATTACGCGTCACGGATGATCCTACGTCCGATGGTGATATTATACCCACGTTTGAAACTAGTATTTCAGGTAATAAAAACAAGCGTACGCCCACTTATTATATTATGCGGACAACAAGCCGTTCCGAAGTCCCGTAAAATCCAGCGGTCTACCATGCCATGCTCCCGACGAGCCGCAGGCAGAAATATATGGGCAGCAAAAAATAATTCGTAGCACCTTCACAGACAATCCCTTCGCTCTACTGCCTTGATTACTTAGCTGCGCAAATAGCACCGTGCTTAAGAACGCTAATACTACTTGACGTACTGTCCTATAAATTCCGGCCTAACTATGAGCTAAACGCACTTGTAAGCTAGCTAGCTAGCTTATAAGCAGGCTGGCTAAACTATATGTTTTATAACTCGTAAATAGGCTAGCTTAACTATAAGCTTAAAAGCTTAAAGTATCTTTATATAATAATTTATATACAAAGGTACTTACTTTTATAATATATTGTATAATAGTCTAACTATATTTAATCTTCTTTTGTCTCTAATAAGTAAAGTTATAAAGATTAAGAGAAGGGAAGTAGCTTTGACCTCTACTTCTTTCTAGATTAAAGCATTCTCCTAAAGTATAGTATATACTCTATACATTAGTCTACAATGGGTATACTATCAAACGACGACATTATGGCCATAATGCGAAAATGCCAGCAGGAACATGCCAAGGAGGATGGGAATCCTTCAAGAAAGCAAGTGGTCCAGTAGGAAATGCTCATGTGGTACGTGATAATCCCAATAATCCCACATGACCTCGAGAACACTTTGATGTATCGTAAAGCAAGTCCTTCCCTTAACGGATATTATCTTACGCGTGTCGGCAACTCTGACCGGCCGATACCGCTGTCACGCAATACATCTAGACTTACATGTCAACATCATCGACAAAGCTATAGTACACTATGCAGAGCAGGGATTGACAAATAAATCCATGCTTTGGGCCTACGCTTTTTATGGGGTGCAGCAGCTTGATACTGAAGCAGCTGGATTTGACTTCACTATTGACTAAGTTCCAAAGTATAAGCGCTAGAGCAATCTAAGCGCCAACTAGAATGTTTTCTAGGGTCTCCTTTACTGGGCCTGCTTCTTTGACCGCTCTTGGGCTTGCTCGCATTGGTTTCTAGTGAGATTAGTGTGTGATCTGGGACTCCCATATCCACGCGCATTCTCAAGTCGGGGCATAATGCGTTATTTCTCAGGTATAGTTTCTTGGTCTGGAGTATCAAGTCTCTCTCTGTCTGTTCCGAGAGATGCAATGGTAGTGTGCAAAGGCACCCCGCACTTGAGTGTTCAATGTGCACTGACCCATTCGAATTGGCCAAGAGATACTTTTATGGCGACGTAAATTTCTTCACATTACAAATCTCTACGGATTATGCCTTAGTTTCTCTTTCTAAATCTCCGCAACCTCTCATTTCCCTCCCACAAGCTGACAAGCAACGATCTCTTCCCCACCCATGGTGTCCGAGCATGTTGCGCAGTATGGTTATCAATCAACGCCACATCCCCTGGCTGCCAAGGTGTCAAGAATCCAATCTCGTCCTGAATCTCCAATAGACGTTCTAGATACTCGATAGGAATCTCGCTCCCATCTCCATACGTCGTCGGGAGATGGATCCCCCCATCTGTGCCACGGTAAGGCGGCTTCAGCGCTCCATTATCGCGCGCCCGGCCATACACGCCCGCAAAGCCGTTGAAGAACGTGGGTGTGTTCGTGCTCTTTACCCGACGGATGGCGGGCAGTTGCTGGAGGACGTGTAGCGCACCGTTGGGCTGCCATTCTGCTTTTGCTTGCAGCTTTTCGGCAAGCACGGCGGCCACTTTGGAGTGCTGGACTTCAAGGGAATCGTCGGGTTCGATGTCGAAGCCATACGAGTCTTTCCAGTTCCACCCGATGGTCTTGGCCTCGTCAGTGTTGGGAGCTGGGAAATATTGGCGACCGATGACGCCTTTGGTTGTGAGGTCATGGTAAAATTGGGGCAGGCCTTGCTCTAGTCGGTCGCAGAGCTCTACTGAGGACAGTAATGGAGTTTGGGCACCTTTTTAATACCATATTAGTTCCCATCGATGCATCCTGGATAGGGGTAGCTCAAACCTTGCTCTGGAACGACTTCTGAATAGAAGAATAGAATATCTGGGTAGTTGGCGCTACGACCGTACTCAGTGTGGTAATAGAACTTGACATCAGGTGGCTCCTCGTTGGCGGTTTTGACATTTCCGGCCACAACGGATCTCTTTCCGGCAAGGCCAATTTCTTGATAATGCCTTGGGAACTTGAATGACTCAGTAAAGGCAGAAAAACCAGCGGCATCAGCAATAGGAAGGCCACGAAAGAGTATAACGCCGTCTAGAAGCTCGTCAGATTCGCCGACAAACCAAGACATTTTAGACTAAGCTTACGTTTAGTGAGCAAGCTCTGTATTATTCCCTGATCTGTCAGCTCCCTAATGTGGGCTGTTACTTCTGCGATAGATAGGTTCTCTGTCGATGCGGTGGGGCGCAGCCCGAGAGGGAAGGCATTGCCATGGACAAGTCGAGAGCTTGGGATATCGAAGGGTTCGAGTTGAAGAAGGTAATTGGACTTGTTATCTGCTACGACATGTCTCCCGGGAGCTGAAGAACTCAAGGCTGACGACATTTGGCTGGTGGTTAAAGGGTCGTCCTCTAGTTATATGAAAGAATTCGACGTCTAGGAGCACAACTTCAAATGCTACTGCAAGTTTGTGAGCTCGACGTTTTTCTGAGGGTGAGTCAGGTAATATTAACACTCAGAGTTGGTTAATATTATTTGTGGCCTTGGAAGAGAGTAGAAACAGAGTTGACAGCCGCTGATAGATATATGGTGCGATACTGAAAGTTCTGATGCCATTATCGTTCTGTCCCAGTGTGTCCAAGTGCAAGCATCGGTATGAAAACTATGTGGAGTAGACTTTATTCCTAGAGTTATGACTATTTCCATTTTCCCAGCCACCTATACCCGTAATCGGAGAGTGCTGTTGTAAACATACTGTAGAACATGCTTGAGCGTTATCGGGGTCTTTGCAGGGGTACCTTGTGGCGGGACCACAAGATATTAGAGCTAAGGCAAGAAGTAGTTTAAGGTAAAATACGGGGAGTACCGACTTTTATCTACAGCTCTATTATGTACCTAAATAGGTCGTCCTGATTAGAACTCCACTGGTTTTTTTTAAAAAAAAAATACGTGGTTTTAGTCCTGATGCCGTGCTTAAGCGATAAACCCCGTCCCCTGTCTGCCGACTCCTCAAGGCACAACGAGGCTTCCAGGCAGGCCATATTAGTAAGTACTAGATTGTGGGGCATATATGCAGTTAAGGGGCTTGCTGAATTCCACACAGCCTTATATATATCAGGTTGTAATTTAAATACTCTTGGTGCATCTTTTTTGGTTCGTGGTTGATTGATATCGACCAGCCCAACGTGAGAACCTAAGTTGCCGGCTGCTATGGGCCAACCAAAGTTGAAAGACAACGTCGAGCGGATAAACATTGTACATGCAAAGGCAGTTGGAGTCGAGGATGGTGTTGATGTGTCCGTCAAGAACCGAACATGGAGGGGTTACCTTTGGGATACGTGGGATAAGTCGCCAGAGGTATGGACCATCTGCAGCCATGTTCGCTAGTATATTGATTAACATTGTGGTTAGGAACGCCATTTGCTGTTCAAAGTGCGTTTTTAGATATCTTCACCTCAGGGTTTGACTGACTTTTATTGCAGCTAGACCTAACCCTTATGACTTTTGGGTGCCTTGGGACATTTATCAAGTATATTGATCGGTAAGAGCGTCAATCTTTAGCGTCACTTCCAGCACTAACAATTCCAGCTCTAATTTGAATACCGCATTTGTATCAGGAATGAAAGAAGGTCTCAGTCTTTATGGGAATCAACTTAACTACGCAAACGTGAGAATTCGTCCCAAAGAGAGACTCCTGCTGAGTTACTAACTATCTTCCTCCTTGCAGACGGCTTATAGCGTTGCTAATATTCTTGGCCTTTGGCCTAGCAATCTGCTTCTAACGAGGGTCAACCCACGTTGGTTTATACCGTAAGTTCTCGAGAATAGAAGATACCGTTATTCTTGTTTTATAAATTAATACTTTTGTGAAGATTCATGGAATTGGGATGGACTATCTGGTAAATAACATCAAATTCTGCCTTGGATGCCATTACTGATCCTTCGCAAGCACCTTCGCTCAGGCAGGAATGAAAACATCTCTCCATATGTATGTTCTGAGATTCTTGGTTGGAATATTTGAAACGTAAGAAACATCTCCTCTGACCTCTACTCCCTTGACTACCTAACATCTAATATAGTGGCCATTATTCCGCAAGTGAGTAGAACGGCTGCCATTAGTAACATTCTTTAATATCTGATCTAGTTGTTTACATGTGCGGAGGATGGTATCAGAAAGCGGAGGTTGCAAGGGTGAGCCAAGACAACTTGGAACATCGTTTTCAAGCCTATTCTAACTCATGATAGCGTCTTGCGATTATCAATTGTGCTACAGCTATCGGTCCCATGTTCAGCTCATATCTACAATGTAAGAGCAATTCAGTCATTATAATCCCCAACGCTGACAGCAAAAGCCGGTGTTTATACAGGATTAAACGGTGACAGCGGACTGGCCGGATGGCGGTGGGTGCGTATACAGGTCTGGCAAACACAAAGAACCGTGCTAATAGCAAGTTAGCTCTTCATTATCGACGGTGTCATTTCAATCGGAGTCATCATCCCTCAGGTCTTCCTATTCCCCGACGTCCCAGCCAGGCAGAAGCCAGGATTTTTGTTCAGCGAAGCGGTAGGTCTTCCCGATATGATACGATGGGTGTTGGCGAGCTAACAGCTTTGTTAGGAGATTGAACTAGGGAGAGATCGCAATCCGCAAGAAGGACGCGTCAAGCAAGGTGCTTTCACAAAGGCGCAGTTCAAACGATGGTTGTTTACACCAGAGATCTGGTTGCTTTGGGCCATATCAATGTGAAGAAAACCGATCCGTGAAAGTATTGAGATGCTAATGAATGGGAAGCTGCAATTCTATTGGCAATCAGCCCTCATCCTCCATGGCTTTCTGGCTGAAGGCTTGGAACACGAAGAAGCCCGGGTCTTACACCATTCCTCAAATCAGTATGTATAAGTCTTAATCGTTAATATAGACTATATCTAACGCACGCCATAGATAATTATACTACTCCTATTCAAGCTATTGTGGTAGCTGTAACCCTATTCATGGCCTGGTCCAGTATGTTCAACTGCGCATTCTTTAGCATACAAAGTAAATAAACAACTACGTAAACATACTAATAAATTTCCTTAGGTGATACCTGGCTCGGTGGCCGCCGGTGGCCCATGCTAGTCCTCGGAGGAGTCATAAACGGCGTCGTCTGCATCCTCCTTGGTGCAACTCCAGTCTTCCCCAATAACCGCGCTTTCCGCTGGTTTCTATACTACCAGACAGGCTGGGCGCAAGCCAGCAACAGCATGTTTTGGGCATGGACACAAGACCTACTGTGAGACTCCAGATTATACCACAAATCCTCCAAATAAGATCTCGATGGCTGATATATCGAACTAGTGCGGGAGACCCAGGAACGCGTGCCTTCGCCTCGGCTGGCCTCAACGTCTGGGCCTGGGTTTTCATCGCCACAGTGCCCCTCGCTGTCTTTAAGACTACGGACCAACCTGCTGTTGTGTCAGGTAATTTCACCGCGGCTGGGTTCTGCTTTATACTTGCTATCACAGCGGTCTTACTTGCGTGGCTGGAAAAGTCGAAGCAGGGAAGGGCCAAGGATGGAGAAAACTTCACCTCAGTGGAAGACGACGATTCTACGTCGGTGGGAGAGGAGAACCATGAGATTACTAAGGGGGTTTCTGAAAATGCGGGGGGGCGAAATCGTGAAGAAGTAGCTTATTGAGATATTAGATTGCTTCGTGAGGGACAAAAATGGTCTCGTTGATTGGTTTTAGATTGACTCGACTACTCAAGCAAGGAGTGATAACTCGGAGAGTTAGTAGTAGCGTTTAAGTAGAAATCAAAGCAGCGTCCGTTCATGTAGCACTGGTCTTGTTTCTATAGAACCCATTTTACTGAAATGGGAACACCACTCTCAAAAGACAGATCAAGACCGCTCAAGGTCCTCAAAGTCCTCTGACCCGAAAATGAAACTATGAAATATCGATGCTACTCTAGATCTCTACTTCTTTCTAGCGTAAAACATTCTCCTGAAGTACTGTACAGTACGTACTCTGTGCGCTAGTATACTAGGTAGTTAGGGAAGTATGGAGATTCGACTAGCTCCTGAAAACATAATTATGGCGTCGAGCACGTAATCAGCTGGGAGGTCATGACACTTACAATAGGTACACAGATATGGAAGGTGGGAAACTTGCTAATGGTGGTGATGTGCTTGGTGATGTGCTCATGCCGGCCGTGGATCGGGAGGGGTATCTTGGTATTTTTCCTTTTATTTATACTGTCAGTGAATCCTTCCATCCTCAGTAACAACGTTCAAGATTAACTGCACTGAAGATGGAGTACCGCTTCCTTGGACGCACCGGATTGAAAGTATCTGCTATTTCTCTCGGCGGCTGGATTACTCACGGGGGTCATGTTTCAGACGGTATGTGCCCTGTGATAATGTATTGATGTGGTTAGCAAAGTATAGCTGACAATATATATGCCAGACGATGCTTTTGCTTCCATAAAAGCTGCACATGATGCTGGAGTCAACTTCTTCGACACAGCCGAGAACTATAATGCTGGCAAAGCTGAGATAGTCCTTGGTTCTGCCATCAAGAAGTTTGGTTGGAAGCAAAATGATCTCGTGGTTTCGACGAAGGTGAGTCTGAGTTTTGCAAGACAAGTGATACACAGTAGTACTAAGTCGCACAGATTTACTTCGGTCTCAACAACTCCGCCGATCCCTCCAACCCCATCAACAATGTCGGCCTCTCCCGCAAACACATCATCGAAGGCCTGAACCTCTCGCTTGAGCGCCTTGGCCTCCCCTACGTCGACATCGTCTACGCCCACCGCCCCGACCGCAATACGCCCATTGACGAAGTCGTCCGTGCGTTCAACCATCTGATTAACACCGACAAAGCCTTCTACTGGGGCACCTCGGAATGGAGTGCTTCCGAGATCGCCGACGCCTGGCGGGTCGCCGACAGACTCAACCTCATCGGCCCCGCCGTCGAGCAGCCGCAATACAACCTCCTCACCCGCACCAAGGTGGAAGATGACTTCTACTGGCTGTACCCGAAATTTGGCACCGGTCTCACCGTATTCTCCCCTTTGAAACAGGGGATCCTGACTGGAAAGTACAATGGCGTCGAGGCGCCGCCGCCAGGTAGTCGTTTGGCTGAGGCGACGGATAAGTACACGAAGATATTTGCTTCGACATTCGGCAATGAGACATGGGAACGGGAGCTAAAGCAAGTGGATGCGCTGAAGCCGATTGCTGAGGAGATTGGTGCAACGCTGGCTCAGCTGGCGCTGGCGTGGGTGCTGAGCAATCCGAACGTATCGTCGCTGATTACAGGAGCGTCGAGAGTAGAGCAGGTGCATCAGAATATCCAGGCGCTGAGCTTTGTGGAGAAGCTGACACCGAATATTTTAAAAAAGATTGATGATGCGCTGGGGAATAAGCCTGCGGTTCCGCCACTGAGGTTCTAGGTAGCGTTCGAAATAAGTTACTATGCTACTATCACAACGTCAGTTGTGGCGTAACGCGGGGCATTTCATGAGACTACTACTATACATATTACCTCACTTATAGCTTCTATAGAGTCTGTGAGCAGGCTGTGTATGTAGAGGGGACAGTTATATTAGATTCCTAAGCCTATTTAGAATTCTCAAGTTGTAAAAAATATAGTTACGTAGTAAATTATCACTTGCCCTTACAGTTCAAGATGACGCTGCTTGGCGGTTTCATGTCACACATTCACCACGGCCCGCCTAAATAGATGCCACTCAACCACAATCCCTAGATAGTTTCAACCTTTTCATCATCGGTCACTGATACATCTTTATGAGTTGAGTCGTTGTGGGTGGGTACTTCATCCCTCTCGATTTTCTCCTCTACTAGTCGTGTCACACCGAAAAGGTCGTCCATTCGCTCCAGCGAGATGCCTTTGGTTTCAGGGACGAGGAACCACGTAAAGACGAACATGGCGCCGCAGAAGGAGCCAAATATGAAGTAAGTCCTGATAAGTTTAACGTCAGTTATATGGCACAACAAATGAATTACTCGGGGTTTGGAGAAATACTAATGAAGAGACATACCCGTAACCGTTTGCCCCGACTGTCACCAACATAGTTGGCACGCTTTTGGCAACCACAAAATTGAAGAGCCATTGCGTCGCTGCAGCAATAGCCACATTCATAGACCTCAACCTTGCCGAAGGAATCTCAGCAACGTAGATCCAGCAAACGGGTCCCCATCCAATCTCGAAAGAAACAGCAAAAAAGAAGATAAAGGTGAGGGCGGCATAGCCAGCTGGAGGTATAGGCTTCCCATCCTCGGGCGGGTCAAAGCGCACGTAGAATCCGATATAGAACATCCAAACAACCATGACCACCGATGTGTACAGCAGGGATCTTCGACGGCCAAGTGAATCTGCCATGAAGAGAAGGAAAAAGACGACACCAAGGACCTTGATTATACCGTAGACACCAGTGGCGAGCAGGCCATTCTTATTACCGGTGATACCAACGTTCTCAAAAATTTGAGGTGCGTAGTAGTTGATGGCATTCGTTCCTGTCATCTGCTGGCAAATCATGAGGCCTATACTAATGAGAACGCGCTTTCGATTTCCAGGAATAGTCCACATTTCCCTTTGGAGGCTCCAGAACGTTTCACCGCCTGTTAACAGGCGTTCGTGCTCGAGTTGCGTAGCCATGTCATTGAATTCTTCCTGCAGATATGGATGTTCCATTGGGAGCTGTCGGAGTGTTTGGAGGGTGTCCTTAGCCTTCTCCCATTGGTCTTGCTTTGCGAGCCACCGAGGTGACTCGTTGCAAAATAACATGGTGACGAAGAGAAGGAATGGGGGGATTGATTGCATTCCGAGAGCCACACCCCATCGGGCATCACCCTTGAGATGAACTAGGCAGCCGTACTAGATAAAAGTTAACTCTTTATGCATTTCCATATATGGTGATAGTCTTACGTTGATCCAGTAACTTAACATGATGCCAACAACAATGAATAGTTGATAGAGTCCTGTTACAGCACCTCGAATGGCACGCGGTGAGTTTTCGGAGATATAAACTGGCGCCATCATAGAAGCCCCCCCAGTCCCCAAGCCTGCAATAAACCGGCCGAAGTAGAGGGCAACGAGGTGCCCTGCAGAGGCAGCCTGGAGTACACATCCAATTAATGCAATGATTGCACACAAGAGCTGGCCTGGTTTCCGACCAATTTTATCGGCTACATAGGATCCAATAAGGGATCCTGCGAAACAACCAGCTTGTAGTGTAGAAACGATATTGGAGCTCAGATTGGCTCTAGCCCCTTTGTCAAGATCTTGGATACCGTACTTTCTGCCTCAAATATAAGCTTTCATGATTTCCGGTTCAGAAGAGTTGGCTTTCATCTTACATTTTGAAGGTTTCCATTGTGAGAACACCGCCTATAGTGCCCGAGTCCATCCCGAATAAGAGGGCACCAAAGCTGGCCTGCAAGATGAACATCATTAGACTCTGGTCATCTTGTCTATGATATTTGTTGGAAATGCTCACAGAACAAGCAACAGCATATACTCTCCATCCATAGATCTCATGCGGATCCGTTTTCATCGCATCGTTGCGGATAATCAGCTGGAGGAACCCCATTGTGGCGACTGTGTGGCATGAATCAATGGAATGAGGGGATATAGGAAAGAGGGAAGAGAAATTTTCCCAAGTCTTACAGACGAGAGGGTAAGTTGGGGAAAGTCACGTACATATTATAACTTACAGAGGCAGGGGCCGTCCCTCATAATATCAAAGTATCGAAGTACTGGTGACGTACAGTACTATAGGATGTTGAATCAAGCGTCTCAAGCCTCCGCCAAGTGCATTTAGGCAAACCGGAGATACTCTGATCGGATATATAATCCTTGGAAAAGTGCAGGGTATTGTGAGGGCGCTGTCAGTAACTACCAGGATGTTATGCACCTATTTGCAGTGCCAAAGCGAGGGTGACGATGATGCTTTTGTGCTTTGGCTGAGAAAACCCTTGTAAACATTTATAAATCCCAGCTACTATTAATGAACCCCTGCTAAGAACGCAACAGTTACTCGGCCGGGTGTGGGGAAGTTGGCGTAGGGAAATTTAGCCCTCTCTAGTAGATTGCGGGGTCAACCAGTGAAGTCGCTCCTGATCGTGAGCTCACAAAATACAACTTCAAAGTAACGTCAAGTTACAGTACACTCCTGTGCTGGCCATCTTGATCGACAAAGGCCAAACCCATTATTGGCGGAGAAAGAAAGACAGCATCGCTGATATATTTTCCCTTCAATCATATTCAATTACTTGTGAATACGTTGAGTACTCTATAATTCGCTGATATTAAAACTAGGTGGCATATTTGCATCTCCGAGGCGCTCTCCGTGCCTGATATAATTCTATAGAAAATTTCTATTTTGCTACAAATCGCTTAATATTACGTCGGCCGCCTTCTCGCCAACAATATATGTCGACAACAAGGTAAATGTGCCAGGAATCCTCGGATAGACTGAGGCGTCAACGACGCGGAGTCCTGACACCCCCCGAACGCGGAACTTTGAATCCAACACGGCCATGGGGTCGCCGTCGGCACCGATCGCACAGGTACACGAGGCATGATGTCCCCACGCCGTATTCTTAATGTAGTCTTGGATCTCTTCAGTAGTCTTCACTGAAGGTCCAGGTAAAATTTCAGTTACTGGCACGGTCTGGTTTCCGAATGCCCAGCGTGCGATGCGGATCGACTCGGTGATCGTCTTAAGATCGGCAGAATAGTCCCCGGAGCCTGCATCGAACTATTAATGGTTGTGTTAGCAGAGGTATGTGAATGGGTGTCAAATGCTTACATAGTTAAAAGAGATCTTTGGGGGGTCTCGGGGGTCGGCAGACACCAGCTGCACAGTCCCAGCTGTGTTACGTGGATGCGCCTTCAACAGAGCCCAGGTCCAGGAGTTTTTTGCAGCCGTGGCATCTATTGAGTATCCCGGATAGTAGCCACGGAAGTTAAGGGGCCCCCCAAAGGCCAACTCGTCATAATTACCATCGGGTGACTGGCTGCTCTTGATGAACATAGCGGCGACGAAGCCGTTAGATACGTACGTCCCTTTGGTGAGAGCCAACTTTCCACTGTGCCATTCTTTGAGGCATGGGTCTGATTCAGATGCAGCAAAGGTACAGCCTTTAAGGACAGCAAAGTCTGTAGGCGTCGTTCCTTGAACCGCGACTTCGTAGTGGTCTTGCAGGTTGGCTCCAACACCAGGGAGATCCTTTACGACAGGGATACCGAACCTTTGGAGCTCAGCTACAGGTCCAATGCCACTGAGTTTGAGAAGTTGTGGCGAGTTGTATGTCCCACCCGAAATGATGACCTCCCGAGATGCGGTTGCAGAACCCGGGGTTCCGGCTTCTGCTTTGCCAGACCTGGGATCAGCACGATAGAGGCTCTGGCCATCGAGGAAGGAGATGCCCGTAGCTTTGGGTGGGCTGGAGTTGTCGAAGTTTACTTTAGTCGCGAGACAGTAGGTGCGTATTTCAAGCTTGTACTTCTTTGAACCATCGTCGTTGACAGCGTTGTTCACCGAGACAATGAAGTCACGAACACCACTACGTGCACCATTTCGCGCTGCAATTGGGATCTGATACAGGGCCTGAGTGCTGTCGCGGTGTGGGGAATCAGCATTTGCATCGCCAGCTAGGAAGGTCGCGAGGTTGAGGACGCTCTCAGTCAGGCCCCCAAGAGCTGTAATGGCGCCTTGGACCATGCTTAGAAGCTTGAGGTCTTTAAGAGCGAGGGTTACGGGAGTGAGATCAACGCCCAGCCAACCACTGCGCCCATGGCCTGGACTGAGGAGACTTTGGAGGTACTCGTTTTTTTCCATTTTGACAAAGTGCTTGCGCATCTTGGCCGGTGTCCACGAAGCGTCTCCAGTGAGGCTAGCAAGGTACTGGAAATCGTCCTGGTGGGGGTAGATTGCCACCATGGCATTATGAGCGGTGCAACCCCCGAGTGTTGCAGAGCGGGGATACAGGACACCCTTGATGTCGGAGCCGACAGGAGGGTCCAAGCCGGTGTAGTCGTTGCCATCGGGCGTGGTGTATGTGACCTTGAAGTCTTTTGCTTGGCGGGCGTCGTCTTCGTAATGTCGCACAAAGAAATCCCAAGCCATTGAGGGGTCTTCAGTAGACTTGGCATTGAAGGCGGGGATAGTGTAGTTGTCATTGGTACCTTGGTCATCGCCAGCCTCTATCAGGAGAACACTGCGACCAGCGAGCGCAAGACGAGCAGCCAAAACACCTCCACCGGCGCCGCTGCCAACGACGATGTACTCATAGGTCGTCGCACGTCTTTGCAGCGTCAGTTATAAATGGATGGTATGAACTGGGAAAGGGACTTACACTGCGACGATCGTAGAGGCTATTAAGCATGCAATACGGCAGAGCTTCATGGCTTCGGGTTGAGCTTCAGCTGCAGTTGTTGTAGCTTTCTGGAGAAGCTGGACAAGCTGGACAAGCTAGAAGAGCTTGCTTGCATTTTGCTTAAATTCTTGTCTTTTTAACTATATATGTCGATCGCCGCACTATGGTATTGAGCTCACATGCTTGGCCTGCCTCGGGTTGTCTATCAGCTCCACATATCCAACTATACTTCCTATTCCGTACACTTTACTCCGAATGAAGCCTACTGTCGGGGTTGATAGTGGAGACATCTCCACTACCCCTCATCTTATTCAATAGGTGTAATTAACAGCTACAACTACTAAATTAGGGATGGTTAGGATTTGGCTTTGTTGTGATGCCAAGTTCCACGATGATTGTGGCCATTATGCTGTACAGTACCATGCTTTATCGCACATGCCGCAGTGCGATCCCCATAGTAGTGTCAGTACTCTATATTGGATATTAGCCATAGAAATACAGATAGCTAGTCGTACAAGCATTTGAAAGTTTATCATTGTCGCAGTATTTGACAGCGACAAGGCCGTGGTCCTGTCAGAACTTGATCTCCGGTTTTCCCTCCAACTTAAATTAAACTTTATTGCATCACATAATATGGTACATACCTGCAAGTACCGCCGTACGATCCGGTCGGTCCCGTTTAAAGCATTCGTCAGTATCTAACAAACTTCACACGCAGAATACCACCTTCATATATAAACTTGTGAAAATTTCTACACTAAAGAATGACTCCTCCATTATGGAGCAGACAGGGCTGCTGGACCTGCCGCTTGCGCAAGAAGAAATGCGACGAGGCCCACCCTCGGTGTTCGACCTGCGAATCACTATCCATCACTTGCCATGGATATGGATCAAAACCGGACTGGATGGATGGCGGTGACAGCGAAAGAGCCGTAGCGAATGGCATCAAGGAGGTCGTAAAGCATACATCAAGACGCAAAACAGCCCAATCTATTAAGCAGCGTGATCCACCCAAAATAGCACCCAAGTCAACCAGTGTGTCGACGAGTTCGTCGTCCTCTGTTTCGAATCCAGACGTAAGTCGATGCTTTCCACCCCGGTGACTCTAAATTAATGTAAATTAGAAACCTGATACCACTTTTTCAGCGGATGACACTGCCCTCTTGATGCACTTCCTGGACCATGTATTCCCACTGCAGTACCCCGTGTACAAACCCAGCATCCAAGGAGGAGGGCGTGGGTGGCTGCTATCCGCTCTCCTTGACACAATGCCGCTCTATCACGCTGCTCTATCTCTAAGTGCATACCATCGCCGGACAGCCGCATCTGCAATGTTCACCCAGTCATACCAAATCGCTATGTCAGTCCAGCAAGAAAAGCACCTTGAAGCTTCTATAAAATCACTTAGCTCGTTCAGTCAGACGTCCTGTCATAGTGGTGAGCTGTCAATCATAATGGCAATTATTCAACTGTCTTTCTTTGAGGTATTATCTCGTCCCTAGGTCATTTTATATCCTAACAATGCCAGGTTTTCACCAACTACGGCAATGCATGGCAGGCCCATCTACGTGCAGCAATGAGTATGTATCAGCGGAACAACAAGTATGACTCGTCTGGCATGACAAACGAATCAGTGACATCGTTAAAGGAGGAGCTTCCACTTCTCGAATACGAAGCTCTCGTTTCCAACTACACCGCACAATCTAGGTTCATAAGTGGGACATTGATCTGGCTTGACATTATCTCATGCATCACAACGGCAACTACACCATATTTACTACTGCTTCACTCTACAATTCTGGCTCCCAATTCCCAGACCCGACTCGAAGATATCATGGGCTGCAAGAACTGGATCATGCTTCAGATTGGCCGTATAGCCGCACTACACGCAAACAAACTCCAAGCCTTGCGAGAGGGACACTTCGATTGTGTAGAGTTTAAGCAGACTATTGTTGATATTAACATACAGATACGGTTAGGCTTAAATGAGTTCGAAGCCGATTCTGTTGCATTATGCGATCCGTCAGCGCTCATTACATCGGTATTTGCAATCATGGCATCAGTTTACCTTCACCTTATTACTCATGGGTTCCAACAACTTGAAGAGTTAGACGCGATCATTTCTAGGGGTATGATAATGCTTCAAACAGAGGTTCCTACGCATATTCTTCCGGCCTTGGTCGCCCCGCTGTATGTTTTTGGCTCAGTGGCGAGGCAGGGGGACGAGCAGTTCTTCCGGGATGTCTTCTCATCTCCGCCACTGTTTGATAGCACCCTTAAACACCGTGCAAGGATATTGCCAATTCTAGAAGAGGTCTGGAATAAAAGGAGAACTGAAATTGGCTTCCTGTGGGAAGATAGCCTCGAACTTATTCCCGATATTCTCCTTATTTAATGACTGTTTCAATCCAAATATTCGTTGCCTTTCTAGAAGGGAACTCACTTCCGAGGGGTAGAAACGATGGGTAAGGCATAGATGTAGAATTACCAATAATTTCAATGAGATACTTTTCAATGACAAATGAACCCTCATACTTCGCAAGAAGCAAATGATGGGAAATTTCAGCGTAAGCCCTCTGCGGAACGTCCTGCAATTGGTTGAAGGTGCGCTTTACGCTTTGGTTCGCCACAGAAGCACTAAACCAAGATCAGCCTATGTTCTAGCCCTGTATCCAGTCTGACACTGACTCCGCAAAAGAACTCCCTTTAAAAAACGTATTCGAAGGACGTTGAAAGAAACATTCTTGGCCACGGCTGAGCACTGCGGTTCTGTCTCTGGTTGGCTGTTGGTGCGGAATATCGGTTCAGCGCTAGTCATTATGATTGGATGCGACTGCGGAACCACAGATGATTGGTTGATAAACTAACACTAGTAGACCGTTCAACCATTCATATTTCCACTGTTGGAGTGTTTATCTCGTTCTATTCGGTATGAAACCTCACGTACTAGCAAAACGACCCAATACTTCGGAAGTCATGATAACTCCCGAGCAACCGGAGTACCCAGTTGGTGCGGAGCGGTAGCAGCAGACAAACTTGCGTTACCAATACGTGTAGTCCTTCGTGCTTCATAAGCATTATTCTGTAAATTATTATAGGCATGTTACCAGGACCACTCCACTTCAAAATGCTATATATTGTCCCTCGCACAGCGGATGCTTCAAAGGCAGCCACTTTTTCCTTCTTTACCAAACACATATACCAAAGAAATCTTTTATGATCATGAAGAACATCGTCATCCTCGGTGGCTCCTACGCTGGAGTCAGCACAGCTCACCGGATCCTCAAACAAGCTGCAAATAGTACCCCCTTCAAGATTACTCTTGTATCTCCGAATACAGATTTTTATTGGAATATTGCGTCTCCCAGAGGCATAATCCCAGGGCAGATCGAAGATGAGAAGCTTTTTCAACCGATCAGTTCTGGTTTTGAGCAATACCCCGCCGGTCAATTTGAATTTGTTCTTGGCTATGCCGAATCCCTTGATGTTGACGCCAAAAAAGTAAGGGTTTCCAATGATACAATGCTCGACTACGA
Organism: Pseudogymnoascus pannorum; assembly: GCA_001630605.1. NCBI lineage: Eukaryota > Fungi > Ascomycota > Leotiomycetes > Thelebolales > Thelebolaceae > Pseudogymnoascus > Pseudogymnoascus pannorum. The sequence continues at coordinate 238,322 of LNAS01000005.1, forward strand.
TTTTCTCATTCTTGGTACTGGGACCAATGACAAGGAAGGCCTGCCATTCAAAGGGGTGGGGTCGACAGAAGCTACGAAGGATGCGCTGCATGACTTCCAAACAAAGGTAGCAAAAGCGAAGACAATTGTTGTGTGTGGTTCTGGAGTAACAGGTGTTGAAGTTGCTGGTGAATTGGGGTTCGAATACGGACAGACGAAGGAGATTATCCTGGTGAGAATTAAGCATTCAAATGAATTGTCCTTTACTAACACCACTCACTCATAGATCGGAAGTGGACCAACGGTTCTTGAGGGTAGTCCAGCAAGTATATCGAAGATATCGATAAACTCGCTCTTGAAGTTGAACGTGGACATCAAACTACAAACAAGACTGATCAGCTCGACCCAAATGCCGGATGGTCGGCAAGAACTCCTCCTTTCGAAGGGAGAAAAATTGGTCACAGATTTGGCCATTCCGACGTTTGGTTTGGTCCCAAACTCTTCATATGTTCCAAAAAAGTTTCTCAATACCAATGGATATGTTGTGGTGGACGAGCATCTCAAAGTCAAGAACGCCGAATCAGTCTGGGCTATCGGCGATATCAGTGATACAGAATTCTCGCAATTTCTATCCTGTGACAGGCAATCAACCCATGTGGCTAAAGCCATTTCATTCATCCTTCGCGATGACAAGATATTGCCTCCGTATCAACCATTCACTAGCCGTACGTTAATCAAGTGTCAAATCAGAGCCTTAGCTAATATTATTTAGGCTTCATGGGTTTTCAGATCGGGAAGAAATCGGGAACCGGCCATTTCGGATGGTTTAGAATTCCAACTTTTGTTGTAGTATACCTTCGAAAGACGCTGTTCGTTGAGAGGTTAGCCAGTACGGTCGATGGCTCTCTGTTTTGATTTGATGTCTGGTAATATGGGAAAGGGAAGGCGCGGAGGTTAATTAATTAGACCAGGAATGTAGGCTTTTTTTTATAATTGGGGCGGCTGGAACAGTGAGACCAAAATGATGATGGCGATCAGGTAGGCAAACTTTAGTTCCGCAACCTATATACATTACTATTGAGGGTTTATGGGTGAAAGTGCCAATGGGGAACGAAATGACGTGTGCAGATGCTTAATAAAGGCCCTACTATTTGCCATTGTTCTAAAACTATGATCTAATAGGCTTGTTCCTTAGCCACTATGGCGTTCGAAGATGCCAGGGGCATGCATCTAGAAATACATGAGGCTCAAATATAGTCTGGGGACTCTTTCAGCAAGTAGTTTACTAGATGTACTGCTATATCATAATTAATGCGTGTGAGGATAATTGGGCGAGAATTTCAGCATTTATAAATGGAAGATAATAGGAGTTTAATGTGTTTGTCTATTAGCGGCCACAATGATAATGCCGTGCATGACGTGCACTTCCCTAACTTGAAGTTGGAAATCTAAGCCTTGTGAAAGACGCCGTTAAGGTAATCCATAGCGCCTAGCGGCACACCCAGGCTCCTCAAGATGCAGTATGCCGTTGACAAATGGAAATGAAAGTTCGGAATGACAAATTCGCTAAGATACGCCTGTCCGCTCTCAAACCTGAAGTCTCCCATCTTTGACTCCATTATAATCGGCTCTTCGACAGCTTTCTTCGCATCAATTTTCGCAGGGTCCACTGATTGGAGGATCTCAATCGTCTTGGCAATTCGGGCCCGGAGCTCGGGGAAGGTTGTCTCGTTGTCCTCCAAGACGATGTCCTCAATACCGAAAGCGCGAACACAGAGGAACTTAGAGGAGTTGGACATGGACTGAACTTGGTAAGGAAGACTATTTGGGGTTGAAGATTAGACACAATCGTCATTAGAGGCCCAATTGAGGCACAACACAAGGATCAATGAAATAGGATGCCTGCTAGACTTACGGCCTCATGTCATCTCTCAGACGGGTGGTAAGCAGCTCCTCATGAGCAATACCCTTCTCATCAGCATAGGCGATGGACTTGTCGAGGATTTTAGAGAGATTGTTGAAGTACTTGATTAGTACCGGGATGGATTGGTCGTAGAGAGAAGTCATGGTGTAGATTGCTGGGTTGGCGTCGATTCGTAAATTTCAATTTACTAGCAATTATTTTTTTTGGATAGGGGAGATGCCTATGTTGGAATTTTAAATTATTTCAAATGGGACAGACATCTGACCACCATAATATATAGCATCTGCGCATACCGCTAGCGCTGACCGGCCAAACACAGCGTCCCAGCCGTGACCGATCGAGTTTAACGTTGTCCCGTCTCCGTAGCCGACTTCAAAAGTATGATCGGAGGTTATATCGCTATCTCTGACAAAGTAAGCTCCGTCTCTACCCCGCCATAGGCCAAGATCGAAGCGCGCAGGACTAAATTTGTAATCACCAACACGGATACCCCACACTTTCAGCCCGTCTTGGTTGATAATAGCAATTGCCAAGCTCCCTTTAAGCATGCCTGTGGTAGGTTCGGATGTTATAACTAGTCTAAAGTGAGAGGGTAGCAATTTTAAGTTAGTCATTGGCACAGTATAGCTCCAGAGCTGGCAAAAAAGTGTGTACGCGCGTTCAAAACAGCGGACGTTTAACGGAAATTTTCATTCGCCCCTATCCCCATTTCATACCAGATAAACAAAGCAGTCTACACCATAATACAGATTCCTAACGCCAATCCCAAAACCAGACATGACCCAAATCATAAACCCGGCCAATATACCCCGTCCATCCGTAAGTTCCACACCGCCCCATCAATCGCCAATTAACCCCCAAACCTCCCCGTTTCACTTCTTCGAAACACTACTCCCGATACTGCTCGTCATATCACTAATCTTATCCTTGATCCTCCCAAACCCAAACTTAGTCCAGAATCCTCCGCCCCTCGCCCGCGAGCTCAGGACCGTGCTCCCGCCAACCGAGCTACCCCCCCAACGGTAGCTCCCGCTCTCCCACTTAGCTTTCCCGTCAATGACCATGCCCACCAGCTCAATGATTCGGAATGCCGTGCTGCCCAGCGCGCGGAACAGCGCAATTGCTGCCACAGACCAGAGCAGGAATGTGAGATACGAGTTGCTCCCGATGTTCTTACCCTGGTATGCCTCCGACACGGCCATAGCCAGGATGGCGTTCGCCACCATCCACGAGACGACCATGTACGTACGAACAGCGCGATAGTAGTCCTCCTGTGCGGTCTCCTCCGAGGGGCCGACCTCAGCAACCTCGATACGGTCACGGAGGTTGCGCAGAGCCTCATCATAACCGGAGTCAATGTCAAGCTGCTCGCTAGGCATGTCGAGTTCGACGGTCGAGCCCTTGTGTTTGGAGACGGCCGTACCGAGGTCGGTGCGAACGGTGTTATCGCCCTTGGTTCCCCACGAAATGTCGTGGGTGTTACAGAAGGCGTAGATTTGCAGCGTGCAGATGTAGCTAGGTAAGAGAGCGAAGTACTGGGCAGCAGACGTGAACATGTGCCAAGGATCGAGGTACAAGAAGGAGGAGAAGAAGTACAGCCCGATCGTCGAGGCGATGGACACGGCGACGTTGGTGAAGATGTTATTCCCGATTGTTATGGTATGGCTGGTAAACTGCCGCACTACAATGTAGATTGTTGCAAAGGTCGTGTATACCATGATGATTGCGTAGATGACCATACTGGAGAGGTACAGCTTCTTCGCGCCCTGTGGTCTGTTACCCATAGAGAGGATAAATTGTGTGCAGATCAGAAGCACGCAAACATATTTCAAGATATAGAAGATGTACTTCCCCATGTTATGGCCAAAGGGATCGATTGTGGGGTCTGCGAGCGAGCCAGCAACGAAGTAGAAGGTAAGATAGAAGTTTGCCAGGGAGAAAAATGTGAACAGCAGACTTAACAGCTGGTACACGAACTCCATGTGGAGAAGGATCTTGCGAGCGATGGTGTGGTCTGTGTTCCAGATCTGCTTGAAATGCACCAGAGAGTATACGGCAGCGAAGAAAGCTCCATTGAGCCAACGGCGACGCTGGGAGACAAACTCGGGGACGGTGTCTAAACATTTATTAGTCAAATGTTCAGCTAGAGGGATAGATATAACTTACCAGGCACATCAGTCTCTCCCTTGCAGTTCTTGACATACTTCAACACCCATCTCTCATCTCGTTTCGCAACAAGCTCCCAGCACAGAATACGATCTTCGGCAAGATACATATTAGCCGTGAAGACATCGGCATTTTGGCCGTGCAGAGTTTCTCCCTTGAAGTACTGACTCAGCGGGCCATGGCCAGTATGGTCATTCTGCAAAGCATGGTAACGATAGGCACTAAGAGCACCGGGAAGGACGGTAATATATCCAAACACCGATTCAAGCGGTTTATCCAAGATATTAGACATCTTGTACTCAAAATTCTGCGACGCAACCAACGGATTGAATAAACCGAGCCATCCCTTACCCTTCATCGCCACAATCTCTCCGCAGGCACCTGCAACGTTCGAATCGGTGTCAAAGGCCTTCCAGAGATGGTACAGTGAATTTCCCGTCGGCTTCGTTCCCACATCAAGCAGGATACAAATATTAGGCGTCAATGCACGACCAAAAGCATTAAAGAACCACCGGTGAGAGTTCAGCTTCTTCGCGTTCTTCTCCTTCAAGCAGAAAAGCATCTGCACCGGTACGATTCCCTTCTCTGCGCCTTTGAACTTCAGGTCCGAGTCCAGAGACACCTGGGTCGTATACTCATACACGTGAGCCTGTACTTCCTTCTGGTTGACGAGATTCTTGGCAATACCGTCCTGGTATACACCCATCGCCGCGAGCGCATCGAGCGTGCGCGGGTGGATCTTCTGCCGGCCGTCAGAGACGATGCACACAACAATCTTCTGCCACCCATTCTCACCCCACGTTCGCGATTTTGAGCGAGAGCAGAAGTGGGCAATATTCTTCATCACGGCGTGCATAGTGCGCGTGAAGTTGATCTCGTCCTCGTTATACATGGTGATACAGATAAACAGCTCTGTTTCCCTAGCCGTCTTGCCGATATTCTGGCGGAGTTTGTAGCCCTTGGACACAAAGTCGTCGGGGTCGCACGTCACGGCGGTATATCTCATATGCGTGAATTCGATCTCATCGCGGCGGGGAAGGAAACTGTACAAGATGGTGGGGATCTTGCATTCAAGGATAAGCTCGCCATTGATGAGGCGGACCTCCTTCTTTGCCATCTGCGCCTGGCGCGCACCTCTACGCTCCTGTCGACCATCGGGCGCCGGGCCGTAGTGCTCAAAGTCAGATTTCTCGTTCTCGTACTCTTCAGTGAACGTCGACTCTGACGTGTAGGATTCGCGAGATTGTGATCGGACATGGTCTGTCCCGAGAGAGCTTTTTGGAGCAAAAACATCGTCTCCCTCTGTTTCCAACGCGATCGAAACTGTCGCGTCGTCTGCAAACGTGGAACTCCGCGCACCGGCACCTGGCCCAGAGAATAGCGGTGCGGGCGGGAGTGGTCTCCTCGGGCTACCGCCATATCTCGACGAAGGTGTGCCAGGCCGTGGGGAGCCGTTCATATCTGCTGGCTCATACTGTGCTATCGATGGTGGCCTACCCCTCTCAGACGCCGTTTGGGATGGCGTCCATGATCGCGTCGGTGACTGTCTTCCGGTATATGGATCATATGAACTCTCCGGCGGTAGTATAGGCGCCCCATCGACGATGGAATTGGCGCGCGAGCTTGTCGACATGACGGTAGGTTGATATGATCGGCGTGGAGTGTTCGGACTGTTAACAGGTAAGCTTTCATTCTTCTTCTCACCTTTAGCAGCCAAATGGGCTCGGACTTGACTTTGCAGAGACTTTCTGCGTGATGGCCCATCGGGAAGTCTGGGGAGGAGTTGGATGATATGTTCATCGTGGGAGGACTTCGGCGCTTGCTTGGTCACCGCAGCTGGCAACTTGCCACTCGAGATAGCTTCTTCTTCTCCACGGAGGGCAGTGATATGTTCTGGCGTAGAGAACTGCACAGACTTCTTGTGCACTTTGAGAGGGCGGGGTATTAAATCAGAATCCTGTACATACATGCGGGCGCTTGAGCTGGAGTCATCCATTGATGTCAACAGGCGGATGGCGGACGCATCGTTCGACATGTGTGTCGGTGTTGATCCTTCTTCATCACCGTACGATGGAGGATCAAAGTTTGGAGGTGTATTTGGGCGATACATTGTGCTTTGTGGTTTATTGTGCTGGTGGGGATGGCGAAGTGCCTCGTCAGAGGAATGTTATGTTTATGAAGCCCACATGCGTTCAGTCAAAGCAATGCAAATGATGGTGGCCTTCTTAGATGATAGCAGAATCAAATACTACTCAACAGTAGATAAAAATCCAGAATTCTCAAAGAGAAAGCGTAGTTTCGATATGAAGTGGTAATATAAATGCGTGTGGTTAGTGTTCTGATGGTTCCCGCGGTCCGGCGTTGATAAACCAAGCTCCATCATCATCGGTAAACTTTGGCTCGTTGACCTAGCAACGCCTTACGAAACGAACGATTAGCACTGTGTACAAGCCACAAAATACGCGCCCATCCTTGGGTGGTCCCACACAACACACATCTGATCCACAATTGCATTTATGTGACAAAGATACTGGCAAGTAGTCGTAATTTCATGTACATACAAGTCTTAAATTTAGGTAGAAGGAAACTATTCTTAAATTATTATGGCTGGCTGTAGACATCGAACCAAGCAAATTTCTTGAAAAGCCTGTTTCTTCAAGAGTTCGGTCGACAACAGAGGTACGGTTGGACAATTGAAAGATAATTTTTTCATTCCTCGTGGGACAGGGCACGGCACGACAAGTATGTAACTGGCAGCCGGTCGGCCCTGCCCCCTCTTCTACCGGGTCTCAATTCTACCTCCTCAAACTCCGCAAGGTACAAAAATCCTCCATCGTTTCCCTCACCCGAAGAAGGTTGGCGAGAGAACTTTGGTGATGCAGGAGAGAATAATGGCGGGTACCAACCGCCCACTGTGACGACGAAGGAAAGATGCCGGTGTGACGATCAGCTGTCATGTAGTATGTTACAATGGCTCAAGATCAAGCGCTCAGATGGGTATCGTATGTGGCGGCATGAGATTTGGTTGAAATTGTTTTCCGAATTATGTTCAGTTCCAGCCCAGGGAGTTCTCTGCCATCATTGGTCCGGAGATTTGGGCGGTCCTGGCAGAATTTCCGGCGCTCCTTCCACTGCCTCTGCTATGTCTGTCACCTGATGAACCGGAGCCAGATTCGCCCGAACCAGTGGATTGACGTCCACCAGACATGTAGACACCACCGGGAAGGGCTGCGCTTCCGCTAGCTTCCATCATCTCCGCAGGATTCATGACTGACCTAGCGCGGCGGTGAGAAAGCTTGCGTCTCTTGTAGCGGCGAGCAATGAAGAACATGGCCGCACCGTACGCAGCAGCCGCAACGACAGCGCCGGTTGCAATTCCAGCAGTCATTCCCTTGGCGCCCGGTGTCTGGTTGTTTTCGTTGGTGTCGAAGATTCCACCATTTCCAGTACCAGTATTATCCTTACCACCAGCAGTGGGTGACGATCCATCAGCACCAGAGGATGCTGCAGGGTCAGATCCGTCAAGGCCGGACCCAACAGTGATAGGGATGGAAGGATTGATGCTGCTCATGATAACAGCGACGGGTTCCGACGGGTTCTTGTAAAGGCGAGACACTGGAACGTGGATCATGATGCCGAGGTTGGATACCACTTTGGTAGGGATATATGCAAGAGCAAGTGTAGTGATGTAGTTGAGCGTCCTGGAGGTGTCGTAAGGCTGCAGACTGTGCATGACGACGTCCGACTCCTGGATTTCCAGCCCGTATGCGATACCCTTGGGAAGGTATGTGAAAATTTGGGCCGATGACATGGAGTTTGCAACGACAAATTCGTAGTTAAGCGCATACGTGAATCCGATCTGGATGAGAGTGAATCCCGGTTTCGCAGTTGGCACGCCGGTGAGAGGCGCGACTACCTGAGGCAAAGTGCTTGGGATGCCGCTAGGAATCACTGAAGTGGTGGTTGCCTTTTCGCCAGTCTGAGTTGGTTGGATCAGGATGGACGATCCAACCCAGTCAGATGTAGTTGGAACAGTTGGAACAGACTCGACTCCTGAAGTGGTCGCAGTGGTCGCAGTGGTTGCAATGGTGGTAGGAATGTCCGTGAGAGTAGTAGGCTTCTGGGTAGACGTAGGTGGGAGCACGATAGTGGTGCCATTGCCTCTGTTGGATGTGGTATCACCGCCCGTTGGCACAGGTGGAACACGGAGAGTAGTAGAGTTAGTTCCTGATCCTGTTGGGAATACAGTGACTCCAGTTCCGGCAGTTCCGGAGGAGATGATGCTGGAAATCATGCTCTCAAGGCCGGTCGAGGATGCTGACGGGGTTGCCGAGGAAGTGCTTGGCGCAAATGTCGTGGTGGCACCAGTACCAGTGGCCGATCCAGTGGGGTCAAGTCCGCCGAGGATCGACGACAGAATACCACCAGCTTCAGACGAGCTGGACGGGGTCAGAGTCTGGTACTCAGGGTCGGCGGTGTCAGTCGAAGACGAAACTCCTGTTCCAGTGCCAGAGTATGTGACTCCCGCAGCAGTTGATGTTGTTGGCGTAGAGGCGAGAACACCGCTGGAGCCCAGGATACCGCTGGGGCCGGTGATGCCATCAGTGGCAGACGAAGGCGAGAGAATCGGGTCCAAGACCGAAGAAAGGCCCAAGGAAATGGTAGGCAGGACAATAATAGGCGGTATCACAGACGATGGTCCCGAGGAAACTGTAGTAGCGACGGCACTAGATGGGGAAGCCTGGCCCAGGGTTGTCGTCACGCCATTGTTAACAACGACAGTGTTGGAGATGATGACAGTCTTGACTACTCCAGATGCGACTGCCTCGACGGACGAGACGGTTGAGGCGGTCGAGGCGGTCGAGGCGGTTGCGACGGGCGACGTCGATTCGGGTGTTGAACCACCTGTCAAGACACCGAGGAGGTCGCCAAGGAGGTCGCGCTTGGTCGAGGAGCTTGAGGTATCTTCCACAGAGTTAGACGTGGTGTTTGAAATCTCACGCTTGACCTGTCGCGGGAAGTAGAACTTGGGCCTGTCCTGCGCAATGACGTTCGAAGAGAGCAGGGCCACGGCGGCCACAACAATTGTTCGGGCGTGCATGGTGGCGGTCTATATATTGATCGAATGCGTAAACGATTTTTGAATTGCTAGAAGGCGAGGGCTGCGCGGGAAAGAAGTCGAAAACTAAGTGCTGTAACTAGACCTGACAGTCAGCATGGAGACGACAATTCAAGATGCGCTGGTGGTAACAGACAGCTGAAAATAAATCGATTGAAACGAATGTAGTTGACAATAAATGTCAGTGGGAATATCTGGATTGATGCGTCGTAAGTAACTATCCACACACACTACACCAGTCATATAGAGGCTCTGACGAGGTAGGCAGCGTGTCCCAAAGAACGGTTTTCACGATGTTTCGACCACGGATATCCTTTGTACTGTTTGGTGTCGTTTTCCACACGAAGCCTCATTCGACCACAGCGACGAGAAGTATCGACTCACTTGATTAGGTCAACGAATGGGACCGGGTTTCTTTTTTTCCAAAGGAGTGTCGGACGATATAGATCGTCAAGAGAGATTTGTGGTGGGTGTGGTTATGCGACAAGTAGTTGTATTGACAATCGTGGGATTAATATCATGAAGCGTACACCATTATCCACCGGACCCCCAGAGGCCTCGTTTCGGGAGAGGTTGAAGGGCGACCGAGATAGAACTCGTCGATTGCGGGAGGTGATGGGGGAGAGAGAGAGAGAGGATCGTGAGGGCGACGATGAGGTGTGAAGTCGTGAAGGGGAAGGAGGAGGAGGAAGTAGAAGGGTGGTAGGGTGGTAGGGTGGAAAGGATTGACAAGGCACGTTGGCGTTTGGGCGCCGATCAATAGAGGGAGAAGGGCGAAGAGAGGAGCGAGAACAAGGCGCGAGAAAGGGAGATTGCTTGGAGGGTGTTTACTTGTGTACGGGTAGTACGGGAGTACCTGGAAGGTACCATTGGTAGACGACGGCAGGGGTGGGTAGGTGTGTTCTAGTCCTATGTATGTATACTGTATGTGAGTGGATTGTGTGTGCGTGTGCGCGTATGTGTGTGGGTGTGTGGGTTCAGAGTACATGGGAAGTACATACGATGCACAATAGTACGCGGGTATTGAAGGTATAGTTGAGCAGTAGATAGGGTGGGGGGGTTTGGAGGGAGGGAGGGAGAACGAGGGATAAGGGAATGGAAAAGGGAAGGGAAGAAGGGAGCGGGCGGGATAAGGTACGAGAGAGGGGTACATGATAGTAGTAACATAGTATGTACAGTACAAGTAGTACAAGTATGGCCAGACAGAGTGAGAGAGTGAGAGGAATGATTTTAGAGCAAGGGAGACAAAGCAAGGGCGGCGGTGTACGTACACAGTATGAACACATTGAGTCCACAGAAGGGTAAAAGCAGCAATGGGCAGCATTTTAGACTGTGTGGGAGGGGTGACATGATGTACCGTGTTGGCGGCAACCACGCATAAAAGTACATACAAGACATGTCTATATAGCCAATCACGTGAATTTTATCTTTGGAAGACTCTTAGTTCGGTCTTACCCATGAGCGGATATATAAGCGAATAAGAAGAGCAGCAGACGACAAGGGGGTGGGCAAGTGGACGAGACCAGACTGGGGTATGATAAAAGCAGCGAAATGAGGATCTGACGTGTTGACCTCCTAGAACATACTAGCGGTGGTATTAAGGTGTGATTAATACGCGGTAGCATCAGCGCTAGTCAGGAGAACAAACTACGAGTACATTATGTATGTACATACTATGATATAGTACTTTTTGAAGCCCATCAGGGTCCATTTGGCCGTTAATTAAGTCGCCATAGTACACTACACACACACACAGATGCCACGCACTGCACTACAGAAGATATGCACTTGTGCAACGGGCATCGTGCAGCAAGAAATTGACCGTAGTGGTGTGGAGGTGTTTTCGATTTCATACAATACAGTACGCTCTGGCCATCGCCTGACCACGATTGATTAACTGTGCCTTGTCTTTACGATGGCTTGTATAAGATACCCGTTATATTGTCTGTCTGTACTAGAGTATTCCCTCGGCCTTGAGAATAGTAACAACAATCGTAGTGTGAATAACACACCAGAAGCACTTCTACCATATCCCGACTATATAACGCCAGGTTGACCCATTAATTATTGATTACACGTGCGTCCCCATACCAGGAATACCGAGAATATAGAATAAGACTACGTACTCCAGTACAAAAGACCGCACCAGAGACCCCTTCTTCTTCTTCTCTCCCCTCGTCTTCCGTCTCCGCAAATGGGTCTCGATAAGGGCCCCACCCCCACCAATCCCATTGTCTTATTTCTGTATAAGACCAATCACCTATCCTGTTATGGATTAGCCAAAAGGTACACCAATAGTAGCGCGCTTTATGACCCACTATAGCTACACTAGCGTGCCTCGAAGTGGTCCGGTTATGCGGCTGATCCCTGTCAATACGGGTAAGCGATATTAAAGGATTGCTCGATGAAGGCCCTTATTCGTTGCCTGCTAGAATAATGCTGGTACAGAGGATTTGTACTGTACATACAATGTTGGAGGAAAATACTGTGTACTTACTGTACTGTATTGTATGTACTTACTTACATTCCATCCATCAGCTTAAATCCCACACGACATCTCATCATATCCTATACTACGGAGAAAAAAATATCCCTCCCAACCTCCCTTCCTGACACTCTGGGGTAACAGTTGTTTATTCTCCGCAACAAGAAATCCAGAAATCCAAAGATCCCACAGCGACGGTATCCATCTATCTTTACACTTCTTTAACCTCATCCTCGCGCTGCCGAGACGAGACATCATGGTCGAGCACGTGGATCACTGTTGGTGTTGCCCACCATCGCCGATCCTCATACAGCTTAATCACCTAATCAACCACCTCATTTAACGGCCATGCATACTAACAACCACAACCACAACCATGGACAGCTTGCTTCACAGCAGCACAGCAACAACAGCGCCCGCCCGGCCTAATCACATCATATCACGGTATTGTATCCCGTCTATGGAGGGCAAAATACCAGGAATGCAGTTATTCGCCTTCATCAACCCACTCCCATACTCACTCACTTGCATTCCAATCCCAGTCTGCGATCTGTCTCCGACATGGACAAGGACATGGACATGTCACTAAGCAAGGAGAGATTGTGTGTTTGTGTTTCCTTCACCTGCGGAATGGAGCACAAACTCCATGGGTACCTGCAGTATACCCGGAAATAGCACCACTTCCCATAACCTTACAGCGGTAGTTTCTCGTACAGTAGTAGTATCTCGTATACCCGAGACAATGGCCGTCGCTGGCGCGTTACTACGAGGTCTGCGCGAGCGAGGGACTTTGGTAACTTCAGTGTTCCTAGCGACACTTTTTCCCTTTCTCAAGAACTGGCCATCTCGTGCTAATCCTCAATTGTGATGGCCAACTCCTGTATGCTCGGACTCCAGGCCGTCTTGGGCACGGAGACTTCTGTTTCGATCCGTTTGAAATGCCGCATTGAGCCATCAGAGCGAACACACCATCGTATCCCCAGCTATTTCCGTCCGAGACAGTGCTAGAAGGCCGAGCACTGCTGGAGTAAGATAAGTTTTCCAGCCCGGCGCGCGAGCGTGGAGCGCGCCATGCCAATTACATGGCGGGGCAAGGTCAATCGTTTGGTCGGGTCCTTTCTAGGCCAGTCGACGGCACTTGGCCCTGACCTGCCAACCATCCATGGGAAATGTGACATCTCCGAAGAAAAAGCACAAACATATGGATGCCCCTTCGAGTCTGGAAGTTCCAGAGCCATGCAGCTCCATCTCCACCCGGCCATCTGTGTCAGTGAGCTCGAGTCTCTGTGGCCTCAGTTGGTCTTGCCTCATTTCCGCGGTCCAAGGAGTTCGTAAGGGGTTTCGCGGCGAATAGCGCTGTTTCCTTGCCAAGGTGCCCAGTATCACAGCAAACCGCGCCTCCTTCCTACTCCTCCCAAATCGCCCTCTCCCCATGCTTTAATTCCACCCTGCGGCCTTACCACGGCCACTACTCTCTAATTACCGTAGCGCATATCTCCCGATGTTAATGCCGGCTGCATTCTGTGTCCATTTCAGCCTGCTCTCGTGCTCAGTATGGGATGGGGCAGACATCCCCAACTACCTTGAACCCAAGCCTCATTACGGTTGAAATGGCTTCACCCGGAGAAGAAATAAATGAAGGTCATTAGACGTGCCATTTCAAACGCCCGTGCCGCATGAGTGCCATGCTTGACTAGCTGTGGGGTAATTGTGTATTGTCAACCTTGTGAAGGATGCCCCATTTTCCTCCTACGGTTGAGGCTTTAATACCAAGGCACAACAAACCGACGGATGGCGATGATGGCTTTTGAGTGAATCTTTATTACTCAAGAACCCTAGACTAAAATTTCTCTTGCTATGACTTCTAGGTAATGTAACATATATTTTGGACTCTCTGAATAGGTATTTGTGTTTACAGGTTCTTCATGCTGGTGCTACTCGTATCCTTATGTATTTCGCCAATGGTTGTCACGTGATTCGTGGGTGGTAATTATGAGGCCTATGTGAAAGTGGGCGACGATAATGATGGAGGAAAAAGCGAACTATTGCTACATATGGCTCTATTATAATTTTACGTATAAGTATTGAATATATAATTTTTCTCATACCTTGTTATAGAACTCCATAGGTTTTTACTCCCAAGCATTCACATTTTACGAGAAAATAAATATTGTCAAATTCATGAAATAAAGTCCTATAAAATGGCACTTTCCAACTACGAAATTAAGTTCGAGAGATATCAATTTTTTAAATACAGCAATTCACCATAGAGTACCATCCTTATCAATCTGATATATCCCAAGTCACATAGAAAGGGAGCTTGACAAAGCCGCGATTTTATTGCAGCCCTAAAGCACAAGACATGACCCCTCATCATATGGTTAACAGCAAGTAGATAGTGCTGCGAAGTATGTGATGTATATTGCAATCGGTATCCGTCTGTTGCTATAAAAAACGGACACTCCAACCCAGACCAATAGGGGTGGCTGATGTGTTCGGTAGGTTAGTAGTTAGGCTTCCCAGGCTTCCAGATTGTATAAGTAATGCGCTCGTCACTGGCCATGCAGCAGGCCTGACTAACCAAAACACCCAGTTGCAGTAAAGCCCACCTGGGCGACATATATTCACGTAATGCCACGCCTGCCAGCATCGGGCCGCCGCACAGCTAACTCTTAGTTTCGAGAAGTGAAATTTATATCCTCAACAAATCTGAGTGAAGATGAATATTCCAAACTCGGAGGTTGGCCCCTTGACTAAAAGGGTGAATGCAGAATCCCCGTGAAGAATGGCGCAAGCTCAGCTCGTACTATATCACTTGGCGCGGACAGTCACTGCCATTCCGTACGGTAACGTAAAATCCTGGTTCGTCATCTTGGAGATTTGCTACCTCATCGGCCCCGGTTTCCTATGATAATGGCCGGGTGGCATCATTCGGCCGGTTTACCATGGCCTGCGGTAGCAACCCCCAAAATCCGATCCTGTAGTCCTTCCACAATCGTAACCTGGATTCCTGCATCTTCAAGCCTTTTCCTACCTAGATTCTGTCCGATAAACTTTTCTGGTTCCAGAACTCCAACATAAACCACCTTGATCGCGTCGTTGAGCCTTAATATCCGCTCCACACATGGTCTATTTCCACTCAATCTCTCATTGCATGGCTCCATCGTCGTGTATAAGACGGTGTTTCTGGGCAGCACTTGACCTATCTCTTCCTCTTGCAGGCTGTGCTGTTGCGCCACTTTCATGAAGCAGCACTGTTCGGCATGTGTATTCCCTGGCAGTTCCTTTGTGTAGCCGGCCGATAATATCTCATTCTTGTCTGCGTCAACGAGGACGGCTCCAACGCAAAAATTTGTCGGTCCTGGAGGCGAGAGTTGGGCTTGCAGGAGTGCGTATTCCATGTAGCCCTTGTGGTTACCCGCATTGATGGCGGGGTGACGTGAATCCGACGCCATGAAGGCCGGAGAAAGTGATCAGTTCCGGGATAACGCCAGTCGTGGGGTTAGAGCATAGACATCCAGCTAGAATATGCAGATAATTCCAATTGGGAATGATAGGTTTGGAGAGGCTGAAGTTGTGTTGAGTTCCCCGCGGGGTTTATTTAGCGATAGCAATTAAAGTTCAAGCTACTGCTTGGCACGTTGTCCATATTGTGTGAGACCATACCCGCAGCCTTGCAAGGATCCACAGCCGCGACAAGAGGGACCCAGGGACCAGCATCAACCTCACTCATCTGGCCGGCTTGCAGCAAAGCTTCCTCTTGTCACCCTTTCAGAATAGCAGCAGTAAGTCATGCATCCCGCAAGAAACAAATTGGAGTCCTAATCCCTCGCTGCGTAGTGTACGGATAGATACATGCGCCAATGCGACAACGTTGAAACTCGTCCCCTTTCCGTCATGACCACAGCGCTGGTTCCTGTCGTCGACGTAACCCATATATCACTACCGGCTTTGGCAGTCTGATACCCAGAAATTTCAAAGGAAGGGCGGAGAGCCAAACCGACATAATGCTCCGCTACCTCTCGCTCTCGTCCTCCGCCAAGTCTCGCATTCTGTCGCAAAAGAGAAAGATCAGATACCTGGTTCTTACCATCATTTTAATTGTGCTATTTTTTACATTCCCACACAAGCCTACCCCGCACAAGCCTACACTACACGCTCGTCCATCCCCCACAGCCGCCCCGACGGATAAGCATCAGTACAACATACAAGCTACCTTCCCATCTGAATACCCTGCCACCAAGGATTTGCGGCTACAACGGCGAGAGGAAGTCAAGGATGCGTTTAAACACGCTTGGAAGGGGTATAAGAAGCATGCATGGCTCCATGACGAGGTAATGCCGTTGTCGGGGGGGCACAAAGATCCTTTCGTCGGCTGGGCGGCGACAATTGTGGACGGGTTGGACACTCTATACATAATGGGAATGATTGACGAATTTGAGGATGCGCTCAAGGCTCTAGAGAAGATCAACTTTTTGAAACCCAACGCGGAACGTGTCCCTATTTTTGAGATTACTATCCGTTACTTGGGTGGGCTTCTTGGCGCATGGGATATCAGTGGGCACAAGTACCCAATTCTCATTAAAAAGGCTGCAGAGTTGGGTGACTTTCTCCACGGCGCATTTAACACTGCAAATGGGATTCCGGTCCCGTATTACTGGTGGGAGAGAGACGTAGATGGGTTGTTGACTGGTGATAATGGAGTGCTGGTTGCGCAGATTGCAAGCTTGAGCTTGGAGCTTATTCGACTCAGCCAAGTTACGGGAAACCCAAAGTATGCCGACGCCGTGCAAAAGATCACGGACCAGTTGGATGACATGCAGACGAAATCTTCACTGCCTGGGATGTGGCCTTCGAAAGTGGACTGCATGGGACCCAAATTGGCATTCTCCACCAGCTCGTATACGCTAGGTGCCTTTGCAGGTGAGTCTCAGATACCCTTCTGTTGGTCGTACAAATTTGCTAACATACCCCTTAGACTCCGCTTATGAGTACCTGCCAAAAACCCACCTACTCGTTCGCTCGTCGACTTCGTCCGAGCAATATCTCAACATGTACCGGACCGCCCTGCCCACATTTAGTAAAAACCTGTTCTTCCGACCCAACCTCCCAGGAAACCCTGATATTCTCTTCTCAGGTACGTACAACGCCAACGCTGCCCTTGCACGCCTCAGTACCGAAGTCCAACACTTGGCTTGCTTCGTTGGCGGGATGGTAGGGCTTGGGTCTCGCATAAGCAACTCTGATGAAGAGCTGGAGACGGCCAAAAAGCTCACTGATGGGTGCGTATGGGCGTACGAAAACACACCATCGGGAATTATGCCCGAGATTTTCTACGTCGACAAATGCAACGACCCTACCGCATGCAATTGGACTAACAAGGGGAACGGCTTCCGCTCGGTTGATGATTCTTCCTACCAACTTCGTCCAGAAGCGATAGAGTCTGTTTTTATCATGTACCGCCTCACAGCTGACCCGTCATGGCAAGACAAGGGTTGGAAGATGTTCCAGGCCATAACAAAGCACACGAGGACTGACATTGCAAATGCGAGGCTTAAGAATGTGATGGATGCCAACCCAACCAAGGAAGATTCTATGGAGAGTTTCTGGGTTGCCGAGACGTTGAAATACTTCTATCTGCTGTATAGCGAGCCCGAGTTGGTCAGCCTGGATGAATATGTGCTAAATACCGAGGCCCACCCTTTTAGATATGGGTAGTCTGGGATAGTTCTGAAGCAAACTTTTATGTACATAGATACTGAACGGGCTTTATGAGATTTATGTTACAGGTACCGATATAAGCCGCAATGCCGGCCTACATGGAGCTACGGAAGTGTGTTATTGCCTTACTGTGCTCACTGCTAGTAAGAAAGACCGCCTAGCAAATTGCACAAGGCCACACCTAAAAGTGGAGGGAATGTAATTTATACATATTTTGTCCAGGTTTACATTGTAACTTGTTCGTTGTTGTCTCTAACCTGCTCTCAACATCACCCCTTGCCTCCATTGTCAGTGCTCGGAAGCTTCCGCACTAGCGTAATTCTACCATCTAAATTCCTCGCGACAACTCCAGACATCAACGACACGACCAACACTGGCCAATTGCTACCCACGATTAGTTTTCCGGCTCGATTGCGCCACCAGGGGTTCGTCCGAATCTGTTGAGTATATAGACGCCTGGATTGCCTCCTCAGAGTGAGGCGAGGCACTGGGCCATCACCATTCACCATGGCATCTCGGTCGGTCTCTCCAGGAGGAGCCCTCCTCAGAGCATCCCGAATGTTTTCGGTCCCAGCGCCACTACAGCGCCCGGCTTCGGAGATGGCTTCGACCGCTACCTTTGGCTCAGACAGTGCTACGCTCCCTCATCCGACCCATCTCTCGATTAGCACACCTTCGTCATCCCTCTCGAAGGGTGATTGGGGATTCAAGCGCAATCTTCCTCTTCGCTCCACCACAAAAACCTCGACTCCAGTCATCCGGATCAGCTCTGTCGATACTTACGATCACATTACCGAGTTTGGATCCGCAGCTGATCATACCCTCACCCTCCGCAAATGGCAGGAGCTGAACATGCCATTGACTGCACCTTCAGTTGCGGCGGCAGGAACTTACGGCCCTGGCAGCAGGACACCGGGACGCGGGGTCTTTGAAGCGGATACGGATGTCACAGCAACTGATAGTGACGCAGTGAATAAGGACCACCGATGGAAATTTGATGGGCCATGGCTGGCGGGACAGACAGAGGGCGAGTTCAATGAATACGTGAGGTCGGAGGTTGCCAAGAGGAGACCAGCTTTCCGCGAGTTTTTGCAGAATTATAAAGCCGACCAGGATACCAAGGCTGCTCAGCGGAAGGCCATGGAGGCTGGTGCGGAGGCACCCGAGCCGATCAAAGCGACCGAAATGACAGAGGGGGAAATGACACTGTACCTGCGCACTTTGAGACAGGACCGCTCTGAGTTATTCAGACTTATCCGAGACTTCCTGGATCTACCTCCATCTCCATCAGTCAATGATGATTACGGAAGCGTCGCAGAGAGTCTGTTTAGTGACATTACGTCGGGATCGCTGGTTGGGAAGACTGTCAAGGCCGAAGACTACATCCAGAAGTCCAGCTCTCCATACGCCAACACCGGCCCGCCAAAGACTCATCCCTCAGCGGGCCTTTCATACTTGAGGACTGGTGCGCACATCACCAACCACCCCGTCTACGGACCTCAGCACGACCATCCACCCGTACAAGGCCGTGTTATCCTCCCCAAGAACGCAGCCGTTGGTAGCTTTGCACCAAAACTCGGTGTGGCAGGTGTTGTCGTTGATCTTCCAACGACCTCGGACTACTTTAATACTTCTACATTTGGCCACGGCCGCAGAAGGACCAACGCGGATAGACTCCCAGGTCTCCTTAACATCGAACCCGAGAAGGTTGGAGGCTCTAAGGTTTACCTTAGCCCAAAATCTGCTACTATTGACTCTAAGGGTCGCATTAACCTTTCCGTATCTGGAGCTCAGAATGCAGCTGTTGCGGTCCTCGAGGGAACAGCATCTACTGCAGCACCACAAAGTCCAGTTGATAGCGGAAGACCAGCGCCCCAGACGACATTCCGTCGACTGTCTGGTGCCTCGTCCGGAGGATACGGACTGAGTTCTAAGACCGATAATGCGTTTGGAGAGAGGGCGCGTAACGTTGAGAGTGAACGATGGACCCAATCCACGACAAAGTCGAATGAGAGGAAAAGCGGGAGAGAGGAGTTTGAGCAGCTGGAATCTCTCTTGGCTGCCAAACCACAACAGAAGTAGGATACCGGGGTAGGGATGTACGTTATTGGAGGCACGATATGTAGACTAGATGTAGATATAACTTTTGAATTGTGTCACGACCATCTATTTGATATAATTTGAGGTCGATCATGTGACTTGTATTTATTTTGGCCTTAGGCGTCAACACACTCCATAAATTCGTTGCCAAGACCTTTCTGCCCTACTACATTAAGCGACCACACAATATCAAAAAGTTTCTGGGGGAACTTCACGACATCACGACAAGCTCCTCAACCAGATTCTCGACAATTCACATCGACAACCGCAATCATGGGTCGCGTTCGCACTAAGGTTAGTTCTCATGGCGCTTCAAAATAGGTTCAACCAGCAGACACTGACATGATGCGATACAGACTGTCAAGAAGTCCGCCAAGGTCATCATTGAGCGTTACTACCCAAAGTTGACTCTGGACTTTGAGACCAACAAGAGAATCTGCGATGAGATCGCCATCATTGCCTCGAAGCGCCTGCGCAACAAGGTACGATACATTTCTAGTCTGGCACTTCAAGGGAAATATTCTGACTGCTGAAATAGATTGCCGGATACACCACCCACTTGATGAAGCGTATCCAGCGTGGCCCAGTCCGCGGTATCTCCTTCAAGCTCCAAGAGGAGGAGCGTGAGCGCAAGGATCAATACGTCCCAGAGGTCTCCGCCCTCGACTTCACCCAGAACTCCGAGAGCGGCACCCTCGAGGTTGATCAGGAGACCAAGGATCTCCTCAAGACCCTCGGCGTAAGTAACCCGTCCAACCTGTGGCCCACAGACTCCCTAACAATCACCAGTTCGACTCCATCCCAGTCTCTATCGTCGCCGTTGCCCAGCAGCAGACCGCCGAGCGTGGCCCCCGCCGCTTCGGTGACCGCCCTCCTCGCAAGGATTAAGTGTTTGTTTTGGGATTTGGAGGATAAGGGGTTGCAAATGGCGCATTGCTTCTGGGCGTCTGGCGGAAACGTTATGCATACTAGATCAATGTAAGATCATGACCTCCACTAGGTGTCGCTGATTCTCTCTCGGGAGATGATGCTTGATTGCCAATTTCTTTTGTTCTATGCTGTGCCGTGTGATGTGCTGTCCAGCCGTCACCTTGACCGATACGAGTTTACCCCAAATGGTGACAATGAAAGCGTGATTATGTGCAGGATTAACTTTTAGGATTTCCCATGGACAACAGTTAAAGCAACCCGTAGAGATAAGAGAAACACTAGCAGCACAGTCACAATGAATACTCAATTCTGTCTTTGAAATATTACTTTCCGCACAATGCTCCATATTGCCTGTAGAGTCTTTTGCTCCGGGTATCTCATACATGATAACGCCGTACGATCCAGCCTTTTATATAAACGCCATCCAAATATCTCCAAAGGTGTAACAACCAGCTTCCGGGCACCCGCCCATCACCTCGAAGCATACCCCTCATGCTTGAGGTGCATAGCATCAAACCTCCGCCTGACTTGCTCATCTTCATCATCGAACTCATCTTCAAAACTTGGCGGTACAGCCTGTCTAGTTATCTCCTTCTCCTTCACCTCAACATCCACCAGGCCGCCCCTCATCACAGCATCTGGTGCCATGTCGCCCCTCTCTAGCGCCAAGTCCTTCCTACCCTCTACACCGCGTCCTTCCGGGTCGGAGATAATCTCTAGGTTCTTTATGTCGTCTGCCAACCTGTCATCGAGCCTTTGCCTTTCGGAGAGCGCTTCACGCTCACCGAGCAGCTCGAGCTCGCCACCGTATCCCCCATCCCGCTCCCAAGCTGGCGTCTCGGAGAGCTGCACTTTGAGGTACATAGCCCTTCTCGCGCAGTCATCACTGCACCATCGATCTGCTTCTGCGGCTGGAACGATGCGGAAATTGCTCGACCGACCTGACGTACCAAATAGCCTGTATCCGCCGTTCGAGCCTCCTGGCGGTGAGGGGTTGGGGCAGAGCACATAAGCGCAGCGATTGTTTATGCGGCGCTCGTCAAGGAGGGCATCGAAGTCGGACGGCTGGAAGGGTCTTAATAATTGTTTCGCGGTAGCGACGTCGGACGCAGATGGAGAGGTGGCGGAAAGGTTGGTGGTGGGGTAATCGAGAAGTGTTTCGGTGGAGTAGAGTATGTCGAGCTCGAGGTCTTTCCGGCGCTGGATGAGGTTTGCATGATACAGAGCCGTGGCAAGATGGGCGGGATTGGCTGATGCAATAGTCTCAGCGAGGGGGGAGTCTGCCGAAACGATGGATGCGCCAGACTGTTGGGGTGTGGTGGTATTGTCGATGCGCTTCTTCAAAATCGATTTTGCGGGTTTCGAAGAGGAGGCCATGGCTGACAATCAGACGAACGCATACGTGTTTGAAGGTCAAATATCCTGCGAAGCTTCATCCAGATAGGCAGATAAACGCAGGGAAAAGTCGAGATACTGCAGTGTCGCCTTGTCGTTGTTGTGGCTTGGTGTCTGAACTCTATGGTGTTTTGGATGTACGTATGTAATCAATCATATCACGACCCCTCCCCCACCAAAAATCCGCCACTGTAGTGATTGCTCCAGCCACAAGCCACACACAACGCCCTCAGCCATAGCCTACTTTAGTGTGGTCCCCCACTCTACTCAACTGCGGCTAAGGCTTCAATCAATCACCACCACTCTCTCTTCCACATTGCCTGTCTCGCTCTCACCATCCTAGAAAACTACCTACAACTGCTCCGAATACAAATAAATTGATAATAGTACTTGGTGAGTCTATTATCCTCACCTGTACGTAACTATTCCGCCTGACACCGCTTTGTTGTCGTTCATCTCGCCTGATTACTTGCCGGTCTTCGCCGCTGACGTATCCCACAGCTTCGTCCAGCCTGTGCTACATGGGTGATTCGCCCGAAGCAATATCTCCAGCTTCTCTTTAGAAATATAACTACAGTACGAACTATTCCCATTGCTGCGCTGCTCCTGGCCTTGCTACATCGACAACCGACCTGAGCTCTGGTTCGCTGTCGGTTGATAAACAAGCGGTGACGTTGTAGCTGGCATTCCTAAGACAACAAATATGCCTGCTCCGCCCTTCAAAGTTAAGGCGGTCTACGAATATACGTCACCCCACGAAGATGACCTTCACTTTCCGAATGGCCAAATTATAACCGTTACCGAGGAGGAGGATGACGATTGGTATTCAGGGGAGTACGTGGACGACGACGGGGTCAAACAGGAGGGCATATTCCCTCGGAATTTTGTTGAGAAATACGAACCGCAAGCTCCCCCTCGGCCTGTCCGCTCCGCACGGCCGAAGAAGGAAGCCGAACAAGCAGCACCTGCCCAACCCCCGACGCCCGAACTGGCTCCAGCTCCAGCTCCGGCTGTTGCCGAGCCTCTGCCAGAGCCCGTCCCAGAGCCCATTGTCGCCGAGACGCCAGTTTCAGCCGAGGAAGTCGTAGAGGAAACGCCTCCCAAGATTGAACCACCTGCTCCTGTCGCGCCGAAACAAGTCGAGAAGCCCGTAGCTCCTGCGCAAGTAGCACCTAAGGCAGCCGCCCCACCTGCGGGGAGATCACCCCCTGCAGCGGAATCGGATAAACCAGTGGGGTCTTTCAGGGACCGTATCGCCGCATTTAACAAATCTGCCGCGCCTCCACCAGCCCCATTCAAGCCGGGCGGACTGGGTGGTGGCTCAAGCTTCATCAAGAAGCCGTTTGTCCCGCCGCCACCGAGCAAGAATGCTTATATCCCACCTCCTCGCGATACCCCCGTAGCAAAGATTTACAGGAGAGAGGAAGACCCTGAGATTGCCGCAAGGGAAACAGAGAACCAGGAGAGTGCGGAGAAGGCAGGACTTGCCGCGACTGGCCAAGAAGGTGAAGAGGATCAGCCAAAACCAACGAGTCTCAAGGAGCGCATTGCCTTGTTGCAGAAGCAACAGGCGGAACAAGCTGCCAGACATGCCGACGCTGCGCAGAAGAAAGAAAAACCGAAGCGCCCTGCTAAGAAGCGAACCGACTCACAGCCTGTAGGCGAGCAATTGGAAGGCGAGGAAGTACCTCTGGAGAAGCAAGAGAGCCACGAAACAGTGGGCAGGCAATCAATCGATTCTTCAAGAGATGATATCGCTCGCCAGCAACCCCAGAGACGCAAGTCATCAAAGGGCCCACCCGTTATTCTGGTTTCTGCTCTGGAAGCGGATGGTAACGATGCTGATATGTCGGGGGCGGGCGATGAGACTGAGGAGCCTGACACTGGACTCGAAGATTCTGATGCCAAGCCGAGTGTTAAATCGCACGCGCCACCTCCACCAGCTCGTGGGCCTGTACCTCCCGTACATGAACCTGATGTAGGCGATGAAGAAGATGTTGCGAGCGAAAGAGAGGAAGGAGAGGAGGGCGAAGATGAAGAGGAGGAAGAGGACGTAGACCCTGAAGTTCGCAGAAAGGAGGAAATAAGAGCTCGTATGGCAAAAATGAGCGGAGGCATGGGCATGCACGGCATGTTTGGCCCTCCCGGTGGAATGCCTATGCCCATGGCAGGTGCAGGCGCAGCGCCAAAGAAAAAGAAGGCCACCTCAAGCGATTCACGGCCCTCTGGAGAGTATGGTTATGATGAGAGCAGCCCCACGAGCTCACGTGCTCCTCAGGTTCCGGTAATGGCTTTGCCGGGCTTATCAAAGGTCCGTACACCGGAAGAGGTGCCCTCTGGTGTTGTGACGGGTACGCATGAGCCCGAAGAAATTCCGGATGTCGAAGACACTGTTGGGACTGTTGCACCTGCGCCTTCAGAACGCCGTCCCGCTCCTCAACGATGTAAGTAAAGTGCGCCTCCGTCCTTGAAATATCTAATATATCATAGCTTCTATGAGCCACGATAGTTTCAAAGCTCCGGCAGTGCCCGGTGGAAGGCCCGCACCACCACCAGTGCCTACTGAATGTGAGTTTGTTTGACATGGGAGCAAATGGCATATGCTGACATGTGTAGCCCGACCCGCGCCTATCGAAACCCCATTATCTCCAAGTGCTGGATCCGAATCGGACGATGAGCTGTCTACTCATGCCAATGTATCGGCGCAAACGCCAACAGGCGAAGCTCCACGAAAGCTAGCCGCGACCCCAAGCCTTCCTATCAGAGAAGAGAAACCAGTTCCTTCGGCGTTGTCAACGACAAAACCTGGGCCGTATGAACCGAGCCCTATATCTCCTACCACGCCTGGTGCAAGCAAACGAGCGAGTCGTGTTCCTCCCATTCCTGGTTCCAGCCCTGTCGTTGGTTCCGGCCAAACCCGTGCTCCACCGCCCCCGCCGCCGACAGGATCGTTAAGCCGGGCGTCAACCGGTGATGTTAGATTTGCGCCGGCTCCCACGGCCACTCAACGAGAGGAGACAGACGAGGAGGTCACTGAATATGAGGGGGATTACGACACGGATATTGCCTCTACGGAGCCGCATAAAGATGCATTAAAAGCACAGGCGAGAGAGCCAAGCATCGATGACGAGTCGGCGAGGTCTTCATTTGGGTCTCCGGCAGGGCCGCCTCCACCATTGCCGCCAGTTGCGGCCCCTCGCGGCATTCCCCCACCCCTCCCATCGCAACCACCACCTCTCCCATCGCAACCTCCGCCACATGCTCGCCAGTCTTTGGATATGCCAAGGGCCGTCCCGCCACCGCCGCCACCACCAAAGCAGGAGGTCTCTGGAAGCTACGAAGAAGAGGATGAGGAGTACGACCCATTCAAGTATACGGCCCCAAAATCAGGTGTTCCAGTGAGCGCTGCGACGGTTAGAAAGGTCCCTGATGACAACGAAGACTTGTACTCATCATCTCCTCCTCGCAACGCCCCGCCTCCGCATGATGGACGAGCTCCGCCTCCGCCCCCCCCTCGTGATCCAGCACCTCCTGTTTTACCCGTCGAGAGGGCTCCTCCTATGATTCCAACCGAGAGAGCAGCACCCNGACATTCAAAGAAGCACGGGAACAACCCGGCGATCGACTGATTTGAATCGAATGTCAATGGACCACGGTTTTATCGCCAATGAAGTGGACTTGGGGGAAGGCAGCTTATGGTGGACCAACCCTAGTGGCGTCCCTCCAGCATTCCACGGCCGAAAGGATCTACTGCATGAAGCCGAGGAGTCGACTGTTACCAAACGAGGCGGGAAGTCTGTGACCACGAAAGATCTTTACGTACTATTCCCAGACTATTCGCAAACCGTGGTCACTGTCCAGTTCGACCCTCAGAACCCATCCGATGCATCGTTCGAGCAGCGCCATGAGCAACCCCCTTCCCGTCTGCGCCAAGACCAGCTGGAAGAAGCTCACGAGCGCTTTGGTAGCCGTATCCACGATGCCGTCGTGGCTAAGAAGGAGAGTGTTGTTGCGGATGGCACCCCAGCCGGCTTAATCCTCGAGCTTCTGAAACCATTCAAGGATGCCTTGCTTCCCATTGGCACAAGAGCTTATGGCGCCCTGGTCTACAGCAATCTCGGGAACTCTCTGACGTCTCAGTTCGACGAGATCCGGCCGGGCGACATCATTACCTTACGCAACGCCAAGTTCCAAGGAAAACACGGCCCGATGCACGCCAAGTACACTGCCGAAGTCGGGAGGGGCGAAGGGCATGTTGGTGTCGTTGCGGAGTGGGATGGACCAAAGAAGAAGGTGCGTGCTTGGGAGCAGGGACGCGAGAGTAAGAAGGTTAAGCTCGAGAGCTTCAAGTTGGATGATTTGAGGAGCGGCGAGGTCAAGATCTGGAGAGTCATGCCGAGAAGCTGGGTGGGCTGGGAAGGCGAGAATTCGAAGTGAAGGGGTCTACGCGTGGCGAGAATATGAGGTAATAAGCGCGCAGATGGTGATGGGTGTATTTAGTTCACTCTGCTAGTAGCAATGTGCATTTTATATCTTCTTAAGTGAGATGATGATTAGTGAAATAATTTTAGTTTATGATGTTGTCTCTAATATAATAGCTATCTAAAAATATCCTTTAATGTCTGCGAATAGTCTCTATTATGAACTTATGCTCTATGCACTCTCTGCTCTATAAGCTCCTGCTTTCTCTACTTTGCGCGCTATCACCCTCTCTGGTACTCTTGCTGCAGATTGGCGGATAACCTCTCCGGGGTGGTATAGGGCTCTAGCGGATCAGTTAAATGCGAAAACTTTCGACCCCAGAAATGGGCCAAATTAGCTACTGAGATGAGATTAGTAGTAGTTAGATTCTCTACAGGATTTTTTTATATACGTAAAATTCGGCAAGTCTCACAGGAACGAGCATCTTAATAATTTATGCGTACGGTCGGATATTGACCAGAAGTTCCACCAATAGCAACATTTCCACAATTTACTTGGCAGGGATCCTAACCCGCCCTATGGGAAGTAAATCACTCAACCACTGATAGCGGCTCGAAATCTGCGGGGTAGGGCGTAAAGTTGGGGTATTTCCCCTCAATTGAGAGCTGTGTTGGTAGCTCTAGTGGGCCTCAATGCTTCCGTTGTGCTTCCGTTATTCGCAACTGTCGTCTAATGTCGACGAAGATCCGGACAATTTTACCGCACCCCTGACATGGGAAATAGCCTGGGCAGGGGGTCACGTCACCACTCAAGTTATCCCAAAGCTTGTAAGATTGCCCCAAAGCTTATAAAATTGGCACGATGCCCAGAAATATTCTGCAGCTTCGCTCATCTCAACCCAATAAGCAAAGACAGTCACCAATATGCGATTCCAGCTTGTAACCGCTCTGACAATTGCGTCGGCGACGCTCTCAGTTGCCTCTCCAACATTTCAGGCCGTGAGTAACTGGGAGAAGAGCAACGCTGGCCATAAACGACCAGATCACACCTCGCCCCGACCCAATGTCAAGTGCCACCCTCATCAACCTCATGTGGCCCCTCCATCTCCTCCAGCGCGCCACAAGGTGTGTTACGTGGATAGCCACGAGGACGGCAAGACAGATGACACGTCGTATATCATGAAGGCGCTACATGACTGCAACAATGGTGGGCATGTTGTTTTCAGGGAGGGAGTTCAGTATTTCATAGGCACCGCAATGGATTTGACTTTCTTAAACCACATTGACCTCGGTAAGAATCGTAACAAAATACTCTGAACATCTAAACTAACCCAATTGCAGACATCCAAGGAATGTGGCTCTTCTCTAATGACACTGACTACTGGCAAGCCAACTCCTTCCCATTCGTCTTCCAGAATGTTACCTCGTTTTTCAAACTGGGCGGCAACGACGTCAACATATACGGTGGCGGAACTATCGATGGCAACGGACAAGCTTGGTACGATTTATATGCCAAGGACATCTACACTCTTCGCCCGGTCCTCTTCGGTATTGACGGTCTCAAGAACTCGATATTGAGTGATTTGGTACTGCGTTATTCGCCAGAGTATTATCATTTCGTCGCTAACTCCAGCAATGTTATTTTTGATAACATCAATATTGCAGGAGCGAGCAGCAGTTCAAATCCAGCGAAGAACACAGACGGCTGGGACACCTACAGGAGTACGGATATCACGATTCAAAATTCCTACATCGTTAATGGAGATGGTAAGCAAACTCCCCTCCTATCACCTCAAACAATCTAACGACAAGCGAAGATTGCGTTGCGTTTAAACCAAACAGCACCAACATCCTGATCCAAAACCTCATCTGCACCGGCTCCCACGGTATATCCGTCGGATCTCTAGGCCAATATGTTGGCCAATTTGAGTGAGCATCTCTAAATTTATCCTACCTGAAATCAATACTAAAATACTATAGCATTGTCGAAAATGTCCATGTCTACAACATATCTATGACTAACGCCTCCGACGGTGCCCGCATCAAGGTGTGGCCGAACACTCCCTCCGCCCTCTCTGGGGATCTCCAAGGTGGCGGTGGTTCAGGCAGGGTTAACAACATAACCTATGATACCATGTACATCAACAACGTCGACTACGCGATTGAAGTCGACCAGTGCTACGGCCAGAAAAATCTTACCCTCTGTCTGGAATACCCATCCCCTCTGACAATCACCGATATTGTGTTCAAGAATTTCATTGGGACTACAAGCACAAAGTACCAGCCGGAGATTGGTACATTTGCCTGTAGTTCAGATACAGTGTGCAATGGCATTGTAGCGAGCGATATCAACGTCGTGAGCCCAGGCGGCGAGAATGAAGCCTATTGCTTAAATGTCGATACCACTACGTTGGATGTAGTTTGTACAGATGTTTTTATGGGGTTTAATTAGCGGGTGATGCATCTTGAATGATGGGATAGCTATTTTCAGATAGAGCTAATGGATATCACTATTATTTTCACCTATATTCTAGTTTGCATATATGATTCTGCTTAATATTCCTCGATTAGTCTGTACCCTCTTCTCGAAGTCCTTAAAATTCGAGCATAATCTTCTAATATGCACCTAAGATAACCCTCTTTGTAAGCTTCTATACTACTTTTTACTAACTCTTATTACCCTTATAACGTCTATCCCTATAGTCTTCCTTGCTCCTGCTCACGCCTGCGCTCCTGCTTATACCTATATCCTACATATACTAATACTCCTTTATATACTTATTTCTACTTCTACTTTTAATTTTATTTATATTTGACGTACTTGTATAGCGAATGTGCAAAACAAGCGAATATGCAAATCCATTTTACACCTCAAATCACGAATTTCATGACTTAATATCTCAACAGCCCTTTAATAATAAATTATAAAACTATATACTTAGCCTTTTATAAGCGTTTAAAGAGCTACATTTGAATTTTAAAGCAATTAGCCTCGTAGTTATTGAGATATTAAGTTTTGGCCCCCCACTCTTGACCTAAATCTTAGTATCTTTACAACTACAAAACCAATTGCTTTAAAAATCAAATAGAGTACTTTAAATGCTTATAAAAGGCTAAGTATATATTTTATAACTTATTATTAAAGGGTTACTAAGATATTAGTTATGAAATTCGTGATTTAAGGTGTAAAATGGATTGGCATATTCACTTGTTTGGCACATTTGTTATACATGTACGTTAATAGTATAATCGCTAGTTTCTCCCTATAGAAGGCAAGAAACCTTATAGTTATTAGCTATCACTAATTCTTTGTTATCATCTAAGCTTCAAGCCTTTTCAACTTGCACAGCACCCCCAGATTCGTGCGCTTCATCAAATTTCTCCTCGCGCGCCTCCCTTAACCCATGTCCTACCTTCGCACCATGCCTCCCAATCTCCCACCACCTTAGTGTAAACATCTCATCCATACTCTCCAGGCTCCTGCCCGCGGTCTCTGGTATGAAAAGCCATGCCCACGCTCCACCAAACATAGTTATACCGACGAAGAACCAGAAAGCTCCTGCTGGTCCCAACCCTCCCTGGTGGGTTGGGAGCAATATGATGGGTACAGCGCGATTACAGCCGTACTGATTCGCGAAGTGTGCCATCATGACAAGAGACGATGAAATGGCACGGATTCGCAGCGGATATAGCTCGGCATTCAGGAGATATTGGATGCTGTTCCAGCCCATGGCAAAACCGAAACCAGAGACGTAGATCATCACTACGGCACCAGTGCTCGCTGCTTTCTGGGACCTATGAAAGGTTGAGTTAGCAACGTGTTTTAAAGAAACTAGAAGATGGAATATAAGGAAGTATATTTGTGGTGCGTCGAGGAAAAAATATTTTGCAGTCACTAATATAGAACAAAGCATTCGTGATGCTCTGCAGGTAGAATACGTCTTCATTTCTCGGCAGAACGTAGAACGTAGTAACTTTAGGTTATGAAAGTTGAGAACTTACGAAGTGAAAGAGTCTGCTTCAGGAGTACCGACGATGGTGAGAAAGAGTGCGATATAGCCCATTGAGATTGCCTGCAGTGTGATTCCATAGCCTAAAATATCCTGGAGTAAGCAACTCATCTCCAAGTAGTGCTAAAAGCAGAATATGAATAATTCGTCTTAACACAAAGTTGTTTCACTGACAGGTGATTGTCAGACGAGGTACGCACCTAGGGATCGCTTCCGGCCAATAACATCAACGAGGAAAAATGCGCAAACAAGGGAAGCAACAAATTTTATGACTCCAAAGACGCATGTTGCAAGGAGCTTCTCATTTTGACCACTTATGCCAAGTAAGAGGAAGAAGTCTGGTGCGTAAACTGTGATTTTTAGAAGGTCAGAGGCAGATTGAAGAAGGTGGAATGTATATAACAAAGAATATGCTTACCTGTGATAGACTGAGCACCTGACCATTGTGTCATGAGCTGGGCAAAGAGACCCAGGTATATACGATATAAGTTTGAAGGCATCAAAAACATCTCTCGAAGTATGCCAATCCAGCCTTGTCCTAATGTAGCCGCTTCTTCCTCCTCTAACTGAGCCTGGATTTCGTATATCTCGCGGACTATTAGTTCATGCTCTTGAGGTAGGTTGCGAATGTGGGCAAGATTAATGGTAGCAAGCTTGTTTTGGCCTTTCTTTACTAGATATCGAGGAGACTCGTAGACTAAGAAGGATAGTATGCCGATTAGCCCTGCGAACATGAGATGTAGACTGGTTGGTACAAGCTAAGACGTATGAGTCAATTGTGTTTTCAAAGCACAGACAGAAGAATCATACCCATCTTGTTTTGGTAGCATCGGAAATGTGCAGTGATGCCCCCCAGCTAGCAAAGTAGGCGAGCATGATACCGATATACGAAGAGCCACCGAAAGCAACAGTGCAAAGCCCTCGAATAGACTTGGGTGCAATTTCTGAAAGGTAAACGGGCGCAATGACTGTAGTTTGACCGATACCTAAGCCTGCAATGAAGCGGCCTGCGTAAACCATATTAATGTTTCCATTATTACACATAAAGATAACAATTCCGAATATCCAAAGGACGCAGAGTTGGCGGGTAGCCCATATGCGACCAATACGATCACAAAGAATAAAAGCCCTGTGCAAAATCCAAGTTAAACTTGAGTTTTCGAGATAGATGGACAGAGTGCTCACAATCCTGCCCCAGCAACACTACCAATTTGTACCATAGAGGAGATGTTCGCTTTAACAGTCGCATATTCTGGGGTCTCCACACCTGGAAGATCAAGAAGGTCTCTGAAATTAGCAGAGCTAAGTGTCCCACTGATCAAGCCCTCATCTACGCCACGAGCAGCTCCCATAATACCGAAAGAAAGAACTGCAAGCCATAATCTCCAGTTGAAGACTTCGGGGGGATCATCGCCTCGATTGAGCTTGAAAATGTTTAACGGAGTAGAGCCACCCATATCTTCAGAGGTATAGTGACGATGTTGAACGGGCTGGGAAAAAGGCAAATTGATCTTGAGGGGAGCAGAACAAAAGATTCGAAAGAAATAGCTGCAGTTTAAGTACCTAAATTGAATTTCAAACTCCAAGATATTGTTTGCCGTAGTACCCCGCAAAATAGGGATGCCTTTGAGGGTTACATTCCCCTCCCCAGCTTGTCGTAATGTGGGGAGAGATTGGCAGAGTGTGAGAAACGAGGCACAACTGGAACCCATCTTCAAATTCCCCAGTGGCCAATTAAAGGACGTTCTGAACTGGGGCTAGTTGTCCGGAAATTCGCCAGGAACTTCTCCAGGTCTTTCGCCGCTTGAGTTCATAAGCGAAGGATCAGGAGGCCTGACATTCTGGCGACACCCACAAAAACCCTTAGCTAACTTCTTCCCTTTTTCCTAAGATACAAACAGGGAAGTAGAGAAAGTAATAGAATGGATTCAGTAGTTTTAGATACGAGTCACTTAGAAGGGCCCTAGGATGTTGATTTCTATGGTGACCATGCATCAATTTTCACGCTATAGATAGTGCTTTGGTAGAAGAGCTCTATTGCGCTACAAAAGCAGACTCTCTGCAAATCAGGCTAGAGGGCAACAGCACCAACCTGATATTCCAGTAGGAGGAGTTTAGAGTGTTTAGTAATGGCCACGGGACACAATTGATACAATAAACACAGGGGATACCGATACACCAACAGATTTTGAGACGCTTATAGTCAAAATCCCCGCCATTTTTCCTGTATAGTGGGTTTTCCTCCACCTAGGGAGGGACGTCTAGTTCAGATTTCTTCGAGTCGATCAGTACCCGGGCAACACTGGTGAATCACTCGCATATGGAGTACGTTACGTTATATTAATATATAGTTTGTTTCTTATAATGCAGCCTCAAAACGATCAAGGCATCTAATCTGTCTAAGACTTTAAGGTTTCAGGAATGCACTTCGATTCTTCTTGCTCGCTTCCATAAATGTCATTCCCGCCTGGATATCAGATGCAATTTTTCGATCTGCTTCTGCCTGAGTTGCCATAAGAGGGATGGCTTCTTCGGCCAGTTCCCGAGGCAAACATACAACACCATTCAGATCACCAATAAGGTAATCCCCTGGGTAGATAGTGACATTTTGCTCATCCGTTTGCAATTTAACGGGGACGTTCACCTGGATAAATATAAGCTCTCAACTACACAACCAATGGCCCACCTCGACTTACCTCACTCACTGTCACTACTTCGTAAGGCGACGCGGTTCCAATGTCACGGGCAAAAACCTGTTACAATCAGAATTTCGGTCATATTTGCAGATATCGACATGCATACGGGAAATCCCAGTCCTCGGTGCTCATCTAGATCTCTGATACGCCCATCAACGATAGTCCCAACCGCAGCTGACACCTGTGCGCGGTTACTCATCAGACCACCATAGACAGCATTCACGGTCTTGGGCGACGAGATGAATACTGCCGCGCCAGCAGGAATGGAATCGATCTTGTAGAGTCAGCAACAGAGGCGCAATGAGATATCAAGAAATTACATAGTGTCCTTGATGAACGGAAGCGCCTGTTCCCTTGAGGGCATACTTAACGGTATATGCCGCGCCGATAATTTTGGTATTGCCTTCCTGCCTCTGGGGCGACCATAGTGTCAGGTTGGAGAGGAATCCGCCGTTGGGGTGGTTGAGCTTTAGGAGCGCATCGGAGACGTCACATCTTTTATTTCGCCAGCATCAGTATTGAGAGGGTTTTTCAATTCATGTCTTCTGAATGAGGATTCTCTTACGTTGAAAACTGCTGCAGAGCTTTGATTATGGGATCTTCTGATGCCATAATGGTGTGAAACTGTTTATTTCTGTTATGAGAAACTGAAAAAATAAAGTAGTTTTGAAGTGTTCGCCCAATGCTTTATTCTATGTATTAAGGATATATTACGAGATCATTGCCCACGCTATTCAAAGATGTCTTTATAGTCGGACAGAAGTACCTTGTTTATATAGGCTCTAATTGTATCCATCCCAACCTGATGCTGCTTTAAGCCTGATCATGGCTGAATTGAGAATGTTCGGCGAGTGTCCCGGCGATTGTCCGGGTGTGACATAACTAAGCACCCTATGACGCACATCATAGATTGTAAGGCCAAATGACTTGGCAAAACCGAGTAATTAATTATTTGTACGGGATTACTTTTCACAAAATCTTGACAAGTTATTATCGCATAGGCAGCATGGCGGCAAATCAGACAATCTACGTCCTCGATCCCTATCACCCTGCTGCAATCTCCCGTCTCAAACAGGACCTAGGCATCACAACTGTGCTTTGGAACGACCCGAGGATTAAAAGCTGTGGCATGGAAATGCAGATGCAGTGATGGTACGCTCAGAGACACGCCTGGGAGCAGACGGCTTCTCCAAAGCAACTCGACTTCGAGTTGTGGTGAAGCAGGGTGTGGGAGTTGACAACATTGACCTGGATGCCGCGAAGGAGCACGGTGTGGCCGTGCACAATACGCCGGCCTTAAACAGCGAGGCTGTTGCAGAGCTCTGCATGGCATTAACATTGTCTCTGGGTCGATGGGTTTGTGAGGCTTATCGCAGAATTAGACGGGGTGAGGAGATTGTCAGGTCAAAAATGCTAGGTATGAGATTATTTCAAAAGACAATTGGTGTCATTGGAATGGAGAATATCGGCAAGGCAGTCGCAAAGAAATGGATCGATGCCTTTCAATGCAGAATCATCAGCTATGATCCATTTGCGTCAAGGGGTGCTTGGTCTGATATTTCTCATGGCGAGTGGATACTTTAGAGGAGCTATTGGAGGCAGCGGATGTGGTAACTATACATGTCCCGTTGATAAATTCCACAAGAAGATTAATTGGTGAGAAGGTGCTTAGGATAATGAAAGAGAACGCTATTTTGGTCAATTGTGCACGGGGCGGAGTGGTAGATGAAAAGACTCTGACAAATGCACTGAAGGAAGAGAGAACTTGGGGAGCAGTGCTTGATGCTACAGAGGTCGAACCGCCAACGATGGAGGCATATGGGGAGCTTCTAGAGTGCGAAAATGTGATAATAACGCCTCACATTGGAGCTTCAACCATGGAAAACTAGAGCCAAAGTGGCATTACTGTTGTAGATACTCTCTTGGTAGTTTTAGAGGGCAAGGCAGACGTCGCTGGAAAATTAGTGTAGCTAGCAAAACAAACAATCTAAACGGTATTACTACCTACAAATTGCTAGTGGCTGACAAAACTTATAACTTATCTGATCCTTAGTAACCAATCTTTCAAACGTTACCCTCCGTTCTCAAGAACTGATAGCCAGCGAAGAGGTCTGAATATAATACCCTGCTATTCGGTCGGTGACCTTCGACTCCCTTCTCCCCATAAGCTCTAGGGAATATCCGCCAAGCATAACTACTTCCCGCACAAAATCGCTTCACCCCGGCCAAACCCCGCGGCGTATCTCCGGTTGGCTCCCAATCGAAGGAATACAGGGGCATCTACTGGTATAGTATCATATGGCTGTCACGATGTGAATTCAAGTGGCACAAGCACAAGAGGGATTGTGATATAAAGCTATTTTAGTTTCCGTTCAATCCAGTCTGTCCTCTCCTTAGGAATTGTTGTCCTGCCCGAGACGATCTGCCTTCGTCACCATCCTCTCCCATGGCTACTCTCAACTCCACAGTCTTGGTGTCCCCCAAATCTGCCCACGAATTTACCATATCTATCCTCGAAAAGTAT
Source organism: Pseudogymnoascus pannorum (assembly GCA_001630605.1). Classification (NCBI taxonomy): domain Eukaryota; kingdom Fungi; phylum Ascomycota; class Leotiomycetes; order Thelebolales; family Thelebolaceae; genus Pseudogymnoascus; species Pseudogymnoascus pannorum. The sequence goes on from LNAS01000005.1 coordinate 273,792, forward strand.
GGCGTGCCACCTAATCGCGCTGAGCTCGTTGCCGATTCCCTTGTCCTTGCTGATCTGCGCGGCGTCGACACGCACGGCATCAATCGCCTGAGCGGCTATATTGAGCGGATCAAGCACCACGTCCTAGACCCCAACCCCACCCTAACATTCGACATGAAGACCCCAGTCATGGCGCATCTCGACGCGCAAAATACGTTTGGTTTCGTCGCCGGCAGCGTGGCAATTGACAAGGGCATCGAGATCGCGTCGTCGTTTGGGATTGGTATCGTGGCGGTGAAGAATAGCAATCATTATGGCATGGCTGCGACATATTTGGTGCGCGCAATTAATGCCGGCTTTGCGGCATTTGCTTTCACGAATGCGAGCCGGAGTATGCCTCCGTGGGGAGCGAAGGAGCCGTTGTTTGGGACTAGTCCATTTGCTGTGGGGATTCCGGGTGGGAAAGAAGGGGATTTTCTCCTGGATATGAGTCCTAGTGTTGCGGCAAGGGGGAAGATTAGAAAAGCGGCGAGGAGGGGAGAGAGAATTGCCGAAGGGTACGCATTAGATGAGGAAGGGAGGCCAACGACAGATGCCGAGGCCGCACTGAGAGGTGTGGTGTTACCAATTGGAGGGCCAAAGGGATCTGGGTTGGCTATGATGATGGACTTATTCGGTGGTCTGATGAGCGGTGCTTCGTTTGCAGGTGGAGTCAATGACCAGTATAAGAACATGGATGAGCCACAGGGTGTTGGGCATTGGTTTATGGTCTTCAAACCAGACATGTTCCTCGATTCCAAAGAGGAATTCATTTCACGCATGGATACGCTGATGCTGAAGGTACGAGGCTGTGAGAAAGCTGCCGGCGTGGATAGGATATACACGTCCGGTGAGATTGAGCGAAGCGTGGAGGATAAGCGGCGGAGAGAGGGTATTCCTTACACTCAAGGTGAAATTGACGCGCTGCACTGTCTAGCAAAAGAGTCGGGCAGTGATGAAAGGTTAATATAAAGTCTTGTTGTATATAATAGTAGATTTATATAGACTGTAGAATTTTCCAAGTTATCAATGTAGAGCTCCCGTAAAAGATGTGATATGGCTGTTCAAGTTGCCTTGAAAGCCAAAGAGAAGTTGCGAAATAAGAGTCTGTACATTGACTATATTTCAGAATGATGGGTTTCTTTGATTTCTATATTCAAAGAAATTGTAATAAGCCCTACGGTCTCATAGAAGTCCAGGGAACCAGGTCAGGAGGCCGGAAAGGACCGTCTGTTATAATCAAAATAGGTCCATGTAAATACAACAACACAACAACTATTGACTAGAAGCCTTTCTCTATGGCCTTCTGTAAAGGAGGCAAGTTATATGAACTTACATACAAACTATACGTGAAGAATCGGAAATGAGGACTATCATCTGCAAGCTCAGTCACATCCACACTCGCTCCCGGCACCGGCTTGCCATACTTCTTATCCCTCGACCTATTAATCACAGTTAGCACGAGACTATTTGCTAAAGCCAATACAGCTGTAGCAATAGCCAGCCCCATACATATGAGATGTCCCTTCTGGAACTGCGGTGCATCAGTTGATGGGTAAATCCACGTTCCGGCAATAGAACCCAGGTTCCCAATCGCAGTGTACAGCCCCATCCCGATAGCCCTCTTAGTCTCGTTACCGAAATTGTTCGCGGCCCAGGCGTGGGTTGGGGGATAGGTGGCGTAGACGCAGGAGATGGCGATGCACATGCAAGCGTATTTTCCGTTGAGATTTGATTCCGGCAGTGTACCAAGGAGCGCGTACATGACTGTTCCAATGACCATGAGAACAGTGATGTGAATGCCACGGTCCTTGTGTCTGTCCGAGCTCCAGGAGACTAAGAACATGAGTACAAATGCGCAGGCATATGGCGGTACAGTCATTAAGTTTGCCTTAGTCGGTTCCCTGTATCCCAAACCTACATTTATCAGATAGTTATAACGAAAAGTGGCATGGTAGAAGCACCTAAGATAATTGAGGGCAAAAATCCAGAGATCGATGATAAAAGGGCAGCGGTAGGTAGGTAAACTGCAGCCTGGGCATACAATCTCCAGTCTTGAATGGTCCAGATGACATGCTTCTTCTGAATCTTACTCGCTTTATCAAATATTTCGCTATAATACCTGGCCTCTGCTATTTCCTTGTCGAGACTCTTGAATCGAGAGTTCTTCAGAGGCCTATCTGGGAGCCAGTACAATGCAAAGAGTCCTAGGAAAAAACAAGGCAGCGCTTCGATTAAGAAGACGAATTTCCAAGAAGGAATGTAGCTTTTTATGTGCCCAATTCCGAATGCCAAAAGCCCCCCAAAGGCACTATAGCATAGTTAGATACTCGTGCAGGAAAGAGAGCCGATAGAAGCCGTGAATAGTTGGAGGCTTACCCCGCAATAGACGTTGGACCAAGAAACCAGAACACTCGAACTCCCATCTCGCTGCGGTGATACCACAGACTCAGATAGTAAACTATACCAGTCCCAAAGAGACCCTCAAACACCCCAATGAATACACAACACGTAAGAAGCCCCGTAAGATTGAAGGTAACCATTTGGAGTATGCTTACAGCGCACCACCCGCATACACTAAACGCAATCCATTTAGAAGGAGGGAAAATACGGTATCCTATGCAGTTATGAGCGTGGAAAATAACAGCAGTAGCTCAGCCCACTCATCGATGCAGCCTGGGACTTGGAAGAGTACAAGCCCAACGTAGAAGATCATAATGACAAGCTGCCATTGCGTTGAGCTGAGTGGGGTCTTCCCAACCCCGATGCCACTAGTGGCAGTATCACGGCCTTGATCAAGGCCTAATAACTTGGCATTCTCCCCTTCATCAGCACAGGTGCGAATGACCAGATGGGCTAAGTCTCACAGATATATTACCTCGATCGAGGCACTCGAAGAAATAGAACGAAGAGATGGTAGGCAAGATAATGAAGTCCAGTTTCCGTAGGTACTTTTTCTGCGCTCGGATCCAATCTGGGTCTTCCAGATGCTGAACTTCTTTCTGGATCTCAGCGGGAGCATAATCGCCCGTATCGTCGGGGTTGCCCGGCAGGAGCTGGTCCTCGAGCTGAGAAATTTTGACGCCTTCGCCCATAGTGAGGGTAGTTGTCAGACTGGGGGGAGAATGATACGTCGGAAATAGGTGCAATTAAGTGTGATAGAGAACTAATCAAGAGTAGCCATCGGTGCACATGGAGTTACTTTTAGTTTATATACTACTATCTATATGGAGTCCGACATGGTTAATGTCAGCTAAGAAGGCTCTCGTTCCTAGTGCTGGATGTGATGATTTGCGGGGTGCGGGGTGTGTGTGGGGTGCGGGGAAGTTGCAACCGCCTCATCAAGTAGAATCTCCCAGCCAAACTCCAGGACATTCTCCGAGGACATTCTCCGAGGACATTCTCCGCGGAGTCCTGTGGGCTCAACTTACGCCAATTGCAACAAGGGAACAAGATGGTAGCGTAGACTTTCCTGTAAAATGTGGTCCAAAAGTGGAATAGGCGTTGATTATCATAAAAGTATTTATTGGAAGTTGTGATAATCTATGTCTCGATTATCAATGACACCCAAAGCATAGAAAACAATCTTACTGTTTTGCCTTTATCAAAACATATCATTATGGCTCTAATTTTCGACAAGAACAGACTCCCAGTGGGATCTTGGGATAGTCATGTTCACATTGTAGACGAAGTAGGTTTACGACTCATTGTGCATCTCTTTAGACTGACCAAGGCAGGACAAATTCCCTCTTCATCCAGACCACCCCTACCGACCCAAGAAAGCTGGCCTAGATGATCTGCTGGCATTTGAACACAAAATCGGAATCGACCATGTCTGCCTCGTTGCCTTCTCGGTATACGGAACTGATAACAGCTCTATCCTTGACGCCCTGAGGCGTTTGAATGGGAAGGGTCGCGGTGTGGTGTGCATCGACCCCGATTCCGTCACCCAAGACGAATTAGTAGATATGCATAGAATCGGTGTCCGTGGCATTCGACTGAATCTCAAGACACGATCGCAAGAGCCCAACAGGGCGGCCTTCCTGAGGGTACTTCGGAAGTACGCAGATAAGATCCGACCTCTGGGGTGGGTCCTACAGCTCTATGTAGGCCTCAATCAAATCGCACTTATCGTGGACGAGTTGGCAGTGCTGGGCGTGCCAATTGTACTTGATCACCTGGGCTCGCCCGCTGGAGATGTTCCCGGAAGGAAGCAGGTTGGATATGAACAGCTACTCAGGCTCCTAGCAGAGCGCAAATTGTGGATAAAGATGAGCGGCACATATCGCTTTTCTAAACTACCCGACATGGAGCTTTTTGCCCGCGAGCTGCTGCATACGGCGCCGACACAAATTGTCTGGGCGAGTGACTGGCCGCATTCTGGCGGGGTTGAAATGAATCCAGGGGGGGATAGGAACAAGGTTCAGGATTACCGGAGTGTGTCTATCCCGGATTTTATTGCGAGATGCAAGAGCTGGTGTGACTATGACGAATATCTGATACGTGGCATTTGGGTTGATAACCCTCGAAGACTCTGGCAGTACGATGATTAACAGGCATGTATATAGGCTAATGGTGTATATTGGAAATGAATATTAATTATCACAAAATTATCTGTGGTTAACTTATAACATCCACTACTCATAACAACTTTACCCCTCACTAGGGCCAATATTATACACTGCTACGCTACTTCCTACCCTTATATACTGTCATTTTTCTCAGTATTATAACTCTAATTAACTTCAAATTTAATATCTATATTCTTTACTTGAAGAAAAAGTAAACCAAGCTCTAAAAGTTAACGTACATGGTAGGTGAGCCGGCCATCCAACCAGAAACGTGTAAACATAACTGTGGGAAAATCAACCACAACGCAATAATATCAATTAAACTAACTCAGAATCATCACCTTCAGATGTTTCTGCACCTATTTGACACTGCGTGCATTATCTCTAGGTTTACTGCATAAACCACATTGCCGCTGTTTGTCTCATCCCTCGGCTTGCGGCTGCTACTCTATCTCGTTTCCTCCTTGACCTGAACTTCGACGCCCTTCACTTAGAGCAAGGCTTCCTCCCTATTAGAGACGTTAATTTCTATCTCTATAACGCGTGCTTAGTGTCTTATTTTCATGTCGTAACATCATGATTTCTCATTGCATCGCCGTACTAGAGGTGTCCTGTCTACCAGTAAAGCATAGATTCTATTCATCAAAAGTTGTATGGCTCTTAAGAGCCTCGATCCCTACACGAGTAAGTGATAGTCGGATGATTTTTGTACCCATTTTGTTAGTAGTCCTCTATTTGTCGTGGCCTCGGTCGCACTGCGCAATCTACCTACGCTATGGCAACGAACGACGACTAACACCACCACAACGCTTTATCGTGAGACTCGTTTGGCTCTCCTGTAAATAGAAGGTTCATAGCCGGCACCACGTACAGGTAGAGCTCATCGACGGCCTAGGGAGAGGTAGAGAAGGCGAGGGAGGTAGAGAGAGGTCTCTGTCTGAGGAGGCTTCCTCAAAGAGCGGGGATCGACCTATGATTCCAGGAACTTCCCCCGGGAGCTTCTCTAGTGAATTGAGACATGGCGAAGGAATTCCCACTCAGTGATCAACCGCGGAGACTCTTTTCAGCAGCTCTGCCTTCATATTCGCATGGGGCACATTCAGTGTTATAGTTGATGTATTAAGTAGGGCGCCTATCGCCGGCCAGGTTTTACGTTATTTCTCTCCAACTCGGCTTAAGTTCCTCTAACTTCCAATTATGACACCTTTCAATGCTAGGCGCGAATACCTAGGTATCCTATTAGGAATATCAGGGACGGTGCCGTTTATTCTTCAAGGCTACTGCCAGAGGCTTATGAATGGACTTCTTACGCTTCTGTAGTTCCTCAAGGCATTCCCTGAAATGAATACGACAACATCAGGGAGAATTGAATATCACAATTCTACAATCCAGGGAAGGGTAGTTGCCATCTATGAGTCTGGCAGCGTTTGGGGTCGTGTTATGCTTCTTTATTAGAGATTAGCTTGGTCGGCGGAGGACTATACAGCTTAATACAGCAATTATTCTCGTTGTTACTGTTCTGCAGTCAACTAACTACCTTTGGTTTAGAGCAGCTGATTCTTTGGAGAATAGTCACTGGTAGGTGGCATTTCTAACCTGAGACTGTATAGCTTGAATATTGTAAGGATCGTAAGCCTAAGGGTCTCAAGGGAGTCCAGGGAACCAGGTAAGAAGGCAGGAAAGGGGGATCGTATTCTATAAGCTCGATAGGTCTACGTACATACAGCGACTATTGACTGAGGACCTCCTTCCGAGGTCTTCAGCCCCTTAAATCTAGGAACCCATGGTGCCCTCATTTGCCGAGCGGCTCCACAGTAGGGCACCCCCATGGGGAAGGCGCGCATGTGACGACGCCTCACGTGCGGGACTTACAAATATATACCCGTATGGCTGATTTCTCACCGTTTTAGTGCTTAGGGTCGGCGCAATCACTACCACAATACCCATATTGATTAGTGAGTGCATAAAGGCACAACGACGAGACAATCTAGTAATGATGGAGGGCTGGTTTTGCTATTGGTAATATTGTTTTTGTGAGCTGGTTCGAATTTGGTCTCTTCTTCATTAGAGACAGTTAAGTGCAGTGGGACCTTCCTGCTGCCCTCCCAGCCACCTTTGGCATCCTAGTCCTTATAATAGTACAATTGCTCCCGGAATCCCCTATACGGCTTGTCACAAAAGACAGATACTCAGCTGCGGGTACGATTCTCGGACCTCATTGCCGTCGAACTACCCATGATTCAACAATCCATCGCCAACAGACTGAACAGCCCCATCACTGCTGCGTGACTCTTCTATTCGACTTAATCTCTCTCTTCACGTTCCCCCTGGGCTTCCTAATTATCTCTCCCATGAACGCCGCAGAGATCCCTCGACTATGTATCAGCGCCTGCCTCGAACTAGATGTCAAGTTTTTTACAGGCGGAGATTACGCTGATCGGGATTGCAAGAATCGGGTGGAAATATTACATCATCTACATGTGCATCAACGAGACTTCGCTTGTCATGTTTTACTTGTTTTATCTAGATGGTGACGGGAGATGCCTTGAGGCCGATGAGATATTTCTGCGCTCTAGGAGCGTATGAGACCCCGAAGGAAATGGCGCTAGGGACAGAACACACATTGTTACCAACCCTCCTGGCCTCGCCACTTACCACAGGACGTCTTTGAATATCTCCCCACTCTGGAATCCTCTTTTCGGACTTCCAGGAAGGCATAAATACGTTCTTTATTACCAGAAATCAAAAGTGGACACCTGGTCCTCGTTAATAACCCCGCAAACCACCCCAGCCCAACTTCCCCTCCTTCCAAGTATCCCCCCGCATTCAATCGTCGGAACCAAGTACTTGGAATCAAATTATAGATCTTTTATCACTCATCAATTTCTGCCGTTATTACCAAATACTATATAATCTGAGAACAATCGCAATGCCACAGTCGCTTGGGCAAGCAACCCAAGGAAGTCCACGGCAAAGTAGATCACGTCCATCCAGGCCTCGTAATCAACGCCGTGTTCCGCCTAATCGCGGCTTAACTTGCAGCAATTGTCGCAATAGAAAAGTACCACAGCGTGGAAACCCTTGAACCCTAATATTCGAGTCGGACTGACAATCGCAGACTCGCTGTGATGGCACTCAGCCAGGATGCAAAACTTGTGAAGTCTACAATGACCAATGCCGTTATGACAAAGCGCCGCCGATGTCACAGATAGTCATAATGGCCAGGAAATTGCAGGATGCTGAACAACTTATTGCAAGACTCCAGGCTGCGGGACAGCCTGGAACTGATGCCGGAGATGGAAATTTAACTGCCTCAAGACCCGAGTTGCCATCACAAGGTCCCAGCCCGCATACCTATTCAGATTTGTCAACATCGGAGCCGCAGTCAGGGGCCACAACCACTGCCACGACCACGGACACAGTGTTAAACTCCGCCCAAGCAAAAGTGTCCGAAATGGCAAACTCAGGGGCCCTCATTTCAGACCTGAGCTTAGATGAAAACGGAAATCTTTGCTACTACGGACCAACATCCGCAGTACATGATCCATTAACCAAAGAATCCAACCATGCCATAGACCACCAGTACAATAGCCCCTCCGCGAAATCCAACGTCCGGTCTATGCTTACGTCGAATGCGATGGAGTCGCGGGCCTGGGAGAATTTTGCAGTAGGGAATGCAGCGTTTCGCAGCGACATCCCGCAAGCCACCATGTCAAACCTTCTGAATTTACATTGGTCCTGGATTGCGCCCATGTTTATGTGGGTGTATAGACCAGCATTTATGCGTGAGCGCTCCAAAGCCATACATCGACCCTTACTGATATGGACAAGGTGACATGAGCACTGGTGGGCAGTATTTCTCAGAATTCCTGCTTGTCGTCCTCTGCGCACACGCAGCGCGATTTCAGGAGGGGAATATTGGGGATCTCCTCATTTCGCGTGCTAGGTTGCTGCTTGGAACAGAGATCCACCGGCCTAGTTCTATACCAACCGTCCAAGCTTTGCTACAGCTTAGTGCGAGAGACCTAGCGTATGGCTCCATCTCGCAAGCATGGCTGTATAGCGGTATGGCATTTCGGATGGTCAGTGACCTTGGTCTACACCACAGCAGCGGGAAGATACTAGACTTGGGCCGCCTTACAGCTGAAGACCTAGAGATAAGACGACGGTTGTTTTGGAGCTGCTACTTCTGGGATAAGTAGGTAATTACTTCACGTTACCATTCTGTTCGCTAAAATATTGTTAGGGCTATCAGTCTTTATCTGGGACGCATGCCGACTTTGACAGAGTTGCCCTTTGATAACGTCCCAGAATTATGTAAGAATTCCTCTAACGAAAGGAAAGGAAATGAAATGAGAAGTGGTTTAACGCGAAACAGTGGATGATTTTGCCGAGCATGAGCTGTGGTCACCCTACTATGGAGAACCTGGGAGTCTTCCTCAGACCCCATTGTCCCCGTACCAGGCGAAGACGTCGCATGCGATTTCCTGCTTTGAGAACTCTTGCAGGCTCTCTGTTATCATCAGCAACATCATGACCGAATTTTACTGTAGACGTGCACCATCCAACGCCGATGAAGCATTGAGACGCATTCGGGCTACACTAGATGATTGGCGTGCAAATTCGCCCGCTCATCTGGTTTATAAGCCAGAAGACTTGCCCGTCTGGTCACCACCGCCTCACATACTCACTCAAAAGTATGCCTCATATCTACTTTCTAAATGAATACTCTAACTTGCATGCAGTCTATTGTATTATACTACTATAATCCTCCTTCACCGGCCTTTCTATTCATCAGCAGTCCATCACACCGCCTGCCGAAATGCAGCCAACAGCATCGAGAAGCTACTGCTTTTACTAGAAACGACGTTTGGCTTTACCAAGATTACCTATCTTATGGCCTATTGCATCTATACCGGAGCATCGGCGATGGTGCAAGACGTAAAGTCCGGAGACTTGGAAGCAAAAGTCAAGATGAGCACCTTCCTCCGGGCCCTCAAGGGCGGGCTCAAAACGTGTCCGATAGTCCAGCGGAGCATCGACATCATAAACAACAGCCTCCAGGGCAGTCAGGCATGGGTGCCTGAGATTGAGATTGATAACCCTGCTGCAGCTGATAATTCGGTCCGCAATTATCTCCCGGCGTTCCCGTACCGTGATGCACAGATGGACCCGTCGAATGAGGCCAACTACAGCTTTATCGACCTAGATGCGTTCGCCTTGTTAGATTCGTTCCCGGAGAACCATATAGATGCTGTTACAGGAGAGTGGTGTCTCTCGTGATAGATTGTAAGCATAGAAGTCAAAGTTGCATATAATGAATGTCTCCTAGATTATAATCGGTTAGAAATTATGAAAAGATTTTTTATTTGAATATAACTTACATGCCAGTGTTCGGCGGGTACCACTTGGGGTATATACCCGGAGCTTCGCGGGTAGAGTAGGTAGGTAGGTAGGATGCCACGGGTAGGTATGGGTATATACCCTAGGGATCTCTAGGCGCTGTCGCCCCTTCGCCGAAAGTGCGCCCCCGCCCAATCACCGCCTCCCGTTCCCTGCCCTTTCGCCGGAATCCCCCCAACCTGGCCCGTGCCCTATCGATCCCAATAGCTGTTGCTGCCCTTTCACCGAAAAACCAAAAAAACCCAACCAGCCCCTATAGCAGTCGCTGCCCTTTCGGTGAAAGAGCGGTGCTCATTACTCAGGGCGGGCGAATATGATGCCGCTGCTTCATCCTATCCACTCGCTCGCAAACCGCCAGTCTTCCCCCTCGCAGTCTTCCCTCGCCGCTATGGCGATACAGCAGCACCCCTTTGATTCCCACCCTAATTTCCACAATAGCAACTAACCCTGCTGATTGCCTCACCTACTATGCCACACTATATCCCCCTATGAACCCATAAAAGGGGGAGGTAGGCCGACACTCGTCGCTATATATGAGACATAAAGAGCCTATGTCCATCCCGGTCTGGCTCTCTATCTATCCATCTTTGCTATGCCTCAGCCTAGCAGCCCCTGTTCCCTGCAGCAGCACCAGCGGCAGCACCACCAGCTGCCTATGCCCCTACTGTCCTCCCCCCTAGTGTAGCGCAGCAGAGTGCCGCCCCAGCTGCAGCCTCTGGCAGCGAGGCCGCCTGTAGTAGGGCCAGAGCAGCAGCGGCTGGCAGCAGGTGTAGACCAGCTAGACCCCTTAGACCTTGTGGGGCTCAAGGAGCTCGAGGACGAGGAGGATGCGCGCCTGCTCCAGGAGTCGGCCGCCTACGAGGTCAACGGCTATATGTCTATAGATGACGATGAGACTACGGTATAGCTGCGGTATACCGGGTGGCCGGCGAGGCTCACTAGCAGGCCCCTAGACATCATCTCGGCGAGTACGCTCCGGCCAATGAGGCACTGCGACAACTACATACTGGGTATATAGGCCGGCCGGGACTTTGCCAGCCCAGCTGCAGACGAGGCCAAGCTGCGCACCCTTATGGCCGCAGCCGACCTTATGTTTAGCAGGGCTATAGAGACCCTTGCGAGCACCCATCACCGCCTCCGGTGCTGGCTGAAGTCCTACTATAAGGTGCGCTTCCGACCTATGCTGTTCGCAGCCCTCCGGACCAGGCAGGGCCAGGAGGGATACTTCACTATATAGAAGCAGTTCCTCTGCTATATCTTCTGCGCCTAGGTGACCGCAGAGCCCCTACACAAGGAGATCTACAGCCTGCAGTTCCAGGAGAAGGAGGCCCGCCTTATGGACTACATATAGGGTGAGATACTCACCCAGGTAGGAGGGGGGGGCCTAGCCGACACCGATGACACCGATGACAGCGATGGCACTAGCGATACTGCTGTCAATAACGACGACAACATATAGGAGGTGCAGCTGCAGCACCTATCGGAGACCCTCCTCCAGCTGAGCATCTGCTTCTGGACCTTCTGTAGCACCTTTGGCGATATATATGAGTCTGCTATAGTCTACTTCACTACAGTACTGGGGGTGCACCGCCAGGCGCTCTTGTATAGGATGGCCTACACCTATACACCCGCCCTCTCGGCCCTCATCTGGGTCGGTCGGCTGCTGCTCCTCGAGTATGCCCTCCCCTTGTATATATATACTGCACTAGGCGCGAGGTGGCAGGCGAGGGACCAGTATACTGACCAGGTCCGGCGACTCGATAGGATCCAGCGGAGGTTCCTCCTCTACAGTGGCTTCTATCCGATAGGCGAGTGCATCGAGCTTAGGGCATACAGGAGGGCTGTCATCAAGAAGGAGGGGGCCTATACCAACCTCTCCTAGGCTGCCGACGGCTACTCCTTTGCGATCGGGAGCAGCTATATATAGCTACTCGACCTGGCTCGCATATACCGGGACTCTATAGCTAGGGTCGGGGACTGCCTATCGCACCTTATGCTTGGGTGGGAGCCGGTAGTTGACCTCTACGCCGTCTAGGACGACCTGACCTATAACACCACCGGCTGGTCCTTCCTATAGGATGAGTGCAACAGCCTCCGGCTCGGCTATAAGGAGCTCCTCTAGAGGGCCTGGGATCCTATGCATAGGATGTCGAACTAGGGCAGGTGGAGGACAGTAGAGTGCATCGCCTATCTCGACTCATGCCAGGACCTCTGCAGGGAGATCTTCGCTGCTATACACCTCATAAGCGGCCTCCCTGGCTGGGGCTCTGAGGTGACAGCGGTCAAGGTATGCAATACCGAGCAGTCCCTATAGAATGTCTTTGTCCTCTACAGACAGGTCATCATCGTCTTCGAGTATAACAAGGCAAGCGCCTCGAACAACCACTCCTTCTATATCGTCCGCTACCTCCCGGCCTAGCTCAGCCGCCTTGTCTTCTAGTACCTAGCCTACATCAGGCCATTCGCCACCTTCCTGTTGCAGCGGGTAGGCCTGACGAAGGGCCGCCACCTAGAGTTCCTCTTCCCGGACCCAGGGAAGAGGCAGAAGTACCTGTCGTCTAAGTAGGCTATAGAGATCCTGCGGCATATAACCTCACACCTCCCAGCACCTATAATGCTGTCCCTCTACTATCAGGCCTCACTTGCAGTCGCAAAGCGCTATATACCTAAGCTCATCAAGTATATCAGGTTCTATAAGCCGACAGACTCATTAGACCCGATAAGTATACTCGCTATAGGGTCGGGCCACAAGCCGAGGACCCTGCTTAATGTATATGCAATCGATCGCACCCTGCCGACTAGGCTGCAGGCTGAGCTCCTCGAGCTCTACTCCTAGCTATCGAGGGCATAGCAGGAGTGGAATGAGACATACTACTCTGAGCACTCTAGCCGGGCTACTACCCAGGCGACTACTGCCACAGAGTTATTGCCGCAGGACCAAGTAGGGGCTAGCTACAGCTATAGCTCCCCTATCATGCCCCTCCTACACCAGACCCCACCCCCAGGTCCCCAGCTTATATGCAGGGAAGGTCAGGCTCAGGCTCAGGCAGGCCTGACAGCAGTACCCTCCCTAGAGCAGGGGTTCCGGCTAGAAGAGCAGTATAGGGTGCTTATATACCTCGAGTGCTAGGTGTATATAGTCCCTGGGGCAAGGGGAATAGATAGGCACCTCCGCAAGTACAGTCTTAGGGGAGAGGCCCTAAAGATACTATATAGCAAGTTCGCCATATATGACCTAGCTCCCCCAAGCGAGGCCTAGGGGCCAATGGCTGCACTATCTCCAATGCTAGGTCTATAGGTCTATAAGGGCTACCACTATAATGTTAGCTGCTGTCGACACCAGATAATAAACGAGAGGAAGATATATGAGTATATATCGGCTAAGTATAGGCTTAAGCTACAGTGAGCGAAGGCTATAAGACAGTACCAGGAGTGCTACCTCTAGACCTTCTTTAGTAGCAAGGTTAACAGGAGATACTTTGAGGTTACACCTAATGGCCTGGCAGAGAGCACAGCAGCTAGCATAGGAGCAAGTATAGCAGAGAGTATAGCTGAGAGTATAGCCGAGAGTATAGCTGAGAGCATAGTAGAGAGCATATATTACAGCTAGCGGTTCCGGCTGCTTTGCCGCCGACACTCCGGTTATAATAGTACTAAACATATTGGCGATTTGGCCGCCTATAACATGGGGGTAAATACAGGCACCTGAGTTTCTTCAGGCACCTAGGTTTATAGGTACCGGAATATTATCAGGCACCTGATAATTGCCGGGTACCTGGGGTTACAGGTACCTGGCTATTCGCAGGTACCGGACTATTCTAGGGAGCTCTAGGAGGCACATGATGAATAACAAAGGATATCAAGGATATTTGTTATCTATGATATCCAATGCTATCCCTTTGGCACAACGCCACTATATAAGTAGATAGTTATTTCTTAGTATAGGAGCTTTATGCTCAACTCAATATAGTATTCTTTATATACTGTAATATGTTTTACGAAAGCCTTAGTGTATGATCCCCTGCCTCCTCTGACAAGTAAACCGATGCAATGAAACCTCTGTGATAGTCTACGGTTTAGACTCTCAGTATTACAGTATGGCCGAGAGTACAGCAGAGAGCACAGCCGAGAGTATAGCTGAGAGCAGCCCCTAGACTCTAGTAAGGTCTCCTTAGATAGGGGGCTGTGGTAGTGAGAGGGGACCTTCCTTACCACCTACTATAGTACAAAAGAGACAATAGAGCTATATGTGTAAGGCCTGCATGTGAGGGACCGTCATATGCACGCCTCCCCTATAGGGGTGCCCTATTGTAGAGCCGCTCGGCAATTGAGGGCACTATAGGTTCTAGGATAAAAGGGGCTAGAGGCCCAAGAAGAAGGCCTCTAGTCAATAGTCACTGTATCTATATAGACCTATTGAGCTTACAGAATACGATCCCCCTTTCCTGCCTCCTGACCTAGTTCCCTGGACTCCCGTGAGACCCTTAGGTTTATGACCCTTACAGGAGTACAGGAGAAGCTGAATGGAGCTCATCTTCGGAGACTCTCCAAGCTTTGGAAATATCTGATATTGTTTGACGCAGCCATTTTAGAGGACTGAAGAAGCCATTACCGATAAATGGGATTTATCGAATTCTCTCCGAATTTGAATAATGTCTGATTTCGTTTGCAGCTGCCTATTTGGACTTGAGTAAAGAGGTAGAGTGTTTGTCTTCTGAGTTTTAGAGTGAATCTCTATACTTATGGCTATCTCCTCTAGCATACCTTTGCTTGAAGGCATTACTGAGGTGCAGATGCTGTCAAGTAACGACTTTGATCTGCCTGAGATGTCTTCTATAGAGGCCTCCAATCTTCCTTTAATTGTATTAGAGCTTGAGCTTTAGATAAGAGATAACCAGTTAGGTCAAATAACAAGGATATAACCTGCTTATGTCAGCTAACATCATTAATGAAAACATAAGTGCAGTCCGCAAAGTCTAGATAGGCAATATAGACTCAGTTTTGCTAGGATTTTCTCGATTTATATAGATTATTCGTGTACCATAGTGGCTGCCCTCCAATCCTGCAGAGTGACGAATTGCAAAAAACCCCAATTTGATACCAACTAAGGTAACTTGCCCAGCCAAACAGGACAAAGTTAGCACTAAATGCAGAGCCAAGCAGGAACGAACCGCTCCCTAGCAAGGGCGGCCACTAAGTCACTATGATAATTATGGAGCCTTAGTGTATAAATGCTACTAGTGGCTGGGCCACATCCGGCTTAATAAGTCCAAAACCTGGCATAGTTGGTCTATACCGAAAGTAGAATTGCTGCCTCTGGATTCAACTTCATTCATATCACTCTATTGCGATTTAGATCAGCGACCTAAGATCCTACAGTAACGATCACTTTGGATTTAGCAATTAAAGTAAACAAGCGATATAGCCTCATACTGTCAGCCTTGCGACCGATCTTTTATCAATCAGTCGGCGTTGCAGTAGCACCTTACTTCTTCGATTTATGCTCTATGAACATTCAGCGATCTGTCGTAAGTAGGGCATATGAATTAGCGTAAGTCACCAGACCGAAGGCAGATGACAAATTAATCCAGATGTTACAGCTAGCGGTTTCGGCTGCTTTGCCGCCGACACTCCGGTTATAATAGTACTAAATATATTGGCGATTTGGCCGCCTATAACATAGGGGTAAACACAGGCACCTGAGTTTCTTCAGGCACCTGGGTTTACGGGTACCGGAATATTATCAGGCACCTGATAATTGCCGGGTACCTGGGGTTACAGGTACCTGACTATTCGCAGGTACCGGACTATTCTAGGGAGCTCTAGGAGGCATATAATAGATAACAAAGGATATCAAGGATATTTGTTATCTATGATATCTAGTGCTATCCCTTTGGTATAACGCCACTATATAAGTAGATAGTTATTTCTTAGTATAGGAGCTTTATGCTCAACTCAATATAGTATTCTTTATATACTGTAATGTGTTTTACGAAAAGACTTAGTATATGATCCCCTGCCTCCTCTGACAAGTAAACCAATGCAACGAAACCTCTGTAATAGTCTACAGTCTAGACTCATCAGTGTTACACCAGACAACACTAACCTAGTGAAAGAATGGAACTTGTCAATTTCTACCCGCATACTTATACAGGAGTTTGACGCACGAGGATATCATAAATGCAAAGTATGTCAGAAGGGTCTTATTAGCTTAGTCAACCTCCAATGCCGCTTTCAATTTTCAAAAGATAATTGGGATCAATCTATAACATATTGGAAACATGTCATTTTTATAGATAAGTGTCACTTTTCAAGAAATAACAAAAGTGTTTATTATATTATTCGCCAAAAAGGTCAACGCTTTTATAGTGACTATATTCAACTATAATGATGTCAAATAAAGGTTGAATTCTCTATACGGGCAGCAGTGGGATGGAATTTTAAAATTTCTTTAATATTTTATGAGAAGACAGGATTAAAAAGAGGATTTATAGCAAAGGACTATCAATGTGATATATTCTAAGGATATATCAAGCCAACATTTACTAAAATTCATAATCAGCACTATATTATTCAAGAAGACAATAATGGATTATATAGAACAAAAACGAAAAACAATCTAAATGCAAGATAGAAGCAGCAATCAACTATACAGTTCTTACTTTAGCCGCTATAATCTTGTAACGCTGATGTCCTAGACTGTAGGATATCACAGAGGTTTCATTGCATAAGGTTTACTTAACAGAGGAGGTAGGGAATCACACACAAAGGCTTTCGTAAAACACGTTATAGTATGTAAAGAATACTATATTAAGCTGAGCACAAAGCTCCTATCTAAGAAATAACTATCTACTTATATAGTGGCGTTGTGCCTAATAGATCCTGTACTAGATCACCTTATTATCATGAGCCCCCCTAAGCCTCTATGATCCCTTATGATCCCATGTGACAAGGATCCCTATAGATCATGACATTCCTATGATCCTCCCCCTGACCCCTGCGCTAGTGGTGGGGTTAGCCGTAACACAAGTATAGAAGCCCTTGAGAAAAACATCTGTGAAAGTTATCCTAATCCGGATACATCCCAGCCTAAAGAAGATGAGGCTACCCCTGAAGTGAGACATATGTCACCAACTTTACGAAACTCTCTCTATATCAAACCTTCCAACCTGTCGCTACGTCAGCTGCAAACAACAACGGGTTTTCGAATACACTAGAGTCAGTCGTGGCCACTATAAGGTCACCGGCTCCGGTAACTTCTGAGTTGAGTAAATGTATTAGAAGCAAAGATAAATTCTAGAATTAGTCTCGGTAAAGCTAATTTAAATAGCGTTCAAAGTACAATCTTCTAGGCAAGGTCGAGTTCCCCATCCACGCTCGGCTCCGTCTTACGTCCACAGAGCGAACCCCTGTATCGCTTCCCGAGAGGCTTAGGGCTCGCGAATAAAAGGCCTGATCTTTCAATCAGTTTATATAGTTTGTACAGTTCGGCCAGGCATGGACGAAAACAAAGAAATGTCCCAAACGCAACCCACCGCCCCTGATGTTGATACGGGAGGGAATCTTTCTGCGGCCATGCAAGAAAGCACCGCACAGTTTCCCGAGCCTAATCCAACAGCACTATTGCAGATCGACGTAAGCCCAATATACCCTCATGTCCGGTACTGAGTCTTGGAACGGAACGCTAAACTTGACACAGCCGAATGACCAAGAATTATACCTCAGTGACATAGAGTCAGCTTTGGGAGCTGGCGCTTTAGCCACGAGTACATCCATCACATCGTCAATTCAAAACTACCAATACGAAAATGGGCGACGCTACCATGCCCTTCGTGAAGGCGAGTACCTTCTTCCTAATGACGCACGAGAGCAGGATCGCTTGGACCTGCACCACCATATTTTCCGACTCACAATCGGCGGCCCACTTATCCGCGCGCCTATCCCACGAAACCCGCAGCTTGCCCTCGATCTAGGTACAGGAACTGGTATATGGGCCATTGACTTCGCCGAAGAGTATCCCAGCGCACTAGTTATTGGGAATGATCTCAGTCCCATCCAGCCCACTTGGGTGCCGCCAGACTGCAAATTTATCGTCGACGACATCGAGAAGGAGTGGATATATCAACCTGAGGAGGAGTTTGACTTTATTCATAACAGAGGCCTCTGCGGATCGATCAGAGATTGGGACCGTCTATATCGTCAGATTTATCAGCATTTGAAACCTGGGGGCTAGCTGGAAATGCAGGAGTATGAGGCGTGGGTTAAGTCCGACGATGATCCAGAGTTGCTGAATGCAGCTGCTGTACTACAATGGCAGCAGCTTGTGGACGAGGCCACCGTTAAATTCGGCAAGAAACCCAACATGGTTGACCCTGTCAAGCAACGCTTCATCGATGCTGGGTCTAAGGACGTGCGTGAAGATGTGTACAAGGCTTGTCTTTTTCCCTACTCACTGATGCTACATCCTCCTGGATACAAGTGCTGATGCGGAGCAGGTTCCAATTGGGCCCTGGCCGCTAGATCAAAGGCTCAAGATATTGGGACTGTATCAACTCGAGCAGATGTGTGATAGTGTTGAGGCTTTCACCCTACCTCCCCTGACCCGTATCTTGAATTGGAGCCATGAAGAAACCCAAGTCCTAATAGCAAAGATCAGGAGTGATTTGCGCAACAAAAGGAACCATTTGCATATTGATTTCCGCAGCCAGCATCGCAGAAGCGGAGAAAGCGTGGGCGCCTAGGACATACGGTGCAAGAAGACCATAAGCTGATGTGCCTCGAATATTTACTCTATCGTATTCACAGCTCCTGTGATGTTGGGCATCGCAATTAACCATATTGTGGGTGGCACTTTGGCCGGGAAAGCCATTGGGTCTTCTGCCGCCGATTCGTTATTCGTCCCATAGTCGCGGTCGTGGACTTTACCCCTCATCGCCGTGATGACGATCTATCACAATCTGGCCGGTGATGAAGCCAAGGTGGGGGGTGGATCACACGCCAGCATCACTCACTCACACGCACGCACGCACAAAAAACCGCAAGATTCAAGAAAGAGGATAAATTAACTCTCTCCATCTGCATTAACTAAACGCTAGTAAACCCCATTACAATCCTATCGTACCTCCATAAAGTCGACGGGTGACCACCTTCGATCCGCCCAAACAAACGACAGAGCAGACCGAGCTTAACCAGCACAGCCCTTGGCAGCCGCAGAGAAAACGCACGCTCAAACATCCTCCTTGCCAGAGGTGACCATGTCGACCTTTTCGTTGGCCGGGGCCGTGGTCGGGCGGTCGCCGATGACAATGCCCTTGTCGGCAAGGTGCATCTCGGCGGCGAAGGTGGAGTGGGGGACCCACTTGTTGGAGGTGCGGGGGGTGGTCTCCTCGAGCATTTTGTCGACCTGCTCCAGGGAGAGGCCCTTGGTCTCGGGGACGAGGAAGTAGGCAAAGGCGAGGGAGATGCAGCAGAGGGCGCCCCACATGAAGAAGACCTTGGCGCCGAGGTTGGCCTGGCCCTTCTCGGTACCGACGAGGTACGGGGTGATGACAGCGATGATCTGGAAAAGATTGTTAGTAATCTGTTTTGTTTTTGTTTGGACTGATTATGTGGGATGTGGAGACTTACGCAATTCCAGAACCAGTTGGAGGCAGTGGAGAGACCGACACCGCGCGAGCGGATGGGCAGGGGGAAGATCTCGCCGATGATGACCCAGGCACTGGGGCCCCAGGTGGTAGCGAAGAAGGAGATGTTGATGCAGATGAAGGCGATCATGGCCTTGACAGCAGCTTGGTTATCCTTGCCTGAGGCGCCAGCGGTGACACCGATGATACCGACGATGAACTGCGCGATGATCATGCCCATGGCACCGATGATGAGAATACGGCGACGGCCAAAGCGCTCGACAATCCAGAAGGCGAGAGGGGTGCTCAGGACGTTGACGAGGGTGGTCACGAGGGAGATGAGGAAGGGGTTGCTGATCGTGCCGAGGGCGGTGAAAAAGACGGTTCCGAAGTAGAAGATAAAGTTGATACCAGTCAGCTGCTGCATCATCTGGAGGATTATGCCGAGGATCGTGCGGCGGACGTTAGAGGAGCCCTGGAGGATGGAGCCGTGGAAGCAGTTGGCCCAGCCTTGGAGGTAGGAGGTCTGCGGGATGACTTGCATCTCGTACTCGTGGTTGGCGATGATCTCGGCGAGCTCGTCCTGGATGTAGTCGGAGTCAACTGGCTGGCCACGAACGGATGCGAGGGCCTTGGCGGCATGCTCGAGCTTGCCCTTCTTGACGAAGAAACGGGGAGACTCGGGTAGGAAGAAGAGACCAGTCGCGAGGATGATGGCCCACAGGAACTGCACGGCGATGGGGATGCGGTAGGATCCGGTATCATCGCGGTTCTGGGTGGCGTAGACAACGCAGTTGGCGAGGAGGATACCGATGGTGATGCAGAACTGGTAACCGGACACGAGAGCACCGCGGACCTTCTTGGGCGCGATCTCGGACATGTACAGGATGATGATGGCGGAGATGAATCCGACACCGAGACCAGCGATCAGGCGGCCCACGACCATGACGGCAAGGGTGGTGGAGGCAGTCTGCAGGATGGCACCGACGGAGAAGATGCCGCATCCCATAATAATCGTTGGGCGACGACCAATGAAATCGGCGATGTCACCAGCGGCGATGGCACCGAAGAAGGTACCGCAGGACAGAATCGAGGTCATGAGAGATTGATCACGGGCAGCAATATGGAATGAGGACTTGTACGTGAGGTAGGCGTCGGATTTGGTATCGTCGCCAAAGATGGAGGCGGGGTAGGCCAAGCCGGTGTGCTGGCGGATGAAGTAAGGCATTGCGAGAACACCTCCCATCCATCCGGTATCATATCCGAAGAAGATTCCTCCAAAGGCCGCGAAGGCACACATGAGGTATGCCTTGACGGTCACGGGGGCCTCGATACGCTGGGTATCGGTCGTGCCACGGATGACTTGATCGCCCGCCATTGCTGCTGTTGTTTTGGGGATTGACAGATGTGACAGGGTTGATAGAGAAGAAAAGGGAAAAGAGGAGGAAGGAGGAGGGTTGGTGAGGTCGAGTTGGTGTTGTTGATGGATGAAAGCTGAAAGAAGAAGAAGAATCGGATTTTTGTTGTGGAGAGAGGTTTGTTGTTGTTATATAAGTTCAGGGTCAGGAAGGGTTCAGGTTAGGAGGGTCGCGTCACGTTGTGGTTGTGCTTCGGGTCGGGGGTACTAGCGTTACTGTAATTGGCTATAGAGGTGAATTTGACAGGATGAGGAGTAGCTGGGGAGATGGGGGGGGGGATGATGGGGAGGGTTAGAGGGGGTTAGTGGGTTAGTGGTAGTAAGAGGGTTAGTACGAGTAGTAGTAGTAAGAGTGGTAGTAAGAGTGGAAGGATTGAAGAACACGCGGCGAGAGAGAAAGCAGAGAGACCTACTGGTGCACCTGGAGCATCTGGTGCATTTACAGGGCAGTGACTAGCACCGACTGGCACTAACTTGGCGTTTGGTTGGGGATGTCGCCGGGCTGTGCGTTAGCTGGCATCGGCCCTTTCCACACGAGTTTGTCCACAGGGGGGTTGTCTGCCAAACTGGGATGAGTTGCTAGCTAGCTAGTGTAGTGTAGTACCCTAGTCAGTCATAGGTAGTCCCTGAGTAGGGCCTAGTGCAGCGAGTAGAGCCGAGGACGACGACGCTGGGTATCGTGGACTTAGGCTGTGTTGGGGGGTGGACAGGTCGGTAATCTCCAACGGCAATTACAGTTATACGCGCTGGTTGATTAAATCTCCAACGGGCACAATTAGGGGCACACTACAGGCAACTACAGTTATATACGCGCTGGCTGGTGCTATAGGGAAATCTGCAGTTATCTTTATCTCTAATTATCTGCAATCTGCCGCTATTATCGTGCAGTAACTAGCTATATACAAACTATATACAACTACATTACACAGTACCAGATCCAACAAACGGCAATCACAACCACAAACACAAACACACAAGCAAACCATCATCACACCCTCACCCTGGAGCCGCGCAACGGGAGAGGCGCGCTTACCTTATCTTACCTCACTGTCGTTCATGCTGCAAGATGCGTTTTGCATGTGCAGTGCAGTGGAGCCGGGCCGGGGTAGGCTGGAGGAGATTGAGCTGGGAGGGCCACGCGGTCAGAGGGATGGGCTAGATGCGTTAATGCGTTGATGGTTGGGGGTTGACGTACGTTCCATTGCTTCTCGGCGTCTCGGCGTCTTGGCGTGTGTGGGCGGCTCTGGGGAGATGGGTGGGTGGTTGGGTGGTTTGGATCACGTGGTTTGCATACGATACCACCCTTCGATACGAAGGGTGGGGAGGTGTGTTAGTATCCACGTTCTCGGTCCGTAGAGGTTAGGGTCTAGGGTCTTTTTGGGGGGGGGTTTCATAGATGCGGTACTGTTGCAGGTAGGTACTGCGAGAGCCACGTTCCTCGGTCCGGAGGGATTTGCGTTGTGGAGAGTGGGAGGGACGTTTGGGGATATTGATGGATACTGGGGCTGGGGAGGTAGTGCCGAGTGCCACGTTATGAGACCGAAGGGGAAGAGATAATTCCATATATCGATTATTGATATGCCACGTTCTCTACCCGTAGAGGCTGGGATATCACAAAGGGTGAGAAAAACATCTCGCTCCCCCTCCCTTCCTCCACTCCTTGCATTCCAACTACCGCCCCTTACCTCCCCCCTCCCTCCATCCCCCCCCTTCGCACCCTCATTCGTCCCACTCCTCCTCCCTCCCAAACCCAGGCGGCAAAGCAAGCAAACTATCTATCCCCAGACTCCTCGGCAGCAACTGGCTCCTCGTCCACTGACTCCCCGGCTCATCCCCCTCAGACCCCAACACCGTCTCTTTCACCGCCAGCACCGGCCGTCGGGGTGGGCTGCTGCTCGTCAGTGCCCATCTGCGCCGCGGTGGTGCGTTATTCAGGTCTCAACAAGAATCTTTGGATATCATGCGGCGCAGTAAGTGCTATGTATGAACTATTTAACTAACTTGGCCAATTCAATTCTGTATATAATCCTAGTAATGGAGTTTCTTGAAGGGGGCTTATATGTGTTGTTATTGCTGCAGAGAAAGTCAAATCCAATCCTATTCCGTAATTGTTAGCTGCTAAAATAGGTACAGAAGCAAGATTCTCAACTTAGTTCTATTAACATCATATCCGCAAATGTGTGTATTTGCCCCTTTTCGTATTCATATCCCCTACCCTTTTCTCCTTTCCCCACACTGCTGCATGGTGAATCGGCCTCGCCAGCATCTCCCCCAAGTCGTCTTGCAGATATGGTGCTTCTCCCCCGCGTCGATTGCATGATGCACTCGCATTATCGTTTATCTTCTACCCGACCCTCATCTGTGAACGCTACTTCTGCCGGTTGGCAGGCCGCGCTCTTCGTCGCCCTTAGCATTCCTGTCGTCCCATTGTGTTTTATTGCACCCGAAGCCTCTGGGGTGTCAATATCGCTCTGATGTCCTCCATGCCATAATGCCCTCCCCTTCCACTGTGTTCAACGAAGCGAGACCCCTGTCTCGTCTCCTCTACCGCGCAGTAATCAGTTCCGCTTTGATCTGATTCCTAATCAAAGTCAGGGTCGGCGGCTTATCGGAAGAATATTCGTTGTGTCCTCGATCAGACGGTCCCTTCTAGAACTATGCAGTATGAGTCGGAGCCCGACTCTCTCCCACGGCCAATGAAGCCACCCCCCCCTAGTCAGCAAGACATTTGTTGCATCCTTGACCAGCTTGTCATTGCAGCCCCTCTCCGGCTGAACTGTGCATCATGAATCGAAGCCTGACCTCTTCTCCAGCCAATCTCCAGCCAATGAGCTCCTAAGATCAGCGGGACATTTGTTGCATCCTTGACTAGCTCGTTATTACGGCCCTTCTACACGGATTGGACAGGCAAGTTTCTTCCCTCGTAGCTTCGTCATTCTGCCTTGACGAAGAGTTCAGCTCCTGCACTTCTCTATCTTGTTTCGGAAGTTACAATGATGGTGTCTCACTGCCTCTGCCCTAACCAATGCCATATTGCATATTCTAACACTTTACCTCGATCTCTGGTAGGCTAAATAGCTTCATAATGTTGGCGTGTTTCGAAGCATCTTGCTATTATGTGTTTGAATTGTATTGCTTGAGTGACTGTCTATAGGTGCTGCGGAAGGGAAGCACTTAATAGCGTTGAGTATGGTATTCTCATGTGTAAGTGGAACGGCAAATATTGGTCGTTCAGAGCTGTCATTGTAAGGAATGAAGAACAGGCCCAAAAGGAAAATGTTCTTTACTGTTTCCAATTTTGGCGGGCAGCAAATATAGTCGAGGAGCCTAAACTGGCGGTCCTCCGCGCTAATGCGGACCAGTGGCTCAGCCGAACTCAGGCTTGCTCAGGCTTGCGCAGCCGAGCTCAGTCACAGGTTAGTTTAGCTCACCTGCAGCTCAGGTTAAAGCAGTAACAGCTCAGATCCAAAGACAGAAGTGGAATTGACCATGTCGAGATTCCGGTAGCAGATATCCTGTTACAAATGATACAGTCAGTACATAATAAAATATAACACATAGAAACTTACTTTTTTTTTTCCTCTCTAGCATTTGCAACACTTGAAGTTGGTACTATGGCAAGGAATTTTCAACGCTAAACTCCCTCGAACGCTTTCGTGGATTAAGATTTCTCCAATCCACGGATATACATGAGGACATCTTGAGGCTAAGATATCTATAGCCGTCTCCTATCCAAGCGCAGGATTTCTTTTCTAGGTACAATAATTTTCTCCACCAGCGATGAGCACATTTCTTGTAAATTAGGTACAAGATCATTAGAAACGGCATTGCACCGACTGTCGCACCAATAGCCTTAGCAAAGCCTTTCCAGTTTTTAGACGGCAAGTTTCCCTTATCAATTGAGGAATTTTGCTAGGTGAGATTCGCCCCATATATTGCGCCGACAATGGTGAAAGGAATAATCAAGAGGGAGAATAGAGCGACAATATAATTTAACAACTCAGATTGCTCATTTCCAAAAACTTGGACAAGACCCACAATTCCATCTTGAATCTTGTCTGCTCGTCTTGAAAGGGCATATGTAGAGGCCCTGAGCTCGATGAAATCGTAGTAGAGCTTCTCCCAGTTGTCAAATTTAGGCTGGGTTTTCACCAAACCGTTGCTACGTCCCATATTCCGCTCAGGGATTCCTCCAGCTAGTGAGAACCTGAAGGCTTCATCCATACGCATGGATGAGCGCTGGCCTCAGCACACTCAGGAAGTTGCTATCAACTGCATAATGGACTCGGGCAGTCCGGGAACTATATGCAGACTGTCTATCCATCACATGAGACAGTGTGGTCAACTCCATGCTCTCAAACTCCTTCTCGTCGTCCTCGTCATCGTTGCCCTTCTCCTCCTCCTTGAACACCTTCATCTCCTAATATAAGAGCCAATCCTTAAAACCAATGGCCACCTGTCTCCACGCTCCCCAAGTCAAGTGGACACCAAGGTATTTATTGGTTGCTTCAATTAGAGTCTTAGTCCCCTCAATACCGGTCCATGAGCCAGAAGGTCTAGAGAATAGAAATTCATCACTCCATCTATCCATTGGTAACGGATGCGCAAATGGGTCGATATACGCGATATACTTGATCAGCACCTGCCTAAGCCAATCCGGCAAGAATCGAACCACATAATGTGACACTCTCCGAATGCTATGGCTCTTGTTATACTCGGTAATGATGGCCATATGGCCATTAATGACCTAGTTATTCTACACTGAATATACACTCACCTAGATCTTGATTGAGCAAAGCTCTAGCTTTCGGGTGGGCTAGCTAGAATCGAATTGCATGGCAACCATTAGCTTTCGAAGCCCCCTCTTCTCCTTAATAAGGTAGTTCTTAACATTATAGTCGTTATAGTTAATGGCACCATCGGAGCCTCGCTTATAGAGCCTCTAGTCTTTCAGTGCATTGACACTATGCTTGAGCATAAGATTCAATGTCTTGAGCTTCTAGATACTCATTATGGAATAAGCTATACCCGCTCTTACGGCTACCCGAAGTACTAATTAAAGGATTGGCAATAAGACTAAGATCGATATTAGGGAGTGGGCAACTAAATGTCAGCTCATTCAGTGCCTCTTTAGCCTCTATAATAACGCCCTTGGCTAATAGCTAAAGCTTAGAAAGTGGAATCGCATGCCGCGGTATATAATAGTGTCTTCATTAGCGTAATAAATATTAGGCGGTCGGCCATAGGCCTTATTGAGCTTCCGACCCATGGCCAGCTGGCTCAGGATACTCGATGTTAAGGTATAGGATGACAAGTAGAGATATTTCCCACATATCATGTCAATGTGGTCTTTGATAGACGAGATGTCCTCTTTCGCTAGTATCTTTAAACCCCGCCATCCTTTTAATGATATGGCCATCTCGAGCATAAGCAATCGATTGATCCATAGTATAGCTGCAAGGGTTGGCATGTATGCAAATGCACCTTAGAGCATCCTAGCTACTGCATTAATGCCCATGATGGCTAAAAAATGCATTAGTGGTAACCTATATACCTTCTCACATTCTAAATCCTGCCTTACTATCATGAGATAGAATCCCATTAGCTCTTCCATCAACTTAGCATCTCTCTCTTCCAGTTTGGTAAATTCATTAAATCTATCATCTGAACTACTTCAAAGCAACCCTTGGATTTAGCGAATCGATTTCCACTACTTAGGCATATACCACATACCTATCTTAGTCAATTCTTCCCACTCACCATCTAGGGCAATATGGAAGACATAGTAAAGAAAGTGATGCTAGAGTCCACTATATTTACCAAGCATGTATCCTGACTATGGTAATCGAAATGGTAGACTCACTGGCTCTTCCTATCATAGTGATTACAACCACTTTAAAATATCAATATTATCGACATCCCCTAGTGTATCTAGATAGGGTTCACGATTCGATCCCATGCTTTTAGTACCCTTTCTAGATCAACCTCTATAGTCTCTAGCTTTTGAATAAAGTTGTAAGTTTTCTAAATATCATGCTTCGAAGTACTTAATATGCCATTCCACTTAGTGAAATGTAGCTAGATGTCATTCTCAGTTAGTGGGATATTCTCTACTAGCTATAGCCTCCGCTACCCCTTATTAGCATCATATTATCGGTACTCTTACCTTAGCTACTCTAGTAGCTGCTATGATTCTAATTTCTCAAGAATGTTTCTAGTAGTCTCTTCATCGCCCGAGCTTGTTTCTAGTTCACCATTCTCACTAATAGTAATGCTTATAGAACTATCTCCACTATCCCCCCTCTAGCCCTTATCCACCACCTAATACCACTCTCCACTATCGCGGAACCATGTCTATAGTCTTATAGCCTTAAATAGCTCTTCGTCTTTTAGTCTCTTTCTATCATGGACCTCATTCTAGTGTACTCGCTCTACCTTCCTACTATAGGATTTAAATGGACATTCCTAACACTAGAACCCATCAATAACCAGGTTGACTAGCTGAGGCACTGACCCATCATAGGGCAATTCAATAGTCGAATTATCATAAGTGAATGGGAAATCCTCGAGGAACCGGGCAACTTCTCAATGGATTCCTAAGGGAGTCATGGATTCTATACAAGTGATCTATAAGGCTGGCCGAAGTGACCGCTTTATGGCATCTATTGTCTATATATACTAACACCTTATATTTTGGGTTTAGATGAACCAAATTGCAAAAACTAGATAGTATCTCTATTGCTATAATATATTGAATTATTACTAGCCTCCGTGAGAGAGTCCCGCCCGCCGCAGCGCCCACTCCGGTCTCGTCTTTTCTTTTCGTGCTTTTTGCTTTTTGGGGCGGTTTGGGGGCAAGAGTATCAGGGGCCGCCGGGCTAGGCGCCCAGTCGGGCCTAAACCGACCCACTAGGCTGCTAGGCTCGCTCTCCACTCGCTCGCCTGTTATAACATCACTTCTCACTTCTCACTTTTGTCTCATATCCATATATAGCCAAGGCGACTATTTTATTTGCCCAATTGACCAATTGCCCTCCTGCCACACCTATATGCCTCTCCCTCGCGTCTCTCTCCCTCGTGTCTCTCTTCGTATCTCCCCCCTTCCCTCTCTCTCTCTCTCTCTCTCCCTCTCCCTCTCATCACTAGAGCATATGCAAGTGTGATATTTACTGTCAGTATAAGATAAGGTAATGTCTGCTACCGCCCTCCCTACTGCAGCACCTGCGGTCCTAATCCAAGACCATACATATGCCGGCTACCGCTTCCTCTACTGCCACACCTGCCACTTCGTCGTCTTCCAAGCAGGCCTTCCAGAGCACCTCCGGAAGGTCCATAGGACCCTCCCCTGCAGCCAGCGGAGGCGGATCCTCGACCAATTCGCTGCCCTCTCCGACGTCATCAGCCAGTCTGAGCATGCTATATATCTGTTGCCGCCTGACCACTCGCCCCCTATACCTTACCTGCCAACATACGAGGGATTTACCTGCGGCCAGGACGACTGCCGCTTCCTAAGCCAGAACTACGACTGTCTTAGGAAGCACCTCAATACACACCATGCCCTCTACCGAGACGCCTGTACCCCATTTATCTATCAAGTCACCCTACAGAGCTGGTATAGCGACAGGCGTGCCAAGTACTGGATTGTCGGCGGCGAGGGGAGGGCAGTTACAGGGAGTGAGGCGATTAAGCCCAGGAAGGGGTCTAGGGGGCGCAGCGGCCGCCTTTGCGCCCTAGAGGCCCTGCAAGCACAGGAGCAGGATCGCCTTCTGCGAGTCGAGCAGGACAACATGATAGCAGAGGCTGGCCGCCAAGAGGCCGACAGCAGTAGCTTAAGTACACCCAGTGGCTAGAGCAGTTCGCTGGTCAGCCCCTAGATATCCTTGTAGCGACAGCTGTACTGCCGGTCAGAGACCATATAGCTGACTATATCCTTGGGTCCTGGGAGGGCCGCAGCTTCATCAGCCCAGTGGAGGACGAGGTGAAGCTGCGCTGCCTAATCCAAGCCTTCGATGCTGTCTTCCAGCGCTGCCTCGACACCCTTGAGGCCACACCCCAGCTGCTGCGCTGCTGGCTGAAGACCTTTACCCTCCAGGGCTTCTATCCAAAGCCCTTCAAGCCGCTAGCGAGGCTGACGACCCTCCGTCGCTACAAGGGGCACTGGAAGCAGTTCCTCTGCTTCGTCCTCCGCGCCTGGAGGACCGAGCAGCCCCTGCGCAAGCAGATCTATAGCATCCGGTTCTCTGCGGCCCAGGAGGCATTGATGGCACAGGTCTGGGCGCTGCTTGGTGCAGGGCTGGAGCTGGCGGCAGATGGAGACAGAGACAGAGACAGAGATAGAGACAGAGACAGAGATAGAGACAGAGATAGAGATGGAGACAGAGACAGAGACAGAGACAGAGACAGAGACAGAAACAGAGACAGAGATAGAGATGGAGAACTGGATACAGGAGTGGCCGATGGATCGCTAGGAGGCCTAGGCTCAGACGAGGGCTCTGATGCAAGAGCTGGCTGCGGCCTGGATATAGAGGTGGAAGCAGCAGACTCAGAAGACTGCAACTCGCATCTAGGGGCGGGGGCGGACTGTAGCTCAGGCTGCAGCTCGGGCCTAGGATGCGGCCCAGGGCGCGACTCGGGATATGACTTGGACAGTGACTCGGACTACAGCTCGGACTGCAGCTCGGACTACAGCTCGGACTGTGACGACTCGGACTATAGCTCAGACAACGACCTAAGTCAGGAATCATCAGGGGCGGAGCCCAATGCCGAGCAGCTGGGTAGGGGACTTGGACTAGTAGAGCGACTGTTCCAGCTAAGCTGCGCCTTCTGGGCCGATGTCTCGACGACTGGCGTCACCTCCCACTTGCCCTTAGTCTACTTCTCTGGCATACTTG
Source organism: Pseudogymnoascus pannorum (assembly GCA_001630605.1). Classification (NCBI taxonomy): domain Eukaryota; kingdom Fungi; phylum Ascomycota; class Leotiomycetes; order Thelebolales; family Thelebolaceae; genus Pseudogymnoascus; species Pseudogymnoascus pannorum. Next base: position 303,715 of record LNAS01000005.1, read on the forward strand.
GCATCCGGCGAGAGGGTCTAGTGTTCCGTATAGCATATCTATACACAACATACCTTGCAGGTCTCGCCTATATCGGCCGCCTCCTGATGCTCGAGTACGCACTTCCACAGCAGGCATATGCGACACTTGGCTGGCCCAGCCGCTCTACCTATCCAGACCAGCTCAGGCGGCTGCAGTTGGTCCGCAAGCGGTATCTCTATCGTGGTGGCAGCCATCCAATGGCACGGATACTCGAGCTGCTCTATGAGGGCCCCACGATAGCGAAGAGGGAAGGCGCTCGGTCGAACATCAGCTGGTCAGTTGATGGACAGGTCCTCCAGCTCTGCCTTGGGCCCCTGTAGCACCAGTATCAGATCGATATCTCCCAGTTCTGTACAATGGCCTGGGTCGCTATCCAGGACTGCCAGAGCCTCCTGCAGGAGCTGATGTTCGACTGGAGGCCGGCTGTCGACCTCGACAAGATCCAGGACAGCTTGGTCAATAGCCAGGTAGGCTGGTCATTCCTGAAGGACCCGGCGAACCAGCTAGGGGGCTGCTACCGGCAGCTGAGCGAGCGGGCATGGACCTCGAAGGCTGGGCTCATGGCTGGCAACCAGTGGTCCCGGCCGCGGCTAGAGAAGTACCTCCAGCTGGCCACGAGGTTCAGCTGCCTCCTCCTCGTCTGTGCCCATTTTTCTGGGGGGATGCCAGGGCGTACGACTGAGGCGATGACCATCAGATACCAGAATAGTCGCCAGGTGATGCGGAATGTCTTTGTCTATAACGGGCGGCTAGCTATTATTACAGAGTATCATAAGGCTAGGAGCCGCACCAACTATGCATTCTATATTGTACAGGTCTTGCCACAGCTAGTCAGTGAGATGCTATTCCAGTATCTGGTGTATATACGACCATTCACTAATTCCCTGATCTATAAGGTGCAGCTTCAGCTTGAGCCGTTCGCTGCTACAACCACTAATGCCAGCTATATAGATAGCCCATTAGTATTCCTTACAGGGCAAGGGAAGCCATAGACGCCGCAACAGGTCACTGCTGCAATTAGGGAGCAGGCTCAGAAGACATGCAAGGCTCCCCTTGGAGTGGCTGCATATCGGCAGGTCGCTATAGCTATCGCCAAGCGCCATATTGCTAGCATTAGCAGGCCATTCAACATCTATGCATCTACTGACTATAAGAGCCGCACTATAGGCGCTGCAGACCCGTTCAGCCTCTATGCCTCCAGCAACTGCACCACCAATGGCGCTCGGCTTGGGCTTGCTAGGCAGACTGGCCACACACTACGAACATTCGATACATCATACGCTATAGACCAGGCATACCCCACACGCCTCCAGCCAGAGCTGATCCACCAGTACGAGGTCATCTCGGGGCTATGGCACCAGTGGCTGCATATAGGTGAGCTTGAGCAGAAGCTTGCTGCCGAGCAGCTGCAGGACGCGCCAATAAGCCGAGATGGAGCAGCGATGCCGCCACTGCCACCAGGACAGCCACAG
>LNAS01000014.1:0-62287 GCA_001630605.1 Pseudogymnoascus pannorum
GAGGATGTGAGTGAGGATGTGAGTGAGGATGTGAGTGAGGATGTGAGTGAGGATGTGAGTGAGGATGTGAGTGAGAATGTGAGACGTGAGGATGTAACCATATGTAGTCTGTGAAATGGATGTTAAGCAACAAGCCAAGGAAACTTTCAATTTCAATATTTTTGGAAATTGAGAATTATCAGCTATAAGAAACCGATATTCTTTCGCTGAAACTCACTCACTCACTTATACCACTAACAATGATTCCTCTCATCCCCACTGTGCGTGAAAACATTCATTAGTTCAACCAGCTGTGCAATGTAAGACCTTCTTTTGTGCCAATCATTATCAACAGTCCCGGGGTAGTTGTATTTCCTCCAATTTTTTTGGAAGTAATCTACCCAAGTTGTATACCCCTCTTGAGAAAACCATGTCTTCTCTGGTGGCGATTCCCACTGCACTCGAAACGTATCACTAGGTTTATGAATGTAGCGGCGGTAATTGATTTTCTTCTCGTAAGGACTTCGTCCGTCGAAACTACCCAGCTCCTTAACCTCAAAAGACGAATAAAATGGAGCGGCAGTTCCACCGAAATCAAAACTCATGCCGCGCGCCCCCCACTCACCAAAGCAACACTCATTTCCAGGCTCTTCCAAATCCGAGTAAAAACACTGGCTTAGGAGTTTAATCCAATTTTCCACACTATCCAATGGCGACTTCGAAACGCATCCCATGAAATCCTCAAGTTTTTGGATAAGATCTTTCTCCCCATCAGAAATCTCTAGATCGTCTGTATTAGTTGAAGGATCAAACGGAGGCAAAGTTCTCTGAGAGCAGCATGTATGTGTCATGCCTAGTTTATTGAATTTATTCACCCGGATAATATCCAAGAGGGCTTCCTGGGTGATGCTAGTATCCATTTGTTCCTTTAGTATTAATAGCCATTCTAGCACCCAATATTTTCCCTTAGACCATTGGAGTTCTCGTCTAGCAAGTAGACTTGAGGGTGAACAACCTTTACTAGAACAGAGGCAGCGACAGTTGTCGCGTATTAGCGGGTCTGAATTGTGATTCAAGAGCGTTTTAATCATGAGAATCTTGTTCGAAATTTCGTCGAGTGCTTGCAGTTTATTCTCATGGCGGTAAATTATAGGAGGCCAATAGTCAACTGCTAGGTGTAAAGCAGAATGGCCACGTTTATCCCGATGATTGACATTACAACCCATCTTTAATATTGCCCTGTAGCGTTGATCGCTCGATTTGACTGCCGACATTAAAGGGCTAGTACCTTCGTTATTGGGATGATTAAGATGTATAATCCCAGCCCGGAGCAGGAAATTAACTTCATCGCCACTTCTAGCTACATGGAGGAGAGTATTGCCATTCTCCATAATCATATTTAGGTCTGCACCTAACTTAAGGAGAAGTGTAGTTCCATTTAGTGATGACACCGCTCGACGGAAGACTTGAAAGTGCTTGACTGTGAGATGATTAAGTTCATCATCAATAAACTTATTATCGTAGTATGTCGATTCCCGAAGGAATTGTATGGCCTTCTTTACCACATCCCAGTGTGCCAATTGAGTAGCATATTCCAAGAAGATCATATGGAGCAACCCATTTTTATCTTCCGAGGTGATCTGTGCTCCAGCTTCAAGCAGAATAATAACAGAATCAGCGCAGCCATATACCGCAGCATACTCTAATGGCGTTATTCCACGGCAGTCTGGGGCATTTAATTCACCCCCTGCATCTAGCAAACGGACTAGCTCAATTGAGCGAATAACAGCTAGATGGACTGCTGTCTGCCCAAGAGAATTCCTTCCGAGAACAGCACGCGGATCCCGGAGACAGCCAATGATTTCTTCTCTAGAACCGCTGAGAATAGCATCCATGAGAGGCGTCTGCCCCCAAAACCCTAGAGACAGTCAGGTTATAATTCTCGCAAGAGTACAATTGGTAAAAACTTACCATAGGCTCTTTTCGAGCATTGACAGAGAAACTGAAGGAGAAATGGGTCAAATTCGATGCAATTATGGCAGGCATATAATTCTGAAGTTATTGGCGGCCAGGTAAAGCCATGGTTGAAAGTATCCTCAGAAAAATCGTGTCCCAAGGTAATTAGTCTCTCTAACAAGGCTAAATGGGGTCCGTATCCACTCCACTGTGCACATAACGATGAGAGACTAGGGTAATAATAAGCCAGTAGAACGGGGACTTTGGACATATATAGCAAAAACGTACGGTCTATTTCCATTAAGCTTTACGCCCCATTTGAAAAGCATTTCTAGAAGGCTCATCCGTTCCTCACAATTTCCTGACCCGAGAAAAGGTAGGTATAACACTTTCTGGGGTATTTTTAGCGGCCATATCTTCTAGGTTGAGATTAATATTTACTCACCTCAATCCAAGTTACACCTCTCGTATCAGTATCTAACGGTGAAGCTTTCCCTATTCGAAATAGTTTCTCCAGCTCCTTTTCTGCTGTCGACCAACGCATGTACCCTTCTTCACAGCTCCATAGAATCTCAAAGCCTGGAGAGGTAAACTTGACGAGCCTTTCTAGTTGTAATTCTGGAGCGATGGAGTAACCACTACTACCCCACGAAATAATTATAGAGGTTTGAAGCCTCCATAATAATCCTAATTGAGCAAAACTTAAAGAACTTGAAAATCGACGTTTTCGATAATTGTAGTTGCTCATACGGCCATTTCTAGCTCTGCCTCTTTCCCGCTTGACCTCTTGTGTTATAACTCGCAGCGTTGGTTGGTGATGTCCCTCATCATTGGCAATAGTCTCTAGATTCTCGCGTATGGTGTGAATAATATAGTCTGGGGCAAGAAGGCTCTGAAAAAGAACTAGTTTTGCAATATATCCAGAAAGACTAGTGTTGATATTGATAGTTTCTTTTTCGTGGCGTAGGCTATAGGCAGCTTTAAGACATCTCAACTTCTTCGAATCTTGTTGTTTTGGTAGAGATTTGACCAGAATGACCTCAAGTGAGGCAATTTCGACACTGCACGCATTTATTATGGGACGGAGTATGGACTCGACTTGTGGACGATAATAACCACGGTCAAGATGGTGCTTTATTTGTTGCAAAACTTCGATAAGTAGTGGCAGCTCAAGCGTGATGTTACGAAGAGAACCGGGAATCTCATCGACACAGTGAAGAAATTCGTGAAGCTGCTTAACAACCTTGGTGCCGAAGTCTACAAGTTGCAATATCGATGAGACAAAGCTAACAATGCTGACAGTTTCTGCCATTGTACCACCGTCTGACAATATAATGTTGAATTCCGTGATATGAAGAGACGGTTCCAGGTGGTAGATTAACAATTTGTGAGTTGTGCATTAGACAAGGCGAACCCTGTATCATTTTTCCAAAAAAAAAAAAAAAAAAAATCACACCTAATCCTGACAGAGATTCATTACGCCCAGTCAGCCTGACAAGTTATAGGTTGGGCAGCAAGGCAAACACTATGCGCCCTATCGTTATTGCCATATATCTATTGGCCGCAGAAATCCTTCCAGCCTTATGCAGTATGTCTCACAACCGCGCCTCGCCAACTTGATTAACTGTAATTCGTTTCAACGTTGCTTTTCTGCACTGTGACCTGTGAGTTGTTTTCCCAATGAGCTTGCTATTTAGGAATTTCCAGTTTGGCTGTTCTACAACGGGAATCCCGCTTAAACCTTGTTGTCGAATATATCACTCCTGTATAGTAGGTAATTCGTATTCATTAGCAATAGTAATATAACATTGCTACCAATGAGTTTGCTGGTCCTTGACATCTGCTTCAAATGAGTCTATGAGTAACAATGAATGAATTATTATCAATTCTAAAGCTTACTAAAAACAGGGCACAACTAAACTACATGAATAAATTATTCCATGAGATTTTAGGGGAGGTTGGGGAGGAGATTAAAGGTTTGGAGGGAGAGGGGGAGGGGGGGATGTCCGATGTAATGACTTGAATTCTACTACTTCATTTTTTTTTATTACTATGGCACTAGCTAGCGTCTATATCTTTTTTTTTTCTTCCTTCTTTCTTTTACTATTTATTTGAACTTATATGGGCTGGCTTATATGAGGAATGGTTTAGTGCAGGGATGAAGATATTGATATTATGGATATAGATAAATGGAATGGCAGGAGGGAAGGAGGATTGGAGAGGGGAGGGGGGGGGTATACCCTATATAGGATGGCACTTTATGGTTTGACTTATTTGGCTTAGGTTGGCTTTTTATTATATATATATCTTTTTTGTTTGGGGGTTAGATTAGTGGGGTAGATTGGTTGGGTTGGGTGGGTGGGATATGGGGGATGAAATGGGGGTAGGGGGTTAGGGTAGGGGATAGGGTAGTAAAATGGATTGTGTCGATGTATGCTTTTTGGGGTTTGAGGGTATGTGTGGTGTAGCAGTATGGTAGGTGGTGGTGGGCGAGGATGCGATGTGATGTGATGTGAGTGAGGATGTGAGACGTGAGAATGTGAGACGTGAGAATGTGATGTGAGGATGTAACCATGTGCGCTTGAACAGGCTGAAAGTTCGTTTTTTATACTAATAGCTATTCTGCTTCTTTCATGTAACTCTCACAACTCGTCCTCATCATCAAAGATGTATTCGAAATCTGGCAAGAGGAAAGGTGGTTCTGAGAGAACCTTGGTCTTGTTGCGGCTGAGCGTTGAGCCTAGCGCATCAATGAGCGTCCCGTCATCAAGGTCGATGGCCCATATCATTGTTCTGCATAATAGTCAGCAAACTCGCACATGTACATCAGAATAAGCAGACTATCTAGCTAGTGGCGCTTTTGGGGTGGGCCGCCGACTTACCCTCCAAGACATCGTTTGTTCGCATAGTTTATTTTCAGCTTCAGCGTCTCCGCGTCGTCCCAGCTAACCCACTGATCGCTGTCCCAGGTCACTATCTTGACCGCAGCGGTTTCGTCAAAGGTAACCTTGGCGCCGGATTTGATGATTTTGTTGATCTCGGCTGCGGACAGCACGCCGGGGGTGCCGGTGCATTCGCCTCCGCGGGCGCCGTCGGTGAAGGGGCAGCCGGCTGTCATGCAGTTTGGATCCTTCATGGTGAAGCCTGGTGAAAGGAACTTGATTAGCAACTTGCGATATAGGTGTGAGAGATTGGTGGTGGTATTACTTCGGCCGTAGAATCCGAGGCCCATGACGACTCGAGCGGGGTTAATGTTGTTCCTCCAGAGAAGTTCGAGGCCGGTCTGGATTTCTGTGAGATTGGTGTGGGCGTATGCTACTGATCCTATCGAGGTGACATTGCTGTCCCAGACACCGTCTATGTTATAGCAAATCTTATTAGCGGCTATTACAAGTAGAGCTTAGCATTAGAAGTACTTACGAATATCATAAGTCATGATGTTAAACCAGTCTAGGAAGGGCTCCATCTTCACGATATTAAAGCCCTTCATATACCAGTACGATGCTGGCTGTAGGAATAAGCCTATGTTGTAAATGTAATTATCTCACCGAGGTACTCACAAGCGTTATGCTGACTCCGTATTGCCTACCCGTCAAATTGAGGCGATTTCTTAGCCGCTGCAGAAGAGTTACATAGTTGTCAAAGTCGCCTGGAATGCCCCCACGGTCTTCAGCAACCGGATATTCCCAGTCAATATCAACACCGTCAAAGTGGTTTGTTTGCATAAAGGTTATGAGGGATTCAAAGAAGGCATCTTGGGCTGATGTCGATTTGGCAAGGTCGGAGAAAGTTGTTCGATATGGCCCAGGGTCATTCATTGCCCACCCACCAATAGCTGGCGAAGGTTAGTTGATATAACAAAATAAAATAGCAGTGTAAATGGAGAGAACAGGATATCTACTAACCAATCCAAATCTTCAGTTTTGAATCCCTTTGCTTCAACCTTGTAACTCGCGTGTATAGTGCAGCGGTATGAGCGTCCATAGCCTCGATGCGGAAAGTCGTTGGATTAATTAAGGCGAACGCGAAGTTTAGATGCGTATACCATCCCAATGGAATATCTTCCGGTGGCATTGCTATATCGCCATTAGTCGTGTTATTTTATCAAAAATGCCTACCTGGAATTCGTACTCCCACACGGCCGCTCCAAGTTCCAGCCTTCATAGTACCCGATAGTTTTCATATCAGCACTACGGCCGCTGCACTCGGGCGAGACCACTGAGGCCCCGTTGCAGAATTCCGCAATTGTGCCGCAGAACCCAAAATCGCTGCAGCAGACGTTAAGAGGACAGGTAGTTGCATTCGACCATTTAAGTCCCCAGCCGGGATCGCACTCGCTCTTGTAGTCGCAGGTAGATACGCAGCCGTCGCCGCAGAAATCGGGCCCCAGACCGCAGACGCCGTTTCCTTTCTCGTCTCTAGTATTTGGGCAATTAGCGTAGCTTGATGGATATCTTGGAATTTACTCACAGGGCACCGCAGCAGCCGATCGCGCAGCCTTTGGTTTTGGTGCAGGTATAGTCATCTACGCTATCAACCAAGGGTCCCAGACCGCCGAGAGCTGCAAATTTCTGGAGTTGTTGGGTTTGGACAGAGGCGGCAATGAGATTCAAATAGAGCAGGCTAAGTCCGAGATATGAATATCCTCTGGGCGTAACGGTAGGAACCATACTTTTGAAGGCCGGCTTATATGCCTGGCTGAGCAGTATAGAAGACGAATAACCTCTCCAAGAAAAAGTTGCAAAGGAGGGAATTTGGGTCCAAATTCAACGCCGCCAGGTACATGATATTTGTGGGTTGATACTATAACTGCTGAAGGTCGGTGGTCTAGCTGACCCGGGGAGAGAAACTGTATACCCCGGCCTCAGAGCATATGATGATTGTCTTCATTCTCTCCTCCATCTCAACGTTAGTCGCCCAACACAGTGGACGTTGCCTGGGTAAAGTACATGCGTTCTAGTAGAGTACATGTGTAGATGTATCGTATACATGCAGACAGCTTCGAATATGCGCATCCTTGCTCCTTGGCCCCACTTTAGTGCACCATACAGGACACACCTCCGGCGCACATACCCAGACGCCATGCACCCGCGAGCTTAAGCTTGCTAGCCCGGCTGCCAACTGTCGATCATCACAGTGGGCTGAGCTGCCAAACCCTGTCAAATCCAGATGATCTTAACTGTATTTCTATGCTTATTTCCCTGTCTCTGTTGGACATTGTTGGTTCTCCACATTTGTAATTTGGCTATTCTATCTAAATGTCCCTCAAGCGGAGTGTAGGATTTCTTTAGTCTACTAGTATCAGCCGCATAGAGACTGTTTAACGTCGATGCCGTCCTGTTGTGTCTATGAGCGTCTCAATTGTTGCTGCATTAGGGGTCCAACAGCATATCCAAGGCTAGAGACCCTTGGTTTTCATTACATATCCCTCACTACATATCCCTCACTGCCCCTTCCCCTCAGCCCTCGGTATGATTACAGCGACCCGCTATTTTGACTACCCTTGCTGCATCTAAGTTAGACAGAATGGCGTTCAGCTCTGGTGAGTTTTGGTGAGCAATCTCGCCAGGAACTGGCAATACCATTCCGGGCTGTTATAATATTTTGGCGGGCGGAGGGGATAGTACTTTCTGAGCGTTCATCAGTCCACATCTGGCGCTGGGCCGTGTGCAAAGTTAGCTCTTGGCGAACTCGCAAACATTTCAACGAAGTTTGTTCCACTTTCAAAGTACATGTCCTTATAGAAGAAGTTCTGGAGAACTTACCTGTCTTGCGTTGGTTAAAGGCACAAATCCGTTGCCTGCTACGGCCGCAACCAAACTAGAAGACGGAATGATGGCTTCTTTCGCTTTTCAGAAGCTGCTGGTTATTGCACTTCTCGCCGTTAGGCACGCTGCCGCTCAAGACACCAGTCCAGGAGCGCCAACTTTACCAGGAATCGCTAAGAACTGCAATTCCTGGCACACTGTCGCCGCTGACGACTCGTGCTACCGGATTGAGACGGACAATGGTATTTCCCATGAAGATTTTATCAAATGGAACCCAGATGTCTCGGATGACTGCCTTACAAACTATTGGGGTGGTTATGCATATTGTGTTGGCGTTGGAGCTGATACAGGCACTTCGTCGAAGTCGACGAGTAGTGAAGGAAGCACTTCATCCAAACCAACAAGTACTGAAGGAAGCACAAGCAGTGGCATAAGTATCACCTCCAGCCAAAGCGGTATCACAACTAGTAGAAACATCAGCACCTCGACAGTCATTACCAACTCAACATACTCTGTCCGAGAGCCTATTACCACTTGGAACTTAACCACCACGACTGTCGAGACTACCTACCCACCACAGAAGACCCAAGCGGGGCAACCATCGTACTGTGACAACTGGTATTATGTAGACATTGGGGACACATGCGATATAATCGTTGGAACCAGCTCGCTGATAACAATGGAGGAGTTGTCAGTTTTACCCTACTATTTGAACTTAAATCAAGCGGTTGCTAATATTAAGTGCTGCACAGCCTGGAGTGGAACCCAGAGATACATGACGACTGTTCGGGACTGTACAACGGCTGGTGGGTGTGCATTGGCATCCAAGAGCAAACAGTAACTCATACGTTCGAATACAACACCACCCCACCACCATTAGAAGTGCCTCCTTCCACTGCATATACGCCTACAACATACCCAACGATTAACTCGAGCTTTACAGCTTCGCCGACACAAGCAGGTCTATCTGCAGACTGCAAGGCATTTCATAAGGCCGAATCAGTAAGATAGCAATCCTTCTACTCCCCCCACCCGCCCCCAACCCTACCCCATAACGCTTCTCCATCGGAGCTATGAATACGTGGGTGACAGCAAGGCTAATAGTGTTTGCACTGGGATTAGGGAGACACATGCCGAGACCTATTACAATACAATTTGTTCACAGAGGAGCAGTTTTTCGCTTGGAACCCTGCTCTGGAAAAGAACTGTGATGGCATGTGGGAAAATTATTGGTATTGTATAAGCGCATATGCGTCTGGGTCTGCTAGCTTGCCTCAGCCATCAACAGTGACAGCGCGCCCGTCTCCAATACCCACTGGACAACCTAGCGACTGCGCCTCGTGGTACCTATCAGCTGTTGCGGATTCTTGTGAGCTTATAGCTATTCGATTTGGTTCATTTTCTGAGGCAGACTTCATTAAGTGGAACCCCAGTGTCGGGGATAGCTGCGAGAGCATAGTCGATAAGCTCTACTATTGCGTCGGGATCCCAGGAACGCCTACCACACGCACATCACCGTTACCAACGACTTCCGCTGCTCCGACCGAGTCACCTATGCAGAGCGGCATTGCGAAGAGCTGTACCGAGTACTGGCTTGTAATGAGGTACGTCGCGTCTATGGCTTAAGCCTACATCAGTGGCGTAGGAAATACTAACGTGGCAATAGCTCTGATTCCTGCCAGTCTATTGAAGACTCCAACTCGATCACAGAGAGCCAATTCTTCACCTGGAACCCTGCTGTCGGAACTTCGACTTGCGATAACCTTACGCCCAACTTCTATGTTTGCGTGGGTGTGGAAGAAGATCCGACTGCTACCAGCGATCCTATAACGTCTAGCCAAACTGAGACCAGTCTCCCTTCAACAATGAACGGGACCTCATCGACAACTTGATCAACTTTATTAGGGGCTTCAGCCCAGCTTCTGGAACGATAACCCTCGTTGTTGAATATATAACTCCTTTATAGCAGGCAATTCGTATCCATTAGCAATATAGTAATATAACATTGCTACCGATAGGTTCGCTGGTGCTTGACATTCGCTTTGAATGAGTCTGAGTAATAATGAACGAATTATTGCCAATTCCGAAGCCTACTGAAAGCAGGGCACAACCAGAGCACACGGATAAATTATTCCACGACAAACCCAATAACCTTGCGGGTTCATGGCGGGCGCTTCATTTCCTACGTCGCCGGGAGGGAGCTCACGCCAGAATCGACGGCCCTCATATGATTTCCTATCAGCGTCACAAAGATTTATCGACTTGTCTGCCCTTTGTGCCCGTTCTTCAAAGATATGATAGGGGATGAAGATATGGCACTCCTCTAGATGTGCGCCCACCCTACGCACCATGTCGTCGATTGGGGTTGAGATTGTAGGCTTATTCTCGTCCTGGCTAAGGTGCGAATCGTCGCAATAAGCTTCAAGAGTTATGTCGCAATCTAGTGTAATCGAAAGTCGCCTTAGGTTCGGCATGGCGGATTCAACCACATTCATTAAGGTGTAAATGGCTGGTAATCCCGAGGTCTCCATTGAATTAGGTAAGTCGGTGGTGTACGTTCTGGGGTTCTTTTTCCAGATCATCTCAACAGATGTGATACTAGCAAGTCGCTGCGGGAGGAGCAGTTGGGGTAAGTGGCTGATCATCACACTGCTGGCCATATGCATTGCGTTGGTAGAATAGAGGATGGTTATGCACTCAGCATAGCTAAACAGATTAGAAAGTATTATAAAGTGCCATTTGAAGAGGAAGAGAGATGCTAATCAGCATTGCTGGTTAACTTAAAGTAATGAAGTATATGTACTAACGCTTGACGGCAAGACAGTAACCACCCCATCACACTAATGAAGCATTTTCCGGGAGTCTCTCCGGGCCAAGAATCGCATGCTTGCGAGTAACTTCTGTAACAGGAATCAAGGTATGGTGGACTCTTCTGCCACTGTGATTGCCCCCAAGGCGAGGTGTGATGGCATATGCAGCTCCACCACTGCCACTGTTTCTTTTTCGGGATGCTAAATTTTCCTGGCGGTGGCGCACTTTTGACACTGGCGTGGCGGGGCCTTGGGTCCCGTTGGCGGACGTTGAGGGGTAATTTAGGGAAATTGTAGCCTAGATGCATGTGCATAGTATAATTACCAAAGGCTTCTTCAAGAATCTTGCGCCTTATTTCGTGTGGTAGCTTCTGGAAGAAGGCGCTGTTGGCTGTGGCAGCTGCAGCAGACAGGACGAGAGTCTCGCGAGAGGGCGAGGGCGTGAGGACCCGAGGCCGAACCTGAGGAAGGGTTGGAAGAGGTGGCGTTTCGTCATCTTTTGAAGGAGAAAGCGAAAGCTTCTTGCTAACCCATTTTGAGAGTGTGCTGGGCATTTTATTGCATTCTTTGAAGTCAAGAATAGTGTGTCGTGAGGAGATGATAAACATGTAGATGGGATGTAGGAATTGGCGTTGATATATGAAAGCGGTGGGTAATGAAGTACAGCCATTGGCTAGCATCCAAAATGCAGGACCGTGCTCTCATACCTCACCACCCCCCCCCCGGTTCTCATTACCTCTCCCATTCCCCCCCTTCCGTTAACCTTTCCTATTCCCCTCCCCTTTTCTCCAAAGTCCGAAGTGTGAGACAGTCAGCGTCGCCCCGATACTATTCGCAATACTCGTGCCGGCCAAAAGTATCCAAAGGGCCTGTGCTCAGTGGCCAACGAGAGTTTTGAAATCGTAGGCGAAAAGTAGCAATTGTTACCAACAGGGGCCATTTGCATCTTACACCAGTGCACAAAGCCTTCGTAGAGATTTAGGTGGCACAGGTACAAGTCCAGACACAGGCTTCCAAAATCCTGTGAAAAGGTCTCCACCCAACCCCTAGCTCCACCCCACTATAGCGACTGGGGTGGGCAGTAGCATGACATCAGCGTGCAGGATGGTGTGGATATGGATTGGTAGGAGGACTGCAGAATTGGTGATTGGAAAAGGGGATGATGGATTGGATGGATTGGATGGAGTAATGGATAGGTGTGCTTGTGAGCGGCTGCCATATGTTCACAGAAAAAGCTCCTGTACACCAATCTAGCAGTGAATACTGGGCACTCGATCCAGTTGTCTCGGCGCAACTCAACTTCCTGTGGTACGAAGGACAGCAACAGGAAGCGGTTGATAGACGGTGCCTCGCGTACTGTTATGGCTGGCCGACTACCACACCTCGTGCTCAAAGGGGGAAGACGCAGGCTTGGTTATGGCTTGCGCTGGGGATCGGGGGTGATGATGGGGGATAGGTTTCGGTAAATATGGGAGGGGGTTTGAATTAATGGGCGGGTTATAAGGGGGTGATATCGAGTTTGTTGGTGAAGGGTATGTACTTGACATATCCGCACAATGTATCAAGCTTCGACGCGCACTGCTTGGATGTGATATTGAACCTGTGGAGCGTACAGACTTGGATAAGATATTGAAGCTTCGTCAACAGCTTAGCACTTGGATCTTTAAGCGGCAGAACAGCACACACGGAAAGAGGAAGGAAGAAAGAAGCTACTTAGGCGGCTTCGTATCCATCCATATAGGAATCCACCTTCGCTGTTCTCCCACGACACAAAAACAGCCACCAGCGTATCCTCTAACAATAGCACACTGCTACATCCCCACTGCGCTCTGCATCGCTGGCGCCTTACTCGCATCAACGAATACGTACCATGGCACCCTGCCCTCGCATGCTCTCGCTCTCCCTGTGTCCCAGTCTCCGCTCTCGCACCTCCTCGCACCTCCTCGCACTCCAATATGCTTCACGCGCGCTCCACTTCTAGCACAATAGAATTAGCAGTAGTGCCGCAAATACACCTCTAACACAGACATACGCATTCCCATAACCCAACACGCCCGCACCTTGGCCCACCACCATCATACAGTGCAGTCACATTCCCGCTCAATATGGCCGTTGCACAGGGGAATACCACCCCTCTAACTACCGCAACCTTGAGGCGCCAACCTCACAGCCTACAACCGCTACCGCCTTAGTCGCTAGCTCGCCGGTCATCACTACCTCCCCGCCCTCCGCAGCCAGCCCACCCACCACGCACTCAATCACCTTCATCACCGCCGGCATAAGCTCCAGATACTCGCCGTCTCCTGCTGCAATACCAGCGCAATATGGTGGAGGCGGCAGCGCGGGCGGCGCAGTTGAGTATTTCCTGCTCGCCGGCGAGTCCGAGACTCTGGTTGTTTGGGAGTTCGGGGCCGGTTACGCCGTGTGAGTTAGAAGGGGAGGGGAGAGGGGGGGGGGTGGTTGGAGACGAAGGGTTCCGTGGATACTGAGATGGGGAAGGTGGAAGAGGGAAAAGAGGCGGAGGAATGAATGAGGGGATGAGTGGATGAGATTGTGATGGCTTCTGAAGAATGAGAGATGAAACTGGAAGATGGAGAAATCTGATGGTCTGGCCGAGTCAAGATGTATGTCGCGGCCATTCCACTACTATGATGTAGTAAGACGCGATGAAGCAGCGCGGGATACGCGATCGCGAGTTACACTGACACATTCGCATGTCATGCTTGCTTGATGACGACGAGCCGCAGTGATGATTCGTACCCCTCGTTTCCCGGGCCGAGCATTGAGGAGAAGGGCTTTTCACTACTCCTTCGCTTCCTGAGATGGGACCTTGGGGATGGGAAAAGGAGAAGGACGTTGAGTGTTCTGTTTATTCTCTACAAATACCTTACTTACTACCTAGTGTATTTTTGGCTGCTGGAGCTTGGGCTAGGATGGAACAGGACAACAGGACAGAGGAATAGAAAGATAGATAAGTAATCACTTGGTCAATTAACTCAAGTAGTCCTTTATCCCGCAGGTGCGAGATACTTCCCTGCTCTATCTTGCTCACCCGCCTACTTGTCACTCCTTATCCTCTCCCTTACTAACTATCCACCTTGCGCACCAGCTTCATCCCCTACTCCCTCGTTCCCCCATCAACCCTCAACCCTCAACCCCCATTTGTTACTGCTTACTAACCACCCCATACCCACGCCTCGCGCCGAAAGCCATTTCTTCTGTTAACATCTCCCAAAGACTCTATTGAATTTTTGTTCTGTGCTAGCTCCCTTTGCCCCTAGAGGCTGCCACTTAGGGACTTTCTTGACTCCATATAGTTTTCTTAGACCCTTGACATCTTCAATGCTAGGTTTTAGGTTAATTGGAATTCGCGAGCCATCGGGTTTGAGCAGAATTGGGCTGCGGTTGTCGGTCCCACTCCCATCTGACGGTGTACCACCTGCGCCGCTTGGATATATCATGATTGAATCCCAGTCAATTTCCTTCTG
Organism: Pseudogymnoascus pannorum; assembly: GCA_001630605.1. Taxonomy (NCBI): domain Eukaryota; kingdom Fungi; phylum Ascomycota; class Leotiomycetes; order Thelebolales; family Thelebolaceae; genus Pseudogymnoascus; species Pseudogymnoascus pannorum. The sequence continues at coordinate 14,002 of LNAS01000014.1, forward strand.
ATTTGCCAAGATAGGGTCCGAAACTATGGGTAGATAGTTATATGCTGAAAATCCCTCTGCGCCTGCGTCAACCCGACTAGTGCAAGCTTCTCTTATACGAAGATTTGCGAAATGTTCTGCCTCCTCTTCATTCCTGATCCTTTGCGCCATTCCCTCGTAGTCCTTCAGCTTCTCACAGTTCCAATTACCCTCGCCGAAAATAGTTCCGCCACCTTCAGAGTAGGGCTCACCCCAATATGCCGGGTTTTGGTGCTCGTGATGTAAGCCCCATGCGTGCTATCAAGAGATACCGTTGTAAGCAAAGCTCTTTTTGGCATAGATTTGGTAATACTTACTCCCATCTCGTGAGCATAATTAGCAACTCTGTTGAGTAGACCAATCTCAAGAGAGTCTGTTAGGTTCATAGTTGGCCCTCTTTTAAGGGTGGTGCTTTTTGCTTGAGAAACAGGAATCCCGACTGTTGTTGCTAAGCCTTGGCTATCGTGAATCATGAGGAATTGGCCTCTTTTAGCTACATCCCTGCATGTGGCGTCATCCATTGGCTCAAAGCCAAATTCTTCAGGCAGATTAGCTCTGTACCATAGGTTACGAGCCTCTATTAAGTCATCAAAATACTTTTCCTTTGTAGCATCGCTCTCAAAGCAGTATTTTATGACAGCATCAGGCCATGTCTCTGCGTCCCAGTCGCCCTTTCCAGGCTTAATAGCGAGATAGCGCTTGTTGTTTATATGGCTATCATCCCGAGATCCTTTTGCTGTAGTTCCGTTGCCCCTCACAGGCAATACTCGATTCGTGAGAACTGAGTTGTTGGTGTATTTTATTGAGGATTCCCACGCCCTATTTCCTGCGTAGACTACTGCAGGAGCCAAGGATAAGGCTACCAGGAGGGTAAGAAGCCTGAGATTCATATTTGGTGGCTACACAGCGAGTTAGAAATATGAAGCCAGGGGGATTTAAGTAGTAGAGGGCATAGACAACTTACTACTTTTCTGGGGATAATCTTCGGAATTGATATTCTCGCCTCTTAGATAATGAAAGGAGGGCGATTATAAAGGCGGCAGCGCTGTGCCAGTCTCTGGATTTACCTATCCTTCGAAGGGATCCCCCTGAGGCATTAGTGCATGCCTTAATATCTGCAATAACGCATGAGGGGTTTCTTTGCATCAGTAGTTTGAGTTGGTGTCTCCACAGCAATTCACTGTAAACAGAGTATGTACAGTACATGCCAACTAGTAGTAGTACAAACCGCAGATTAGCTCCCGAAACCCCTTGTCAGCAGCTGCGCCAAGGTGATGATCGGCACAGAAGCGCCTAATTAAGCCCACGCTTATAGTATCATGGATAATCCCAATGGCGATTGTTGTGTTGGTTTTCTGTTAGCGAACAGAAAACCAGCTCAAACCATGAAGTTGCTGAAAAAAGAAAATCCTACAGGAGCTATAGTAAATATCCATAATGTAACGTTTCACTGAAACCTGACTAGTATGCTGGCGTATGATCTAGCGGCCAAATGCAATATACACATGCGTTGTTGGGATCGACAAGAGTAGTCAACCTAAGGTTTATCTATTCATTTCAGAGCTGATGAACATTGTCAAGATCTTGGCATAACTTATAGAGAAGGGTCTCCCCTGCCATTCTCTTTCAGTGCTCTGTCATGCCGGCTCTTTTTGGGAGGGAGGGATAATTGGTTCTTACGTTTACTTTCCTCTGGGGCAACTTTACATTCTCTGCTTCAAATAGTCTTCTACTGCCTTCACCAGTTATCACGGCTTTGTGTTTTGACGGTGGCAGAGAATACCAAGTTGCCAGATGAGAATTTGGGTAGCATTCGATGAAAGGTTTCCCACAATGGGCTCCCTTACTACTCTAGTGCTTTTGGCATTTCTCAGCATCGGGAACGGATTTGCCATACAGCCACGAGAAAATTCCATTGATACCTCTGCTACTACCATCAACCCCGAGAGTATATCAGACCTTCATCGAAGAGCATCCGACCCTACTACCTTTGGGTGGGTTCATCGGTTCGCCGCTATAGGAGATAGCTTTACTGCGGGAATTGGATCTGGAAACACACTTGGCGACATATTCTACGCCAGAAAAGACTGGAACTGCTCTCGATACGACTTGTCTTATCCGATGCTTATTAAAGGTCTATTTGGGCCTACATTGAAAAATTTCCAATTTCCGGCCTGCAGTGGGGACCGATCAGAGCAGATATATCAACAGGTAGAGAACATGGAAGGGGATTTGAATATGGTTATTATGACAGCTGGAGGCAATGATCTTTGCCTGGTATGATTATTAGCCTTGATCTTAAACATATAGACAGAAGCTAACTTCTGCATTATTAGGCTTCAATGATCAAAAAGTGCATTATGTTACCATACGATGGCGAAGCAACGTGTACTGCCATTATCAAAAAGGCCCAAGAAAATATCGACACAATCTTAAAGCCTAATTTGAAGAGCATCCTTCGAGCTCTGCAAAGAAAAACGGCAAAGGATGCTATCGTTGTCTACAACGGATATGCGCGTTTTTTTAACACGGAAAACGAAAGCTGTGCAACCGCTCAGGCATGGAACATCGTGAAGTGGCTACCACAATACTGGTTTAAGACGGCATTAAAAGTGACTGTCGCTCGAAGGAAACTTTTCAACACGCTTGTAGTGAACATAAACCAAGCTATCCAGGACTCTATCACCGACATTTCTGGCGAACTCAACTATACAATAGGGTTCTCAAACTGGGATCCCTGGGCAATCGATGGTGTCAAAGGCCAAATGAGTGACCCGTTATCTACTGGAGCCTACCCAGACCCAAAGCAACCCGATCTACAATTCTTCAAGCCTGACACCAAAATTCCCGACTGGACGCACGATGAGCTAAGAAGAAGAAGGGGCGTTGATAATGCGGCTATTCCTGATAGCAAATTTTCCGAAAATACGATGGAGATTGATCCGAGAATTTACGATACTTTGCTTTGGAATTCTGCAAACCCAGGGGCAGATGTGGTACATAAGCTCGACAGCCGCGCTCCGTCCCCCCCTAACTGTCCAGGAGACGGCGATTTCGACGTCACTCTGGGCGTAGGCCTCCCAGACACTTTTGGGAAACTTTTCCACCCCAATGAACTAGGACACCAGACCATTGCCTCATTTACAGTTGCCAAAGCAATCGACTTGCGCGCGAAAGTGCTGGGTCTCGGGCCCCAGACGTGTGAGGTCAAAGACGTTTTCAAGTGCTGGCAAAAGCAAGGCCGTAAGGGATACGCCCAGCCAAATAAAATGAACGAGAACTATAAAAAGTTTTGCGACGAGGTAAAGCAGCCTGCGCACACGGCCGGCTGGAGATTTGAGAAGACATATTTTGTGAATACTCCGGACGAGCAATCATTCGTGCTCCAACTTGGCGATAGCGCCACCACTTTTAACAAAGGCCAATGCCTAGACTCCTTTGATCGCATAATCAATGGCTGCGACGGAAATGATCCTGAAAATCCAATGAATTTCAAGTACGGGGGTCAGTGGAGGAGGGGCCAGTATACATATGAAATCAACATCAAACGGACCAACAGGCCACAGAAGGTGAAAAAGGCTGCAGGACTCTGCAATGGAAGCTATAAGTGGATCTTTAGCAGCTACGAAATCAAAGGTATGCAGCAACCATTCCTCGCCCTACTAACTCTTCTATTTATTCTAACCGCTTCATTAGGTGTCGGCTGGAGCAGCTGGGATTATGGCCAGCAAACTATCCTCAAGAACACAAAGGGTTGCCTGGGACTTGGAGTTACGAACTACGACTTCAAATATTTTGACGCACCTGACGAGGATGGCATGGAATGGAAAGTGACCTTCAGAACTCCAGTCTTCGTGAATGGCAGATGCTTTAAGAATAATAAGGTCGTTAGTGCATCCGGGGGTTGGACGGACGGCTGCGCTGGAAACGATCCATAAACATCCTGGAGTTTGATGTGTGATGACATTTGAAAGTAGTCATAGCTCTTATTATTGCTAGGCAAACCTTTCTCGCTCTTATAACACAGCACGCTCGAAGTTATCATATTAATTTCTAGTGTTAATTTCTAATAGTATCGGAATGTGGCCGTTTTAGCCTATGAATCTTATTTAAATGCCTTACTCTTATTTTCTATAATCTACCCTTTAATCGTGGGTGGAAGCGGAGTGCGTTCGCGACCACCAACATTTGTAAGTACCTTTATATAGTAAATTATATGCAAAGGTACATAGAGAATTTAATCTACGGAACTATCACTTTGACCACTCCCACTCCCACTCCCGCTCCCACTCTCGCTCTCGCTCTCACTCCCTAGCCCCCTATACTCGAGCTCAAGCTGGAGCTGTAGGTCGAGCTCAAACCCGGGCTCGGGCTCAAGCTCAGGGTCGTGAATTGGCTCACGATCCTCCGGAGGAATTGGGTTGTCAGCCCGAAGAAGAGCTTTTACCCTCTTCTTCCGGAGGCGCTCCTATTTCCAGGCCATAAGCCCTACCCCATGGAGCTGCCTACGGGCCCGGTTAGCAGCTTGCCGGGCTACTCGGGCTTCCTTAGCCCGGGCCTTCTGGGCTATAAGCTCAGCTTTGGCGGCCTGAAGCTTACGAGCCTGGTGAGCAGTAAGCTCACCCCCAACCTGAAGCCGGGCCCGGCTCCTATTCTTACCCATTTTCTGCTCTTCTACCCGCTTCTGTAGAACCTGTAGATCTAGCTGCTGAAGCTGGCCTGAGGCCAACACCTCTTCAGTGCCAGTAAGCCAGTTATCATAGCTCTTTTGTGAAGGGCTACTCAAAAGCCCAGTAAGCTTAGTTTTCCACGCTGTAGCCCCTGTTCTGAGTCCTTAAAAGAGGAGGGCTTTGGGGTTGATTGGCGTAGTGGTAGGGCAATAGGTGTAGTAGGCCTAGGCTGTGAATATATGCGCAGCTTTGTAATAACGTATTCCACATGCGAGTGACGCACACAAGCGAGTGACGCACTTTTTGTACAAATCAAAGACTTTACTAAGAAATCAAAATGCCTCAACCAACTTGTGCGAAATCAGCTAGTCAAGAAGGGCTAATTCTTCTTGCACTACAGGCTATTCAATCAGGCCAGTTTAAGAGCGTACGGGCTGCTGCAGAGTCATACAGTATTCCTGAAGCTACTCTGCACCGACGCGCTCGAGGAACAACTTCACGACGCGATATGAGACCTAATTCTTGCAAGCTTACTCCCCAAGAAGAAGAGGCTCTTGTACGATTCATAATCGACCTAGGCTCACGTGGATTTCCCCCCCGGCCTCAAGATGTACGAGATATGGCTGATCTTCTTCTCTCTGAACGCGACGCAAGCCCAGTTGGCCAGAACTGGACAACCAACTTCATCAAACGTCATACGGAACTCAAAAGCAAGTTCAGTCAAAAGTATGATTACAAAAGAGCTCTCTGTGAGGATCCAGTTATAATTGGAGAATGGTTTGAGCTTGTACGAAATATAATTGCAAAGTATGGGATAGTTGATAATGATATCTATAACTTCGATGAAGCTGGATTTCAAATGGGTGTAATTGGGACTACACGAGTTGTCACAAGTTCAGAGAGCAGGAATCGTCCAAAGAAAGCACAGCCTGGAAATAGGGAATGGGTGTCAATTATTCAAGGTATTGCATCGTACGGATGGGCATTACCACCATTTATTATTTTCAAAGGCCAGAACCACCTTTCAGCTTGGTATGAAGAATCTGGCCTACCAAACGATTGGGTGATTACACTAAGTGAGAATGGCTGGACTACAAATGAAATTGGCTATAAGTGGATTCAACACTTCAATCAGCATACCAAGGACCGTACGAAAGGGAATTACCGGCTTCTTATTCTTGATGGGCATGAGAGCCATATTTCGGCCCAGTTCCAGCAGTTCTGTACAGATAATAAGATAATTACTCTCTGTATGCCGCCTCATTCATCCCATCTTCTCCAGCCACTTGATGTTAGCTGCTTTAGCCCACTCAAGAGTTCATACGGAAAGCAAATTGAAAATCTGATGCGACTCCGGATCAACCATATTACCAAACTTGAGTTCCTTCCTGCCTTCAAAGAAGCCTTTAAAGCTGCTTTTACTGAGCAGAATATCAAGAGTGGATTTCGTACAACAGGTCTTATACCGTACGATCCAGCAATTGTGATTTCCAACCTTGATCTCAAGCTTAGGACTCCGACCCCCCCCCCTCTTGAACCTACCTCTTGGACTTCCAAAACACCTCAGGACCTCCCAGAGCTTGAACGTCAATCTGCTCATATTCAAGAACGGGTTATACGACACCAGAATAGCTCTCCAACTCCAATTAATCGTGCACTCAATCAGCTGCTCAAGGGAGCTCAAACTATAGCTCATTCAGCTATTCTACTCAAAGAGCAAGTCAAGGTTCTACAAGTAGCAAATGAAGCTTCTGTACGAAGAAAGCAGAAGCAGAAGAAGCGAATTGCATATGGTGGTAGTCTGACTGTACAAGAAGGGGAGGAGATCCTTGAAGATGCTGCTATTCAACTTCAACTTCAAGAAGAGGTAGGTAGTCGGGTCGTACGAGCTGATGGTTCAGAAGGAAAGCAGCGGCGTTGTGGCAAATGTGGTAATTTTGGACATAATAGTCGTACTTGTAATAACTAATAGCTATTCTAATCTTAATTTCAAGCGATAATTCAGTTGTGGTAGAGAGTTCTAAGCTATAGTAATTCATTTCATATGAAAAGTGCGTCACTCGCTTGTGTGCGTCACTCGCATGTGGAATACGTTAGCTATATTATAGCTTATAGGCCAAATACCAGCTTTCTTAAAAGCTGATATTATAGTAGACTCTTTAAAGGTTTGCTCCCTAATATAAGGAAGATCTCTTATAAATGAGGATAAGCTATACTGAAGGTCTATATCTCGTATAGCCTTGAGTACTGCTTCTTTATGGTAATGCTTATATGGCTGAAATATCCCCACATCTAATGGCTGTAAAATGTGTATAAGATGTGAGGGGAAAGTATAAAGGTGAACCTGGCCCTCTGCTGCAGCAATGACAAATTCAGGGCTTGTATGGCTTGTATGTGAATCAAGAACCAGAAGCTTTGGCTCTTCGTGTGGAGTATGCCTTATAAAGTGTTGTAGCCACTGTAAGGCAAGTTTGGCGTTAGAAAATCCAGTGTCTGAGAGTAGGAAAAGCTCTGTGCCTTCAAGATTCTCATGGTACCATGATTCCATATGTATTTTAGCTGGTAGAACAAGTACTGGTGGAATAACTCCTCCTACTGCAGACACAGCTTCTACTATAGTAATAGACAGGCGATTTTCAGGGCTTGGGGTGTAGAGCTCCTTAGCTGTACATGGCACAATTACTCTCTCTCCTCCTGGAATTCCAATTCTAAAGCCTGTTTCATCCATATTCCAAATTGACTCTGGCTTTATACTATATTCTAGTATAAAGTTGTTGTATCTTTGAAACCACTCCTGAACTATAGCTTCATCTTGAGCTCTTACTCGTTGCTGTGCAATTGGCTTAGTTGTGATAAAATGGAAATCTTGAAGCTGGTTCTTAATAAGCTTAGAAAGCCAGCTTTGTGAGGGCGGTGGCAGTGGCTTCCGTAGGTGGCATATAGCTGCAAAGGTCATTTGTCAGGTAGCTCCTTGCCCTAGCTCATATTGCTGTATAATCCAGAGCTTAAGGGCTTCTAGTTGAGCTGTTGTAAGGACCTTATTCTGACCATCTCGGCGGGGCTGGTGAGGTCGGGTTAGGCTTGACTGGAGCGACGATTTTGGAACACGAAAAATCTGGGCTGCAACAGCTATAGACTCTGTTGGGTTTTCCGCAAGCCAATTACAGGCTTCTGATAGAGGAGTCTCTTCCATTAAATTGATTTCATTTGGTTACTATATAAAATACTATGTACAGCAATGCCACGAGTTTTCATGAAGGGGAGCGGTGAACAGAAGCGAGTGGTGGCGTTCTGGTGTTCTCGCGAACGCACGCACTCCGCTTCCACCCACGATTATGAGTTATAAATTTAAGTTATATAAACTAAGCCTTGAAAAAGTATAGAGGTTTCTGTATTAAAACTATAAGAAGCTAAAGTAGGTGATTATATTATATATTATGAAGTCACAAGGGATTTGGAACTAAATTTATAAAATTAATGTCAAAACGCCTCGGCCGCCTTGAATAAACACAATGAGCTCCATACCGCTTCTGTATGCTTAGGCGCTTCATGAGAGGTGAATCGTATGAGGTCTTTGTGGTATAGGTTAGTGAGAGAAGTAAAAATCCAAAACGTGAAATTCGCTTTTGTAATCATTTAGCAAGGGTGTCTATGGCCAACAAGAATTACCTCTGATTCCCAGCGAATAACATCAGCGACATACATCAAACTTGGTCTTCTTCATGAGACGGACAGCCTACATCCTAATTCCTAGCGAATATCATCAGCGACGTACATCATCCAAACATGGGAGCCAATTAATAGGGGAGGACAGTTTTTTGTCAACACCAGAATGCAAGCAATCGGTATGTATCATTTGTTATTAGTGAAAACAATGAGGCCTAGCATTATCACATCACTTGAACACATTTGTATTCACTTCCTACCTTCCCTCCGTTGCTCTCGACAGCATCATCCTGACTACCTGCTTCTATCCGGAAGCTTAATTGTCTTCATTGCCTACTCGACCATCCTCCCAGTCGCTAAGGGGGAAGTATTCAACGACCTCTGGGGGATGGGTCTCATTCCCAACTACGCTCCCTCCGTAGGTAAGGTACCCTTCCACTTCTGGTGTGTCGATCAATGTGAGCACTTCAGTCTGGTTTCCCATAACCCAAGCCTGTAATAAACGTATTAGTAGTATCTCTGAAGATGCCTAATTACTCATAGAAGATAAAAACTCACAGAGTTCATGCCCCACACCATATGAGGTAAAATATGGCAGTGAATCATCCAAACACCTGGGTGATCAATCCTAAGTCTCCAAGCCCTCCATGCTGTGAGTGTTCCAGGCGGTGCTTGTCCGCCATACATGTAAATATTTGTCGTACTATCCTAAGATTAGTGTTGATGTCCTCGGTAAGGCTTTCGCCCGATGCCTCCAGACGTCCTTCCGGAAGCTACTGAAATTTGGGTGACAGGGGTAGGGTTACATACTCTCTCTTGATGGGGTGTCCTATAGATCTACGCCATTTTGCTTCATTTTCCTCGCGATTGTATACGCCCTCTCCGGAACCCAAATCCCAGTAATGGGCTCCATGAGCATGCCATGGATGCGTCTCTGTTGTACCAAACGCAGTCCCGGTGCTTTGGACTACAATCTCAATCACCTCTCCCATGACCGCTGGGAAAGCGTATGTGACTGGGTCTAAACCATCATGCTGAAGAGCACGCTCCATAGACGGCCAGTTGGAGCCGCCATCCTTGTAGAGGCTGACAAGAAAAGGCTCCTGCACAAGATCTTCCTTCCAGGTTTGGCCATTTATTTTGTAGAGCATGCCATAGTTAGGAAAATCTAGATAAGAAGTGATATTAACTCTTCGAGTCACTTCCTCTGCAGTAGGGAAATCAAGTGCGTTAATTGATGCAGCACGGTTTCGTGAATCATTGTAGGGCCGAAGCGAGTACTCTAGCCAATTGGGGTCTGTCTGTGGTAAGGTGATAGGAGGCGAAGCTGGTGGATAGACTGGAGGAGAGGACTCAGTTTGCGGAGGGCCGTAGTTAAGGACTCCAAACGACCGAGTACTATTTCCAAATTCGCGACTCTCCAGCTGTATGTAGTAGTATTGCTTATCTGGTGTTTCAAGGGTATTGAGAAGGAAACTGTATCGTTGGCCTGGGCTAACTTGCATAAGTGAAGCCTCATGCCTTTCAGTGTAGGCCCTATTTATTGTCAGTTTCATTAGCCAAAGAGAGGATATAAGGAGATATACCCATCAGCTTCGATAACTTCAAGAGTATCATGGCCCTCAATAGCTAGAAGATTAAATGATAAGCCAGTTCCCCCAATAAGCCTTACTCTATAAGTTTTCCCAGGTTCAACATCAATAACAGACAATGCATCATTGCATGGCTTGCCTAGTTCTGATGAAACAATACCACCTCCTTTCCCGTTAATAAGTACCATTTCTTGAGACCCTTGATATGCTATAGGGACAGCTAGCAATTTTTCTTCTAAAACTTCATCGCTGTACTCGAAGACATCTTGTAGGAAAATAATAAGGTCATCATCGTAGTTATACGGGGGGTTATCTTTATCCTCAATCTATGGTGTATCAGCATAAGAAAAAGCACCAACTTAAGTAAATAGAAAATGTTCCTTACAATTAACGGCCCTGAAGCAGAGATAGCCTGGAGACCGACGTGCGAATGATAAAAATATGTTCCCGCATAACCAATTGGCACATGAAGCTCATAATCGAAGAAATGGTGAGGAGGAATGGGCCATTGGGCAGCCTGAGGGGTTCCATCAGAGAACGGGGCTGTTGCCATAGTAAGGCCATGCCAATGCTAGTTGACAGTTAGCTGAGAGTGGCCACATACGTCTCCATATATCTCATGGATTATCTAGATGAGCATAAGGAAGCTACGTTGGATCTTACCATCGTAAGGTTCTGATGAGCAATATCATTGTAAACTCTGATCCAAACCGTCTTGCCTTCTGTGAATTTGAGGGCTGGCCCTGGACTGGTGCCGTTAACAACCAAAATATTTTTCAGTGGCACACAAGACTGTTTTCTCTCCTCTTCGGTGACTCGGAGAACTGCATCTGGGATAAAATGTTTATTGTGAGTCGCTGCAGAGGCTACTCCAATCAACTCTGTTGTAAGGACAGATATAAATAGGAGGAAGAAACGCATCTTCAAACTTCAAATAAATAAGAGACCGTCTGAGAGAATTTGAGAAGGTTTAAGGAGACAAAAAGCGTAATGCAATATATCAAGGCTTTATACCTTGGCCTTTCGTTTAGCTACAAGATACACCTTATCCAACTCCCGATGTCATCACTAAAATCCCTACACGTGGACAACTCGGGCTGAGAAAAAAGAAACAGTGTACCTCACTATCACAGAATCCGTTTCGAGACAGAAGTAGAGCTGGGAGTAAAGCAGACCCTGGCATATGAACTGTACGCCTATAAAGATTCCATTCACTAGCTGGGAATGCATCAGCAGAGACAAAAGCTGTTATCGTGCCTATGGAAATAGCGGAAAGCGCAGGCTTTAGGTAAGTCACATCTGCAAAGTTGAACCCGATCCAACTCTGTAAAGACTTGTCAACTCGAAGACATTCCTGTATAACCTTCAAATGAGTTATTATCTTGTGACATGGTGATCTACACCTTCATCATGAAAAATATACCCCAGGTGTCTTTCCTATGCTTACTACATGCAAAGAGCCCTCCGGATATGAGCCTTCATGCAAGGACAATGACCAATACTAATCTTCTGAATATGGTTAACTGGTTACGTATCTGCCTAATAAACCGCGTTGCATTGCACTACATGGGCTAAAAGCGGAACTGTGCCCCTATGTCTCACTCCTGTCACATGTTCTGTGCTCATCTGCTGGAGCTCAAAGGCCTCAGCGAAATACCGTAGATATGTCTCTTTAAAGACTGGGAGGAGATCCTTAGCCGTTCATTGCAGATCCCTCCAGCCTGTAGGCGTTGGGACGAAGCTAGGCTCCGGGGTTCTTTCGAATATCTCCTAGTAGCCCGTATCTAATGTCTAATGTTTCAGACAGATCTCCTAAAGGGGTTTCCCAAGGAAGGCCAAATGAGTCCAGACTGAGCTGGATCGGGGCGGGAGTGGAGAGATGACTGGGGGAACTTACCCCATGAGGCGAAGAGTGACATCTGGGGCTGCCTGATGGCAGCGTCAATTGTGATGAGCTGAGCCAAATGTCCACCTGATGGACAATAGGAGTCTCGACACGAAAACCACAACTGTGAGAGCTAGTCATCAGCTCGACTGAAACAGAGAACAAAAAGGCTTGCGTGGTGAGACCAGAGACTGGCCGTTTAGGGAGTCTGCCAGATGATCAGTAGGGATGGTACCAGCTGAAAGCAAAGTGAGGTCGGGGTTTCCGTACAGAATCTGCAGTCGTGACTGAGCATGCTTCTCTCTCAAACATTGATTCCCTCAGCATGTTTTGATTAGTGCAGTTCTTTGAAGTATTGATGTTAATCTGAAGGCTGAGATTTATATTCGACTTCACGCTAACGTGGACAGGTGGGTATGTCTGTGTTGGAGGTCCGTGTCTTAACCAGCGATCAAGGTACGCTTCGCAGCGCTCTCCCCTATCGGAGACCCCAGGGCGTCTCATCCAGAACAGCGCCCACATCGGACCCACGAATCAAACCCTGCACTTCGAACCCAATGTCATACACGCATAATCCCCGGTCCCTCGATGCCCACACCAAGTGTTGGGAGTAATTGCGGAATACGGGGATCACAGCCAAATTCGTATGTGATTCCCCCGTCACCGTAATCGATCTCTTTGGCAGTCGGAGCAGAGAACCTCACAGTAAATTGCAGTATATAGAAAAATTGAATTACTCCCTATTCTACGGATCTACATATGCTATTTGTAGGCCTAGGGAGACCCCAATACCCTGACAAATTGAGCCTTCCGGGCTCAGGTGGTCCTGGGTCAGTGGCTTCCAATAGTATGGCGCCACTGTCTCACCCGTACGTCGGTTGGGAATTGGACGGTCCAACGGGGATAGCACGTTATTTTAGGTGCGAAAACCCGTCGTTACCCCGCGAGAATGTCCGTCTCCCCAACACCAAGGTATAACCTGGCAACACAACCCGCAGCCCTTGACTCTCCGCCAGCAAGTACACCCAACCTCTCTGCGTATCTAAACCCTCGAAAACATCCCTAGAGCACCTATCTGCAAACCTCAGACCACCCTCTCCGAACTCGGTCGGCTAAAATACACACATAGGTACGCCTGCCAACGCATGGACCCCCCTGCCGCTTACTGGACGGTTTCTGCAAAGCCATTCCTGAGCGCCCAAAACGTCAAAGATGTTCCATCCTCTACATCACCGAGCAGGGTATGGGAATGCCGCAACAATCGTAGCCGTCACAAGAGAAGCATTTTTTTCTCTACCTCAGGCATCACAAAGCTCGAGATAGTGCTTGAAGCCGCCGAGCCGTTAGGAGTGTCTCAAGAGGCGTTAATTCAGGAGTGCTAATGCTTATTGTAAAAACGTTAGAGGGACCGTGATTAAGTCGATTGCGGGTAAGGCACATGAGGCTGGAGGGGAAAACAGGGAGTCAAGGGCGATTTATAATGGCGAGGACCAGCTTAGTCACTCGCTAGCTATCTGATCTGCGCGTTTGGAGGGGAGCGACGGTGGAGAGGGACAGAGTCAGAGTTCCCCAAAATAGTATTAGGATTTGTGGTTTTCGAATAGTATTCGGCGATGAGCAGTATTCGGGCAAAATTTGGGGTATTCGGCGAGTATTTGCCAAAGACTCGAATACTATTCGAGTCCTTGGCAAGCACGGCCTAGAACGCCAAGCTACGAAGATTTTACCCCGCTCTCATAGATAGATCTGTAGAAATAGATGTAACGCTGATGGTCTAAACCGTAGACTATCACAAAGGTTTCGTTGCGTCGGTTTACTTGTCAGAGGAGGCAGGGGATCATATACACAGTCTTTGTAAAACACATTACAGTATATAAAGAATACTATATTGAGTTGAGCACGAAGCTCCTATACTAAGAAATAACTATCTACTTATATAGTGGCGTCGTGCCAAAGGGTATTCATGGATATCTTGGATAATATATATCCATGATATCCATTGTTATCTATCATGTGACTTCCGTGTCAGTGGATTTGTTCCATAAAACTACTGACGCCGTATCCCCATTGGGCCCTGCGTCTCCTAGGAACCCTCCTGCTCCCAGGGCCACCAATGCTCCTGGAATCCTTGCTCCTAAGACCCCTGGGACTCCTGGAGCACTCGCTCCTGGGGGTCCTCGGGATCCTAGGTCCCTGGTTGGTCCTAGAACTCCAATAAGGATTGCACTGTAACAATAGATCTATAGATAATATATCAATTGATATTTCTACCAGAATGAGCGATTCCGAGCTATCAGCAATTCCAAGTGACGAAGATGATGAAATCCAGTGTCTACTACCCCCTTTTCCGTTTGAGTCTTTGCTGTCGATAGCTCTACCACTACTACAAATACAGCCACGACTCCCAAATACTCAGTCACTGTTGTTCTTAAAGAATATATTCAGTAGAACATTATTAAGCACCAGCCCTACAACGATGAAGATCATCTGTATGCAAGATGGCTGTAACTACAGACCAAAACCGAAGCTTCTATCATGGAACATCACGAATAATTTATGGAGGCATATTCAAAGCATGCATCCTGCATTATACGAAGCTATAAAACCAGGAACTCTATTGCTACAGTGTGCTCAGAGTTCGCAGAGTCAGAGTTCGCAGGATTTATATAGCGCTCCAAATATGAGAATAGCCTGAGACACCTAGCAATTCTTTACTCCTCGAGCAAGAGGATCCATGTAATGAGTATAGGCAGAGTGCTAGAACGCATGACTGTATTTTTCAGACTGAACTCTGCCCCTCGACTCAAGGGGGAGAGTTACTGTCTATATAATAGGACTTCGGCACCGATACACAGGTGTACTCGTAGCGAACTGTAATTGGTAGGCCCTCCGATACCGTGATAGAGACAGTGGCGGATCGGTGCCGACTTCAGACTAGTCCGCTAGAGCCTTTAGGCGGTGCATCATGTGCCCTACCAACATATTCTAACTCTATGCTACTATACCCCAGTGTGAGACCGAGCCCTAACAACCCCGATACACCCTCCGGATCGACACCGCCTCTTGGGCGACTATGACACTTAGCTTATACTCAAAGCTTCATTCTTAATAAAGAAGAAGTAGTAATAGTTCTCATAAAACTACACCGGCATATCTATGTCTTCTAGAACTATCGAGCTTGGAAAGATGCATTAAAAGTACAAGTATCTGCTATAGGTATTTAGGTGGTTTCAATATCCCTCGATATACCTATACAATAGAACTCAATATATTATATGCTTGAGAACGCCTTGAAGCTTAAGTAGCCGATCAATGCTTTATATACTTCACAAACGATGGATTTAAGTATATATGATATTATCATTACATCGATAGAATGGCAAGTGTTATATGGACTAAGGGCGTTCTTTAAGATATTTATCAAACCAGTAGAGCAAGTCTAAGCAGATAATTATCCAACATTAAACATCTCTATTCCATACTATCTACGGCTTTTAAATAAGCTTAAAGTAATGGAAAATGCTCTATCGACAACTGCAGCAATTAGTGCAGCTTGTAAAGTGTCATATAATAAGCTTGATACTTATTATAACCTTATAATAAATCAAGGCTCAAGCCACTTATCAATTGCTACTATCTGCGACCCAAGATTCAACTTAAGTATATATGAATTTTATATACCAAATAGTGTAGATACTATAAAGCGAGATAGGGCAAGAGCATAGTTCGCAGCTTGCTATAACCGGTATAAAGACCGTGAGAACGATATACAGGTTGCTGCTATTGAAGCTACAATTGCTGCTGAAACTGAGCAGCCAATAACTCCAAGAGAACTTGATTCTGACGACGAGATGTATCAGTATCGTGGGCCTTCTATTGAGGAAGTTGAGTGGCAACAATGGTTCAAAGAGAATGGAGTTGACCGTAATACTAATATCCTCAAATATTGGCAGGCAAAGCAGTATCAATATCCAGTTATATCACAGATCATACGGGACTATTTGGCAATTCCAGCCTCATCAGCAGCATCAGAGCGTATATTTAGTGTCGGCGGTGATATAGTCACAAAGAAAAGGAACAGGTTATTACCTTCAACTCTTCGATATCTACTCTGCCTATGGGATTGGGGGGTTGTAGGCAACGAGGATGAGGATAATAGCGAGTAGACAGTTATCATATTTCATTACTATATACTACAGTTGAGCCTCAAAATACCCGAATAGTATTCGGCGAGTATTTGTGAAAGTATTTGCCAAATACTCTCAGATTACGAGTATTCGGGCAAACCCCGAATACTATTCAAATACTATTTGGGGAACTCTGGACAGAGTCGGGGGGGGGGGAGGGAGTTGGCCCTTATATAGAACTTGAAAGCGGCGGCAGGCACATGCACGTGCGTTGCCTGATTAGGGCGGACGCTAAACCCAAAGCTCAAACACCACAATCTAGACTATAACTTTAATAATATTCTTAATGAATTCATCTAAGTTTTATTATAAGTTCTTGAAGAACTTCACGACCTTAAGGTCGGATTTTGTAAGATCATCATAGATGTCAAAATGGTTCTTTCCCTTTACAACAAAGAATTCCTTTAGCTCTCTCGCAGCCTCCACCGCTGTCTTGCTGAAGTGCAACGTTTGTGCCATCTCTCCAGCGACTATAAGTAACAAAAGTGGCGAGATGAGGTGCTGGAACCGGAATGAGTCGTAGCTAATCATAAGATCGTAGCTAGACGGCGCGACCAGCTGTTTAGAGCGCTCGTGGTGTCCTCTCCTGGTACCATAGTAGTCGACCGCATCCCTGAAGAACGAATCTCAGATTACTCCTTCTACTGACGCAGATTCGGAATCTGCGTCAGTAGAAGGAGAAATATGCCGGCGCTAGCGGGGATGGGCTATGGCTCGTGGGCAATAAGGTGTCCTATGCGGATATCTCGTTCCTTCCGTGGCAGATTATCATTACTAAGGTGATTGAGCAGAATGATTATGATGACGATGCTGACTTCCCGAATCTAAAAGACTGGAGTTAACAGGCTATCTCTGCACGAGAAGGTGAACGCTGTGCTCGCTGATTCCGGTCGTGCGGAGCAGGGAGGCTTAGGGCAATTCTCTTTGATCGAACTTGTGCAATTAGAAGAAACTCGCAGTATGTATCTATTTACGAAGGCATCCCTCCCTCCCCGTTTCCACATGGACAATTTCGAGTCTGAACAGTATAATTAGAAGCATTTAAGGTGTTACTTAATCTAAGTGATATAGATGGAGCCTGTAATATTATTTATTAGATAAGTTTGTGTTACTATGATTTTAGACAGGGGCGGGTTAACTCGCCAATCTTCTACACTTCCTCGCTCAGTTATTAAACTCCTAGTGTCCATATGCTGCAGCTTATTTAGATCTCTCACAAGGTCTTCAGAGACTGACCTCGCGTATTCCCTGGCCTGTGGAGGACATACACTGTTCCTATAGACTACACTTAACGGCCATATTAAAGCCCTAGAGGAAGGGGAAAATCTTGCTCCTGCAGAGCTCGACTCGATAAAGTCAGGCACACAGCCTAGTATTTCTGTGGCAATCTCACTCGACAGCCCACGTGCATCTTCCTTGAAAGCCGCAATGTAGGAAAGGTCTCGAACTCTCTTGGGGGGGATTTGATGTCGGTCTGGTTCTGCATTTCCTTTGTTGCCAAGGATGCTCCAGCCGACATCACCTCCAAGAGGAACAAGCGGATCATGCGGACTGTGTTGCACTGTTTGGCAGCGCGATGACTCTTGTAGTGGTAGGCAATATCAAGATATGCCCAAGAAGAAGTGTCCTCTTTTGATCGGATAGTGTAAGCTAACTCTGGGTCGTCGTCCTTGATAAAAGCAGCAGCTTTACGCTCGATAATCGCGGCTTCGTAGAAAAGCTCATAGAGAATGTCATCGGTAAGGTTGGAGAGCCGCGCCCTAATGCGGATAGCATCCTCTAAAATGGGTCCGATTCTGTTGCCAGGGTCTTTAGGGTCGAGAAAAGGCTTGGCTTTGTCGTATAGGGCCTGAAACTCAGCCGGTAGGTCAACCTCTCTCTGTATGCAGCTGGCGCGAATATTGTTGGCTGTGTGGGTAAATAACTGAGACCCAGCATCGGATTTGAACTGCTTCAGTCTCCTAAGCTGTAGTAGCTTGGATGCGCCAAGTAGAGGCGTGGCCCATTCTTCAGGGGATTTCGTTCCAGGAAACACCGTGCTCTCGAATACCCCCAAGAGGAGAATTGAGGCAAGGGTTTGGTCGAGCAGCACGGTCGTGGGGTTTGCAAGGGCAGCATTAGTTCGGCTCAAAGCCAAGGCATAGCTTCTCGCGCCTCTCGCCATGTAACCACGATGACCACTTCGCTGGGCAAATGTTGCGAAGGATGCGGCACTGATGGCTGAGGACAATGCATCCTCATCTAGGTTGCATCTTGTATACAAACCAGGTAAGTATTCTTGGAAAGGACATGATATAATATATGATGACATAAAGTAACATGGCGTTGTCGTCGGTGGTTGTGTTCAAGATGCTAACAGACCCGAGATGAAGGTATTGTGTAGTCGCTATGGAGGTGGAGACATCGGGGTAGGGGACATCGGGGTAGGGGACATCGGGGTAGGGGACATCGGGGTAGGGGACATCGGGCTGGGATCCTACAAGCAAATCCTCTTTCGCTCGCACGGGCTTCAGTGCTTTGCGAGCCACGCTGTCAGTCTCATCTCTAATACGGAGCTCATATGCATGTCTGTAACCCGGGCATTCGATTCTTTTCCGGGAGTATTGAGTGCAACCAGGCTGGACTCGATCGCACTAGACAGCGCATCAATGTTAGACAAGATATTGCACCAGCGCCAGTGTGCCGCTACACCCCAGGAGTTATTCTAGAATGATGCCGCTATCTTACCTTCAGTCGCTTCACTCGGCATGCGTGGCATGCACTGGATGGGCGGCCGCTGAAAACCATGGTAATCCTTCCCAGGCGCACATGTCAGGTATGGAGTTACTACCACAGGCAATCAAATATGCTGCATAGGTACAGCACCGTGCAAGGCGAGTTTCGAATAGAGCTCGAATCGTTAGCCAGATACGAAAGGGGAATGACTTTGCGCATTTGTATAACAAAACTACCAGGCGTGCACTGTGCTGTCGGCTTCGGGTAGCGTGCGGGCTACGAAATACCCACTACATGAGGTTTAGCTTGCTATTCCGCCAGGCATCAGGTTCTTTGGCCCATTGGCCTAAACTCGTTAGAGCTACATATATGTGTCCACAGTTGCATGTTGACCAAGTTAGTTATTAATAGTTCAAGTGGATTAATAACTGGGCCATCATCTACGTGGTCTCAGTCTGTCTATAAGGCTCGCTATTGTGAAATTAAACCCTTAACCCAGTGCTTAGCTCTAGGCGGAGAATACAGGGTGTGTGCACGGGAACGAGGAGGAAGATATTGTTGTATGCATGGTCAATTTGCTAGCAACCAGAGGGATGTTAGATGTAGTCTTGAGCTTATTGCCCCTACTCTGTCTTACAAAGCTGTTAGGAATTATTGGTTTATGAGATAAATTATATCAGGTCTAGAGGTACAGAGGTACTTTACATCATATAGATGGAGAGCAAGAGAGTGAGGCCAAGGCCAGCCCCAGTAGACACGCGGAAGCCATCATTACCCGATATGGGCGACAGCTTGGAGGTTGCGACACTCGAAGGTGCATTACTAGTCGCGTTTGCCGCCACCTTGGCATCGAGTTCCAACACGCCAGCTTGAATCTTGTCCCAAAACTCACACTCGCTGTAGTCCAAAGACCCGGCAGTAACTGACTCACCGATGGTGATCCCTGTGCTACCGTTCGCAGTCCATGCTGGCCACACACTGCTGTTAGCAGGTCGACCGTCCGCGGCCATGCTCGTCCACGCCCTGAGCATGAATTCGCTGATAGCGACCTCTGGCGCCGTGAAGTTGCAAGACCCGCCTGGTCTAGGTAGATCACTTGTCCATCCAAGCACAAAGGGAATCTCACTTGTGTGTGTCGCGCCGAGAAGCTCGAGCGCCTCAGCTGACTCCGGGATGCCGCTGTACCAAGCGCAGCTAGGTGTATGGTTGAAGTTGTAGGCCCAGGCGTCGATGCCGTTGGCGGCAGCTTTCTGAAGGGCTCGGTAGGCAGGGCACTTGTAAGCGTAGTCGGTTATGACTGTCGTCATTGCGCTAAAGCCAGGTACAGGCGAGGCGGCCACAAAGGCAGACCAGGGGTAGGTCTCGTTGACGATGGCTGCCAGAGGGCCGAAGCTGTTCTCAAGGAAGTCATAGTAGTCAGCCTGGGTGATGTTCAGAACATTTGTTGTGTACTGGCTGAGAACGTCGAGGCTTCCATCGTTGGAGTTGCTACCGATGATCGCCGGGACGCGGATGCCTACAGAAGCAGGATTCTTAGGGACAATGTCGCCATCCACCACGGCCAGCCAGGCGTTTCCAGAGCCGTTCCCCTCGAGGAACGTATCTGCCCCAAGGACGTTCCCGCCAGACATATCGAGGGAGATGGTTGTCTGGTTCAGGGTAGCCACCGATGCATTACGCAGACAGTCGAGGGCATCGTTCAGGCTGCAGTTAAGGGATCGAATGTACTCGGCGTATACGGGTTTAGTGTCGGCCACTGAAGGCGAGTCACGACCGCCCCAGACTCGAGAGCGACGGCTCGGAAGAGCGAGGGTGCCTGGGGCAGGGAGCTGAGAAGATAACTGTCCATGGCACCTGCAGACTGTCCAAATAATAGGACCTTGTCCGGATCGCCGCCAAAAGAGCTGATCTCCTGTTGAACCCATCTCAGCGCTAGCAACTGGTCTTGTATGCCATAGTTGCCAGTATACCTGCATCTGGATACGCGAGGAATCCAAGTGGCCCGAAGCGGAAGTTCACAGAGACGGCGATGCTGTCTGCTGCCGAGTTGCAACCACTATAAAGAGGGTCGGATATGCTTCCACCCTCGTTGCTACCACCATATAGCCAGACTTTGACCGGCAATTTGGAGTTCTTATCCGCAGTGGCAGGAACCCATACGTCTAGATAGAGGCTATGAGAGGGTTAGGAGAACATGAGTTCAGAGACTTAATTGAAAACATACCAGTCTTCGGATTGCTTCCCAGTCTCAACGTAGTCGAGGCCAAACTGGAGACAACTTGGCGGCTGGGCTGTGGCGTCCAACACGCCATCGTATTTCTTGTTGTATGGCTCAGGGGCAGCGAGGCAGAGATCTTCCACAGGGGGCAAGGCATACGGAATGCCCAAGAAAGCATTCGCGGTGGAAGTATCGCATATGCCGCCCTGAATAGTTCCATTTGTGACAGTGACCGTCTTTGCCCAGGCACCGCAAATCGCAGAAAGTAGAGTCGCCAGCTTTGCGACGTTATAATGACACGGCATTTTGCGAGGACTTATGCCTTTCTTGAGAAGAGATCTGAATGAACTGGAAGAAAAGAAAACGTCAAGAATAAACCAGTCCCTAAGACTCATGCTCCAGAAGATACTGACAACAAAAAGAGAGGAGATATCGCAGGAAATGATGAAGGTTTAAATAGAGGAAATATGTTTTAAGAACGGGTATCATGACAGCACTGACCTTCTCCCCTAGTAGCAGTAATCTTACGTAGGAAGTGTTGTTTACACTAGGAGCTTCCTAATGTCAGCGCGACTTTTTGCAGGGAAGGGTTTTGGTTGATCTGCTAAGTCTGATGGCAAGTTGGGCCAAGCCGGCTGACGACCACCTCACCTAGCTTGCATCAGTAGTCCCACAGCAGTAGCCTAGTCCCGCTCCCATTTATTACTAAGTTTAATGCAAAATGTGCACTATCATTTACATGCTTCAGCTACAGACGCGGCGATTGCGTGAGACATTGCAAGGCCGTCCTCACGTGAGGGCACGTGAGGCACCACGCTCCTACGACCCTTATTGCCCAAGGGTTCTCATTCCAGACTTTCGTGAAGGTATCTTCGTTGTATGTAGCATTTCGGAAGAATTCCTTAGTGCTGAGTATGCGCTCAGAGAGAATTCGTTGGAGAACCATAGTACGGTAGGCTTGAGTGGCCCGTTCAGTGTCCCATAGGAAGGCTGCTTTTTCAAAGGAATGGGAGAGGTAGGCCTTCCAGAGGCACCAGATGGCTGTTCGGCTAATGGATTGCCATTGGCGTCAGGCAATCCTGTTGCGTGAGGGGCCAAACGCCATTAGGGCTTTGAGCTCATTCATAGAGCATGGGATAAGCGGTGGGGTAGGGGAGATTTTGCGTAACCGCACGCGACACATCCCACAGTGGGCCAAAAAGACTACAGTATTCCGGCTCGGCAGGAATACGCGTAACACGCTATATATACTACGCACCGTAACGGCGGTCGGCACTACCCCATTACATCGCCATTAGTCCGGTGATTGTTGCCATCAATCGTCGCTTGTGTTAAGCTGTGGGCTTTCATGCTCAATCTCGTCAAGAACATTCGAATATCAACAGGTGTTTGCCTTTCATCCCCGAGGTTTGTCAGACTGCCTTTTATCTCTGTTAGAAGGGCCATAATCTCTCTCCTGACCATTAGGAGCTCTTTCTCAATGAGTCGGCTGTGAAGGTTCTGCAAAAAGCGCTGCAGGGAACTCGACCTAGATCTTGTATTAGTAAGGTTCTTGTATTGTTAAGGTAGCTGTTATTAGGTAACTAAGGGAGACAAGTAGACTATTATAGCTTGTTAAACCCGTCGCCCTAATCTTCTGTCATGCGAATCTGAAGGAAAAGCACAGACATACGAGCGGCTAACGAAAGCCGTCGTATTCTTCTACCTGGGGGCTCGTGTGCCGCTAGTTTGGCGAAACAGTTCTAGTGAGTTAGAGGGGCGGAGCAAGCTTAGGAGGTACTATTAAATTCTGGCAAATAACCTACAAAATAAAGAACAAAATAAAGACCATACTTACTTATGGAGACCTTAACAGCCAATATGGGTCTAGTTTACTAGTATTTACAGGAATTACATATATAGATCCTTAATGCCCACTTTCTCTTACAATTCCTTTCCCAAAGATGCAAATACCGTTTATGTCGTCTATCGAAAAAGCAAAGGTAGTATTCAGCGGAAAAGAAGAGGAAGACGGCACCACCGCGGCAAAAACTAGACAAGACTGTGCCCTGTTCTTTCCTGTACAGAATGGAAATTACCCCAAGCCCCCCGGAGTTCGAAGTGACCTTCAAGACACACAATGATCCGGCAAATCC
The DNA here is from genome assembly GCA_001630605.1 of Pseudogymnoascus pannorum. Classification (NCBI taxonomy): domain Eukaryota; kingdom Fungi; phylum Ascomycota; class Leotiomycetes; order Thelebolales; family Thelebolaceae; genus Pseudogymnoascus; species Pseudogymnoascus pannorum. Next base: position 37,088 of record LNAS01000014.1, read on the forward strand.
TAGGAATTGGTCAACATGGTATAAAGTATCTTTGATAGGATGTGCCTCCTGGACGACGTGGATAGTGTAAGCCATCCAACATACGTGAGATCGAATCAAAGTTCAAATTGCTGACGGGCCTCTTTTTTGGTCCTATTTTCAGAGTTCTCTACTCGACCACATACACTTCTGCCATCCAAGAGCTCATGTCAGAGTTTCATTCCTCTAATTTTGTAGTGACATTAGGGGTTACAACATATCTCTGCGGTCTCGCTGTTGGCGCAGTGTTGTCTGCTCCTCTTGGCGAGGTATACGGCCGAAAGGTGGTCCTTGTTGTGGGAATGTTCATGTTTATTGTTTTCTTGATTCCGTGCAACTTCGCGACAACGATATCTCAAATCTTGGTACTAAGGTTTCTTGGAAGTGAGTGCCGATGCCTGGTGTTTGAGTTTTTGTCGGAGGAGAAGAATATAACCACTGCTAACCAGGAGTGATAAGTAGCTATGGCAGGCTCCGTGTCCATCGCAAACTCCCCCGGCATTCTGGTGGACGTTGTGCCCGAAGAATCCAGAGCGCTAGCTTATTCGATATGGTCCATTGGGCCATTGAACGGGCCTGTCTTTGGGGCTGTCATTGGCGGTTTTATCACACAATATCTAGGGTGGCGCTGGACAAACTGGCTAATCCTGATATTTGCAGGGATCTCCTTTGCCATGCTTTGTTGCATTAAGGAAACCTATCCGCCAGTGATCCTGCGTCGGCAAGCAAATGAGCTTCGGCTCAAGACTGGAGACGTGCGCTGGTGGAGCCGACATGAACAGAATCTTCCGTTGAGAGAGATGTTACGTGTGAACCTGTCTCGTCCTTTGAAGATGACTTTCCACGAGCCGATTATAATTTTTTTCAACGTTTATATTGGCCTGATTTACGGTATTCTATACCTCTGCTTCGTCGCTTATCCTTACGTCTTTCGAGAGATTCGCGGTTGGACATTGGGGCTTTCAGGGTTGGCTTTTTTGGGCATTGGCTTGGGTGGTTTGCTAACGATTGCGGCCGAGCCTCTGATTAAGCGGATGATCCGGTCGCATAAACCAGACCCGGGGACGGGGAGTCCGCCACCTGAATGTATGATGAGCATCGTATGTATTGCGTCGGTGTTGATCCCGATTGGCCAGCTTTGGTTCTCCTGGACGTGCCTGCCGACGCAAATCCACTGGATTTGGCCAATCCTAGCCGGAGTGCCCATTGGCGCGGGGAACATTGCGGTGTTCATCTATGCCACAACCTACCTCGCAAACACGTACGAACTGTATGCCGCTTCGGCTCTGGCAAGCAACACGGTCGTCCGAAGTGTGTTAGGGGGTGTATTGCCGTTGATCGGAACACGTCTATACCAGAGACTCGGCGCTAACTGGGCCAGTTCGTTACTTGGATTTCTTCAGATAGCGATTATTCCAATCCCATTTGTCTTTTACTGGTACGGTGATCGCATCCGGAAGAGAAGCAGTCTCATCGCTAGCATACAGGAAGAGAAAACGCGCAATTCATTGCTACATGGAAGCGGAGGATTACTGAGGAGGGATGAATGCTAGGAGAAAAATGGGGGGTTACATGAGGATGCGGAGGATGTACCCTGTTTTATACAGGGGCAAACAGCCAGAGCGCCACGGCTGCTGGTGAAGATGGAGCTGGGCGTAGCTGGACGTAGCTGGACGTAGCCGGGCGTTTGAGCTGAGTCGTACACTCAGCTCAGTAACAGGTCGCGGGTTCCAGGGCCCAACTCCAGGTTTGAGTTGGCACTTGGTACCGGCCTACAAATAGTTCGTAGGCTCAGCAGATATTATAGTTTGGTTGATTGATTCATATTATACTCTACGTTGGTGCCCCTATTCCGGCTGCTTTACTTGGTGCGTGCCAATGTGATAGTTCTGCCTGCCTAGGATACCCACCCTGGTCATCCCCGACATGTGATGTTCGAAATTCGCGGGGGAAGGCCGTGAGATTCTGTATTTTTAGCCTAGCTTTGGCTGGAATCTTGAATAATCCCCCAGGCTCCCGTACGCCACGGCTAGCGCACTGCCAGCTGAACGGATAACTGATACCTGACCGAAACGAGTGATCAGGACTGAGAGTTTCCGCGATGCCCCTAGAATTCTTATGTAGTTACGTAGGCCCATTAGATAATTTGATAATTCAATCGATTTGCTCTATATACTGTACGATATATACTGTGCCAATTGTGAACCTGCCGCTCTGCCCGCCGAAGTCAAGATTACGGTCTTTCCAACTGTGAGCTACCGAAGTCAGGTCACATAACTTACACCATTCTCCAATGCAAGAAAGAAGAAAAATGAAGTCTCAGGACCTTTAATATACGTAGCGAAACTGAGGAAGCTCGCGGTCTGTCTTGTCGAGCAGATTGAGGGCGCTGGTGGAAATGCGTTCCTCATCAATCTGAATAGTTTGGGACGGCTCGCCCACGGCGCAATCACGCTTCTTGTTTTCCCAAATGAGGTAGAAGCGCAACACAAAAATGAGAATGGTGGAACACGAAAAGCAGACCAAAATCCCCGCAAATCCAGACGGATAGCTTGGTGCTTCCCTAGATAACATGATTTGAGGCCCGATGATGTTCCCGGCGCAGTATGTAATAAACACCTATATTAAATCGATTTATTAATATCCTACTATATTCCATGGGAAAGGGGTGACCTCTATAGCTTACAATAGCAGTAGCAGTGACTTTCTTTGAGAAACCAGCAATATTCGAGGTAATCGTGGCTAAGATTAAGGGGAGATTGGCCGAGAAGACAATGGTTAGACAATAACCTATAAATCGACCCCAAATATACTTGTGATCGATCTGGCGAACCATGATGGTACCGATAAGAGACAGGACGGTATTAAATGCCATGAAATAGGTACGGGTATTGGTAAGGTATGTGCACCCAATTGCTGCGATGATGCAGAATGATCCCTGAAACCCAAAAACAACCATTTGGAGCAGCAGAGTATCAAGAGTCGAAAACCCGATTCCGTTAATCACGATAGACGAGAACTAGACGAAAGCGCCCGCGTTATTATTTAAACCGTTTAGAATTATTGAAATCCGCAGCAAAATGTTTCAAGGTAGCTTATCGAAAAGAGAGTAAGAGATGTAGGTAACTTACCGACCCTAGTGCTCCGTTGGGAACGTTCTGAGTGAACTGGATGGCGGCGAGCAGCCAGACCTTGGGATCCTTAAATGCTTCAAGCACTTGGTCAAACTTAACATGATCGTTTTTGATGCCAGTCAAGTTGTCCTTGACTCGTTCGATCGCTTTATACTGATCTTCTTCCTCAAGGAACCAGGCGCCCACTGGACTATTTGGAATGAGAAACCAACTGAAGATGGACCAAAACAATGTTAAGCCACCAAAGATTAAGAAAACAGCCTATGAAATAATGTTTCAGTAGTGTCAAGCATACAGATCTACAGCCTTGTGGGGCTCTACTGACCTTCCAGGGTGCGATGCTGTTGATGTGTCCAATGCCATATCCAAGGAGTCCGCCGCAAAGTCCTCCTGTAACGTTACCCATGAACCATACACTTTGCCGTAGAGTCTGCTCAGAACGCTTGTACCACATTGAGATAATCATGGTCATACCAGGAGCGATCGCTGCTTCAACGAACCCAAGGAAGAAACGGCCAGCCCAGAGCCCAGATGCATTGGTGCACAGTGATGTAAGCATTATAATTGCCGCCCAAATCGCACTAAGCGCCATTATCTCAGATTAGCATTGGCCTGGAAACAACTGACGAATTTTACTAGGTCGGTGGGTGGAAGATAGGATGAAGGTTAGGGGACTCTAACAATACGTACATTGCAATTGACATAAAGCGACCAACGGGTAGACGAACAAGCAAGATCGCTACCAAGCCTGAGGCCGTAAGATAGCCAAAGTAGAATAAACTGGAGGCCCAGGAGTAGTCTTGGCCAACTAGGTGTAGGTCGGTCCGCAGGCCGAGGATAGCAGTATATCCCATAGCTGATTTATCGACGTATTGTAGGAGAAAGGTAACGAACAGTGCAGGAAGAATGCTGTAGCGAATTAACTAATGAATCAATCTAGAGCATACTTCCAAAGAGGGGACGCACCATATGTCAATCCTGCGAAGGATGCGACGATCCTCCTCTGGTGTTAAATCCTCTGTCAGAGGTATTGTTTTGCCTTCGAGGATCCGAAGAGCAACATCACCCTTATCGGCTTCCATATGAAGAGTCATTTCTGCATCTTTGGTGCTGGACGCAGAGCGGGCCATATTAGCCATGAGGAAGCTAGAGATCGGGTAGAAAGGAGTATGGTTGATGACGACCTGTCCAAAGGATGCTATGATCAGGTTTCTATGAAGGAAGAAGGGGGTGATATATATAACTACGACGCCGAGGCTTCAAATGACCTCTCGATGGTGCATCGTTATCTCTACGCCACCTCCCTTGTTTTCGAAGAGGTCACGCCTGGTAGCAACGAAGAATGATGTTTAGCTACTCCTCGTTCAAAGCTTACCAGTATACGACGGCATCCCATTCGACGGCTATGCACGGTAGGAGAAGATCCCCATACTTCCTTTCATGCGGGGTAAGTTCTTGTCGGGGTGGTTCTTGTTCTCACTGACATCTTCCCGCTGTCCCAGTGGCAATACGACGGCATTCCGTTAGCGCCGATAAGACCGATAGCCATCGTTCCCTATCTAGGTCTCATCAGCCATTGCCGTCGTATTTAGACGCGGGGTGGGTCTGACTGACAATTCCCCCACATTCTCAGGGGGAATACGACGGCATTCTGTTAGCGACGGAACTCTGGGAATTTATGTCATCCGCCGATAAGACTGATAGCCTTCGTTTACCCTATCAAGGCGCCATCAGCCATTGCCGTCGTATTTAGACCGGAATCAATACCTCAGATGTAAACAAAGTTGAGTAAAGCCGAGGCCGATTTTATAACGGATAGTGACTGCCTTGATGCTGTTACGGGGTTTAACCTAAAAAAGGACACATAGTCCCACACTCCTCAATGGTTTCTCTTACACATGGGATGCCGATGGATTAGTAGTGAGAAATTTGTAGACATTTATAAATACAACAGTCTATTCTTGAAATGAATAACTCGCTTGTACTCCCTTTTTCCCTTGGATAAAACACGTGAACTTTCTTTTAGATATTTTTTCAACACTAAGAGATCTCTGAACAACATGGAAATCAAGTGCACTCAGGACGAGAGCATCATCGACTTTCTCAAACAGGCGATAGAAGAGAAAGACGCGATTCTCCATGAGATAAATCGCAAGGTATGCCTTAACTTTATCTTTGGCGTCTTTTTTTAACAGTCTACTCTGTCAGATCCATGAAAATCCAGAACTAGGATATGAAGAGTTCAAAGCCCATGAAAACGTGGCCTCCCTACTAGAGAGTCTCGACTACAAAGTCACTAGGCATGCATACGGCGTCCAGACCGCCCTGATGGTTGAATTTGGCTCTGGCGGTCGAGTTATCGCTTTCAACGCAGAATATGACGCTCTGCCGGATATAGGCCATGCATGTGGGCACAATCTCATAGCAACAATGTCCATCGGCGCCTTCATAGCACTTGCAGAGGCATTGAAAAGGTATAAGATCCAAGGTCGGGTCCGGCTCCTTGGAACGCCTGCAGAAGAAGGTGGCGGTGGGAAATTGAAATTGATCGATGCGGGGGCATACAGCGACGTTGATGCGTGTATGATGATCCATCCAGGCCCAGAGGATGGGTGTGCTGGATACACTGGAGACGCATATATGCCGACTCTGGCAAATAAGAAATTTACCGTCAGATTTACTGGAAAGGCAGCACATGCATCCATGTCGCCTTGGCAAGGTATAAACGCCCTTGATGCCGTCGTTCTTGGGTATAATGGTGTTAGTGCACTGCGTCAGCAAATCCAGCCCGCACAAAGAATACATGGCGTTATCTCTGAAGGAGGTAAACGGCCGAATATCATCACAGCGCACGCCTCCTTGGACTACTACGTACGTAGTACCTCACTAAAATCGGCAGATACCTTGATGGAGCGAGTAGTCGCATGCTTTAAAGGTGCTGCTATTCAAACTGGCTGCAGCGTCGAGACAGAACTGTAATAACCCCTCTTCCCCCCCTATACATCCGCTAACCATTCCCTAGCATTAATACCTATGCCGATGTTCGTCCGAACAAGCCCATCTCGACCCTTTATGCGGAAGCTATGAATAAGATTGGCTCCCCAGTGAAGTGCGATGTCAATTCACCGCCGGTGCCTGGATCTACTGACCAAGGTTAGTTAATAACCAAGTTCTTTTTAATTTCACCGACTAACAGCTTCATTTACTATTCTAGGAAACGTATGCTATGAGTGTCCTGCCTTCCAAGGATATGTTGGTATCCCCGCGGACCCGGGCTCATATAACCATACAGCGGGTTTTACTGCTGCCGCTGGAGCTGAAATCGCTCATAAGTTATGTCTAGAGCCTGCCAAGGGTATGGCAATTGTAGGCTGGCAGATTCTCTCTGATGAGTCTGTGGCTACTCAGGTGTGGAAGGACTTTGAAGAGGATAGCAAGATTCGTGATCTAGATGAGGACATAAGGGTCCCAGTGAAGGGAGGGGGCTGCTGTTAGCTTGTTCTGTTAGAGAGGGTATATATATATTGTTTCAACTAAAGTCTACATGCCATATGACATTTTGTAGAGCTAAATAAAAACCAATGCCGGCTGAGATCATTACAAAATTTATTGTCCACGATAATAATTTACAGTTTCATATGCAGTTTAGGATTGCCGAGAAGGCTGTACTTTCATACGACTTCACGAAAGTAAATTGCTAAGCTCTATAATATTTGTTTAATCAAGCAACACTACTAACAAAATGTACCCACTCGATTATGAAGTTGGAATTACAGTAGGCTGACATCATAAATTATCGTTCTGTAAAGGTTCAATAAAGAACGACATTTGCATGCTTTTCTTGCAATAGGAACTCCCAATCAACATTCCCGCTTCCCCATTGACTCCTTTCCCAGAAGAGGTCTAGTAATTTGTGCGCGCCTGTGATATTTCCAGTTCCCACTGTCGACTCTAAAACTGTTATCCGATACTCAATACTGAGCAGTTCTGCTCTTCTCGTTGCACTTAAGCCCGCCATGAACAGCGGGAACAAAAGCTGTGCCTCGAGCGATGATCCTGGGCGGATCTGAGAAATAAAATATTCCACATGGTTCAGTGCATTCTGGCGCTTCTCTGGGTTGATAGCGCACCCATCAACGACCTGGTACAGTCGGAGGAGAGCAGCCCATCGAATGGCTTCCGCGGCATTAACGGCCTCATTAAACAGTCGGCGGTTATGTCCATATTTTGGGGCTTGCCATGATTGAAGATTTGCTTCCAGTTCACCCGCTTTAGCTGTGAAGATACCTGCACTTATGGCCGTTGCATGACGTGACATCCGTTGGACAGCTAAGTGGCTTATTTCCGAAAGCGTGTTGTACAGATCGCCAGCGAGGCCGACAAGAGGATGAATTGACCTGATTGATTCGGGATCCACATCCTGGAGGGACTCGAAGCCGGATGGCATGACTGGGACCTTTTCGCAGGTTATCATTGCTTTGCAGCAAATGAACTTATACAAGTCTAGTAGAAACTGTGATACTTTTCTGCCGGTTCGTTGACTAAGGGATACGTCAATCAAGGCCTTGGAACCATATAGATGTAGGATCCACTTTCTGGAATTTCCTTGGCAGATCTGTCTAATTAGCACTCGAATTTCTATACATAAAGGGAGTGGAGACGGCTCACTTCGAATAAACATAATAAGAGCGACACCACGAGCGTGTTTTCGATGTCATTTCCGGACTCGAGATCCTTTTTCAGCAAAAACAGTGCAAGGCTTTGGTGCCTCACCACACTACCTTCAAAATTCGGATATAACTTACAGAGGTGGCAAGCTGTCAGAGCTAGCAGTGCATGTCGTACAGATCTGACATTTGATGCCTTAGGAAGGATTTCATGGAGAAACGGATTCTCATCATCAAAGACAACTACGAAGGACCGTGAGACAACTTGCAGAAAATGATTGAGCAGATATTGCTCCACGGGGTCCCAGTCAGTAAAGTCCCAATGAGACACCCCATGGAAGTTCTTGAGAATAGGATTGTTTTGGGGATCCTGATCTTTCTCTTGCCCTCTCAATGCATTGCTGTCCTTTAGATGGCCACGTCTAGCCATCTCCGCAATGTCACTTTCGGGCATCAGAGCAACGTGGCTGAGATATTCGCTAGTGCTCATGGCAGTATCAACAACATCGTTCAGGTCTTGATCCGGGAGATTATCCCTATCACCATCGAATTCAGAAACCACCGAAACGTCTGTTGATGGCGTCTGCCGAAAGGATGCTGTGTTTTTCCCTTGGCAATCTGCGATCTTAAGCCGTCTACATTCCCCACATTGAGGAGCTACTTCATCGCACTTCTTTCGTCTAGTTATGCTTATGTTAGATGCCAATGTAGTGTAAATAAGTTCAAGCATGATGTATCACCTCTTTGCACAATTTAGACAACCATTCCTCGATTTGCGATGTCTAGCACGAGTTCGACACGCTGTATCCTCTGCATCATTTCTCCTGCGGTTCCTTGGGGCTGTGGGTCCATAGTCGCAAGTTAGAGACAACCCTACATGAGATGGTTAGTGTGGAGATTCTTGATCGGCCCAATCAAAATAGCAAGGGCAAGTTTGGTTCTAACTTTGGCATCGTGTGCAAGGTTGTCCCTGGCCACACGCCGTTTTGATTAATGCACAAGCATAGCACGATGTTCGCCGGCGGGGCATTTTAGGTCGGAGGGGGGTAGAACGATGAGCAATCTATAGCGGTTATGTGTTCTCAAGGGACTTGCTGGTCCATGTGTCTGGTAGCGGTAACTCTCATACTTATAACTAAAATCCTTATCCTTTCACTATTATCTATCTTTCATACTATTCCTATTTGTGTATTATCTTGCCACTACCTTGGCTTGGTACATATCCGGACCAATTGCAGACCGCACAAGAATAGTTCGCCAGTCATGATAAGAACAGGATTGTTCTCTCAAGTATCTTAATACTGCCTAAAAAAGACTAGCCTAGAAAACTAAAGCCCTCCTCGATTTAGTGACCGCCGCGTTGGGCAAGGCGCGTATACGTCCCCGCATATTCGTTTGCCGACCAATCCCGGTCAGGGGTCAATCCGCGACCCCCTCATCCCCCACAGCAATCACGGAGCCGTCCATCCACCTCCTCACGTGTCTGCCCAGTGTTCGGTCACCTTTGGTCACCTTAGTTCACCCAGGTACCAGATTATCCATGGCTATCCAAAGTCGCGGTGCATCGCGTTTATCGTGTCCCAATATAAGACCTACTTTGTGCGTGTCGATGTGGCTACTATCAGGTAGCTGAGGGAAATAACCGGATTATCGTGAGGCGTCAAAAACTTGACGGTAGCGACGGTCATCTGCTAATCTAAATGAAATGGTACTTGTGCGGTCTAGAAGTCTAGACATGCATGGTCCGTGCACTGGTTTAAGTACCAAATGGCTTCGAAGTCCACACGAGTACCGTCCTGAGTATTAATCTACTTTAAGCTTGAGATTAGTGGATTGGTATTTGGGTGGGTGACTACCGGCGAATACCTACTCTACTGTTCTATGGTTTTTTGTTATTTTTTTGGGGGGATTTTTTTTTATTAACCATTCACTTCAAGAGTGCCTCTACGGATGGGAGTTCTTGGTCTTAAACGCATAACTAACACCATCATGATATCAGCCGTTATATCTTATGCAGATTCAAAATAACTATAATGCCTCTTCTTTGATCGCAAGGTTATTCATTGTATGAAAAATAGAAATCTATTTGCGCGCACCCTCCCTCTTTCCCTCCTTATCCCATATTTTGTACTTTTCTTTTTTGTAACCCTCAACCCATTCTTTGGTTGATTTATTCGTTGCTTCATGTTAAACATTTTTCCTCCTCTAGTGGTAGTTGTAGTGATTGTGGTAGTGGTAGATGGTAGATGGTGGTGGATGGCTATAGAGTCACCACGCCGGAGACTTCGGCTTTTGTGGCTTCTACTGCGGCTTCCATGGCTGCGGGTCGGGCGGCTTGGTTTTGTACGAGGCGCTGGGTGGTTGTGTTAGCAGGTGTTTGTGCGGAGAGGTTTGCTAAAAGAGGGGGGAGGGGTAGGAGGAGAAGAAGGGCAAGAAGGAAAAGCGAAAACAAGACATACCAATAGATTCCTCAGCAAAACCGCAATAGTAACCTTCCCAATCATCGGCACATAAATACTAGCCTTCTCCTTCACCGCCGGTCCATCAAAATTCCTTTCACTCGAGAAATTCACACACACAGCCCCATCTCTAATCAGCTCCGTCGGAACCTTAAACTTCTCCCCCGGCACCCCACTAATAACCACATCGCTCAACGGCAGACAGTCTTTTAGCTCCCATCCTGCTTTCTCGTGGACAGCATGGTGAGCGCGCTTTAGCCCCGTGCCGCGCGTGAAGAGCTGCACGTCTGCGATGTCGACGGAGTAGACCGTTGCGCCGTCGTTGGCAAGCAGGGCAGCGAGGGGTCGACCGACAACCTCGGAGCGGTTGATGACGGTGATTGTGCGGCCGTGGAGTCTATTCCCGTAGGGTAGTATGGGGTTATAGACACCGATGTGCTCGAGGACTTTGACGGCTGCGAGGGGGGTGCAGGGGAGGATAGACTTCAGCGTCTTTGCGGGGTCGAGGAAGCGGATGTTTTGGTAGAGGTTGAAGATGTAGCGGTGTGCTAGGCCTTCGACGTCTTTGTCCAGGGCGACGAGTTGTTGGATGTAGCGGTCTTGGGTGGCGCCGAAAACGGGGTAGTAGACGAGAATGCCATTGATGGAGGGGTTGGTGTTGGCGGCGAGGATGGCGTCTTCGAGGGCGTCCTTTGGGACGGTTTGGAGGTCGAAGGAGAAGCCGCTGGGGGGAGGGCAGGGGGTTAGTGGGTGGTGGTTGAGCTGTATGAATGTTTTCTCTGTGGAATGGGATTTGGGAGGGGGCTGGGAGGGGGAATAGGGGAAGGGGTGATAGTGAGAGGACAACCACGTGATGGCGGGGTTATATATTGAAAGTAGAGGAAGAAGATGTGACAAAATAAGAGAACGACTCACTTCTCAATGCAAGTCTTAGACGACCAATCCGCATACATCTTCGCGGCAGGATCATCATTGGCCAAAAGTCCAATCACACGTGGTTTGCTCTTCAGCGTCGAGAGGCCCTCTTGCACCTCAGCCAAGAGGCCCTTTGCGATGCTCGCTGCGAGGACGACCTTGCATGTCGGCGGGAGGTCTGCGCTGGCCATTGCTGAAGGATTTAATTCCAAAAATAGGGCTCTAGCAAACTGCTGTTGGCGCCCGGGTTTGGGGGGTTGGAGATATTTATTTATCTGGATTACACAGTTTTAGCGCGGGGTCGGCGGGGTATCGGAGACATAAAAAAGTTTTGGGGATGGTGCGGGAATGTATTTACCAAAATCGATCGCGATTGCTGGATTTGAAGTCACGATGAATTTGAAAGGGCGGAGCAAGGTATGTATATAAATAGTGGCGGGGGGGCTTCTTATAATATATAGTACAGGTAAACTCGTTTTTGTCGTCAAGTTTATCGCTCATAATTTTTATATCAGGGTTGCAGGGACGTCACACAAATTAAGAAATTCACTAATCGTGGTCATGTGATAACGCGACTTCCTCGCGTCACTACTCTGTGGAAGTCGCGCGGGTTTGATGGGCAACAAAAACTAGTTGCGAAATTAATCAGTCGCGCGGGATCGCGATTACGACTCCAATTCTTGGGGAGTGGAAAAAGGAATCTTGGTATCTTTCGGCTGCTGTAAATGAAGGCAGTCTTGAGAAGGGTAAACAACGACCATGCCTATCGAAGTCATTGACCTCTTGTCCAGCTCGAGTCCGCCTCCTCGAGCGCCGATTGTGCGTCCGAGAGACACGCATAAGGCGCCTATAGAGGCGGCTGCAAGATTCGCCAAAGTTACAGCATCGACAAGTGTGTTTGTGGCTGCCAAGTCGGATGCGAGTGGTAGCCGCGACAAGAGGAGCGATCGCACGGAAGGGTTTAAGAGTACAGGCAATGGAAAGGCGCAGGAGTGGATAGATCTGGATGATGAAGATGTGCCTACGTTGCCGCCCGCTGTGTCAGAAGCAACACGCAGCCCACCGGTGAGCATTGGTTGGGATTGGAGCAAGTTGCCAGTTGAGCCGGAATCCGAGGTTGCTTATAGGCCGTCGCCGCTCTCTAAAAGGCCGCAGCATAATGATTTTATGTTTCTTTCCGACGACTCTTTTGATTCCGGCTTCGCGGATACTTTACGCCCTCTACCAGACTCTCAAATCCCACTAAACAAAAGGCGAAGGGTGACGCCAGAGTCCGCAACGCTACCTCCGTTGAAAGACAAAGGTTTTCGGAGAGTAGTCTCGGATATCTCAGCCGCACCAGCGTATTCCAAAACCACTGCAGGGCCACCGAAGGCGAGTGGGTTGAAGAGATCGGCTACGAGTGTTTTTGACGATGATCCAATCACGTTTACATCGTCGCCAGATTTCTTACAGCTCGCTGAAGAGAGAAGGCGTCAACGGAGGCGAGAAGCTGAGCGTGGAGACGACCTATCTGAAATTGAAGAAAGCATTCCGGCAAATACTGTTAGTAAAGCGCCGGTGGAGGTGTTCGACGACGATGACTCGGATTTTGACTTGCCGGATATCGCTGTGATGGCCTCCCAAGTTGCCTCAGGTCAAGTATCGGCAATTGCTCGTGACAAACCCCAAGGGGTCCCTGCCGCGAAATCCGGTGTCAGCAAGAGTGCTCCAAAGGTCGATAAACCTAAACGTGTCGTCAAAACTGCGGAGCAGAAGCAGGCAGAGAAGGAGGCTGAAGCTGAGCGAAAGCGGCTGGTTCGGGAAGGCAAGGCGCGAGATAAGCAGATTGCGGCGGATCTAGCAAGGGTCAATACCCTTCGCACAGACAAGAAAGTTGCGACGCCCGAGATGATCGCTTTGTTCCCGTCTGGCCTCGATGAGAAGCTCCGACACCAGGCCGAGGGATTCTTTGGGAAAATAGGAGTTAGCTACCAGGAATGGGATTGCAGCGGCACCGTGCAAAACGTTCTACGGTGGAAGAGAAAGGTGGATGCGAGATATAACGAAATAGAGGGACACTGGGAGCCTGTGCCGACGGTAATCGAAGACGAAAAACACGTTCTTTGCTACATGACAGCTGCTGAATTTGTGGCTCTCGGAACCAACGAAGAGGGAAATGATCTTAACTCGCACGTTCTAAGGATGAAGGCGCGGTTCGATGGGTTCGAGATAATCTATCTCATTGAGGGACTGACTGCGTGGATGCGGAAAAATAGGAATGTGAGGAATCGCCAGTTTACGGATGCGGTGAGGCGGCAGATGGGTGAGGAGGAAGGGGGAACAAGTTCGCAGAGGTCGAGGAAGAAGGCGGTGGAGTATGTGGATGAGGATATGATTGAGGATGCGTTACTGCGGCTACAGGTTATTCATGGCGTGTTGATTCATCATACGGGTGCGCTGGTTGAGACAGCTGAATGGTTCGCGGTGTTTACGCAGCATATCGCCACCATTCCCTATCGGTAAGTCTTCACTATGTGGTACTAGGCATGGGAACTAACTATTTGAAGCCGGCAGCGTATGGCCCTGGATACAGCCTTCTGCATGGAGACTGGGCAGATAAAGACTGGTGAGGACGCGCCTGACACCTACGTCAGAATGCTGCAGGAGGTCAACCGCGTGACGGCACCTATAGCATATGGGATTGCAGCTGAGTATCCGACCGTCAAGACGCTGGTTGAGGCCCTGAAGAAGAATGGAAAGGATACTTTGACGCATGTGCGGAAGAGCGCGAATAAGGATGGCGTGTTTACGGACCGCGAGGTTGGGAAAAGTGTTAGCAAGCGGGTGTGGAGTATCTTCACAGGGAAGGATGAGGGAAGTACTGATGTTTAGTTGGGATGATGGCCAGCCCCTTGGGGCATTGGTTCTACCCCAAAGTATGGAGCGGGGCCGCCTTCGGAGGATTAAAACCAGCAACTTTAAGCCAATATAATGTATATCTCCGGCCATATTTGGCGTGTAAAAGTATGTATTCCAAAACCTAACCCATTCTATTCTATCCGATAGCATCATCCAATACATTATACACGCCAATTCATTACCCCACCCACCTATGCCTTCACGGTCTGCAGTAACCTATCCTCAACCCCATCCAAAATATACTGGTGCGCCATGACCTCGATATTCTCCGCCTCGCCCTGGAACATCTTATCCGGATCCGCACCGGGACCCATCATATTCGCTCCTGGCGGCGGCCCGCCCATCTGCTGCTGTGCCATTTGACTCGCTGCGTTGTCACTGCCGAGGAGGTAGATGAAGACGGTCTGTAGGCCGAATAGGCAGATGAAGTAGAGAGAGATGGAGGAGACCCAGCGGGCATCGAGGTCGCGCGTTGCTACGCCGGCTTGGAGCATTTGCTTGAACTTTGGGGTGATGGGGAAGGGGAGTTTCACTGTTGTATATTAGCTTGGCTGCTCTGGTTTCTCCGGGTTTATGGAAGGTAGAGGGGACGCACAAACGACGAATCCGCTGAAGAAGGCGTTGATCCAGCCCATGATGAGCGTCTGCGGCACAATCATAGTCATATTCCCCTTCATCATTCCCATCATGCCCTCCATGGCAGCGGGGTCGCTCATGGGATTCGCGGGCGGCTGACCCTTGGCGTCTGGGTTCTTGAGGTAGGCGCCAGACTGGAAAGCGGAAACGAGGGTGTCCTTGCGCGCCTTGAAAGCTGCGTCGGAGATGACGGCTGCATTCTGGCGGAAGGTGATGCCGCGCTGGAGGGACCGTTGTTCGCGCAGCGACAGGATGTCAAGCTTCTTCGGTGTCGAGGAGATAAGGACCGTGACGTAGTGGCGCAGGACACCGGTTAAGATCTTTGGGTAGTATTAGATATATGTATGTCTGAGGTGGTCTGCGGGGGGTATGTACCATAACCGTGATGATAGGGAAGAGGATCCATATGCTGTATCACACTGTCAGTGGCAATCTCGCCTCCATACCCTAATTGCACACTCACAATAATTGGGGATCCCTTCGGATCGTCTGCACAACCGCTTGCGCCATCTCGATTGACTTTTGTTCTGCGCGGCAGCAACGAGATAGGTGGGTGCTGCTGAAGGTTTCGGCGGGTGTGGCACAGGGGTGACGTTGAGAGTAGCTTTCGCTAAGCGGAGCCTTCCGCGTCACTGGCGTGGTCCTAAAGCCAGATTGTCGGAAACGCCAACGCGAGCTTCAGCCTCGTGGTTCGAAAGTCGTTTCGTGGCGCGCTGAGACTCCATACGACGCAACAACATCATAGAAGTTATGGCGGACCCAAATACGAAGATCACGGTGCATTCACTGTCAGGTATGTAATTCGCTATTTCAATACATCCAAATTCTCTCACTACCATGTCTTCCCATTCAACTCTCACCTAAGCTCCCCAGCACCTCAAGCTCTCAAACCACCAAACTAACGCCCTCCCCCAGACCTCAAAAACACCTCCGACGACGCAATCCCCAACTACCTTAACTCGCTTAACTTCACGCAATCCCATACGCTCTGCGACGTTCGCCTCGGGCTTGGCTACTCCGCCTTCGCCATCTGTGCGGCGTGCTTCTACTGGGACTACAAGCTCGGCTTTGAGTCGACAAAGTACTACACCGCGGCCGCAGTCGCGCTGTACGCGCTTTTAAATGGTGCCCTGACGCTGTGGGTTTGGCTTGTGGAGGGAGGAACTGTGTACGTTGGGACTAGCAAGGCGGGCGACAAGGTAAGCCACCCATCTTCCATTCCCGTACCTACCACACGACTGTCTCTCATACATCACCCATCCTCCTCACTCCCCCCACGACCCATCTAACACCACACCCCTAGATTGCAATCTCAACCTCCACCAAAAAGCACACCCCAACCTACAACCTAACCATAACCTCCCAATCCCCCTCCGCCCCCACCGCCACAACCACAACCCTCTCCCGCCCCTTCGCAGACTGGTTCGACAGCGCCGGCCACTTCGTCGCTCTCCCCTTCCAGCAGATGCTCGCGGGCGCCATACCAGTTATCGGGAAAGCTGATCCGGGACGCGCGTTGGGAGGACAGCGGGGAGGGGAGGAGGCGGCGCTGAGGGAGACGGTTGAGGAGGCTGTTAGGGCTAGCGGGAGTGCGGTTGGTGGTGGGGAGGCGAGAGGGAGGAGGAAGAAGGCGTAGATGGTTTTCTTGGGGGGCGGGAAGGGAGATGAGTTAGAGATAGGGGATGGCGTTGGAATGGGGACTGGGAAAATGGGTTGGGCTGATACTCGCGCGGTCTGGATCTTGACGGGCCGTTGTGAAGATATGGCGGTTGTGTTAGCAATCGTACAATTTGCATAAAAATATCTAGAATTCTGATGTTTGTTCTGCATGGTCAATATCGGGAGGGTTCAACGCACGAGGGACTAAGGCACTATCGGGAGGTTTCAATGCATGGGGGACTAATACAGCATCGAGAGGTTTCAATGCATACGATGGGGAAACGATGCTAGTGAGTGAAGTGCCTATATCCATATCTATCCATCTACCATCCCACCATGCATGCATCACCATCTATCCCAACGACCAATGAAACGCCCCCAACGCATCCGACCATCTCATCTCTCACGAATCTAAATGTACCACGCCCTTAATTCCCCTCCCCTTCTCCAACCCTCCACCAAGCATTAAGACAGTCCACACCCCCCCTCCTAACCTCCCTCCCCCCATCCCCCTTCACCCCCGCCAACCCCTCCACCACACCCCCCCTCAACCTCACCACTACGCTCGTCTCCCACACCCCCGGCAGGATCTGGAGACACTCCAAAGCTTGCACCTTGACTTCTCTCCCCTCGCTATTGGCGCAGGCTACTAATCTCTTTACGAGCGCTGCGTCGTGGGCTTGTAGGGATTTGGGGCTGCTGAGAGCAGCGGAGCGGAGGACGGCGATGGATGCCCTTTTGGTGGCGCCGGGAGCGGTGTCGAGGGATTGGAGGAGGGGAGGGATGAGAGAGTCGATGAAGGGGGTTATGAAGTCTTCTGGTGCGTGGGCTAGAAGACCAGATAGTGCGACCAAGGCGTTCGTCTTTGTTGATCCCTCGGTCGCGGTGGAAAATGTGGAGAGTAAAGCAGGGACAGCGGTGTGGAAGAGGCGCTGTCGAGCGAGTGGGCGGATGAGAGCATGTTGGCTAGCCGTAAGGAGGGGAGAAGGCGCGAGGAGGTGGGTGAATGCCTGTGCAGCGAGCTGGCCCGTTGGTACAGGAAGAGTGAGCGCAGTCAAAAGTGAGTTTGTAAGGGCTGTAGCAGAGGGAAGTCCAGCGAGAAGAGCCGCATGTGTGACTGTCGTGAGGACTTGGATTGTGAGCTTTGCCTCTTGAGCTGAAAGGGTCGGCAAGGCGGTGAAAAGGTCGATAAGCTTGTCTTTGACGGTAGGAGTGAGAGCGGCGAATTTGTTGACGAGGAGGGCGAGAACGTCGAGAAGAGCGGAGCGCAGGGCAG
This sequence comes from Pseudogymnoascus pannorum, assembly GCA_001630605.1. Taxonomy (NCBI): domain Eukaryota; kingdom Fungi; phylum Ascomycota; class Leotiomycetes; order Thelebolales; family Thelebolaceae; genus Pseudogymnoascus; species Pseudogymnoascus pannorum. The sequence continues at coordinate 54,753 of LNAS01000014.1, forward strand.
GAGAGGAAGCGGTGTTGGTGAGGTAGGTGACGAGGTTTGTGGCGGCGGCACTGGTGTTGACAGAGAGTGCGCGCTTTCTTGCCGGGCCACCCGGCGACAATGCTGGCGATGCGACGGATGCAATGACAGCCGCGACAGGGCTGCCGACAGCGGCTTTCGGCCCAGTGACAGAATCGATGGGCTTGGTTACACGGTCGTCACGGCGGAGTGCTGCGAGTATGTATTTCGTCAGCATCAAAGCCCGAAGCTTGTCCACAGGGCCAGACTGCAGATCAAACTGCGCATCGTGGATGTCGTCGCGCTTTGAGACATCTGTCTCCACCAAAGGGTCCTTTACTAAGGTGGAATCCAAGGTGGATGCAAAAGTGAGGTGATCAGGGGGGAGCTCTAAGCTTCCAGTGATACATTCGGCGCTGACATCGTCATATGCCACATTCAGTGAGAATGCGCGGCTGAAAATCCACTCCTGGTCATCAAAGCTCATCGAAGAAGTAGCTGCCATGATGATCCTACCAACCAGGTCAAGGAAACCCTCATCCGACTGCACCTTGCCAGCTGCGGTTTCCAAATCACGGGTTCCGACAAACCACGCCTTTCCATTCACCTTGAGTGCCGCTGTGCGACGAAGGAGCTCTTCCACGAGGCTTTTATATGCGTCAACATCTCTCTTATCGACCTCCTCCTTCTGAGCCTGTCGCTGGTCGACAGTGTATAAAATCCCAGCAAGCACCAACTGGCCATACTTCTGTGACTCATTCGCTTTGATAACAATATCCAATTTGCTGAGCAGTCTGCGGAAGAGTGTGTCCATTAGTATTCCCCGGGATCCGATATCCCCCAAGGCCTGAAGAACAGCAAGTTTCTCCGTGACTGACTCCTCAGTCTCCAAAACGTCAGGCAACGCAGCCAGCAGCACAGGCAATGCCTTGTCAATAACCAATGTGGCATAGGGCGCCGCGCACACCTGCAGTGCTTTGATCGCCTCTCGCCTCACAGGCTCCTTTGTATCGGCTGTCTCAAGAACAACTCCAGCCAAAAACTCAATGCACGATTCCACATTCACTCGCTCCAAGAGGTGTGCCAGTCCTAGCATCTTAGCCAGACCCTGCACAGCCGCAACACGGTACTGTTTGTCATCTGACTGGGTATCTCTCGCAATGCTCATAAACAATAAAGTGAGCTCGTCGCGGTAGTATAAAAGGCCCCTATCCTCAACACCTAAGAAGTACCCATCCCCTGCCTCGTCATCTGCTTCATAGCTGACCGCGTCAATAATAGCGACAGAGCTGAACTCCCACTTCGCCTGTCGTCTTATAGCCTCATACTTGCCATCGAGAAGCGCGTTGATCGTGTCAATTACTGCACGCTTCTCGTCTACACTCAAGTCGCGCTCCGCAAAGTCTCGAAGCAGCACTGGCAGCGCGGCCCGGTTGACGAGGTGATATGCGAATGGTGAGGCGGAAATGATGGACGACATAATGGCTCCTGCGCTGGCGGAGTATTTGGGTCCGTTCTCGTGTAGACGGGACATGCACTCGTCGACGATAGAGGTGACGTAGGTGTGTAAGACGGTGGATATAAGAGTCTGGAGGGTTAGGTCTCCTCCAGAGAGACGGGTGGCAATGGCGCGGAGGACGCGAAGAGCTTTCGGTGCTTGCGAGTCGTCGCTGGAATTGAAGATCTCGTATTTCAAAGCGTCCCAGAGGGGGGTGCTCCACTTTGCTACAATGTCGGGAGAATAGCGCTTGATACACGCTTTCATTGTGAGAAGAACGTCAGCCTGCGGGGGTTAGTTGGGTACATTTTGACCTTAGCGCAGGGGAGAGGCGGGTGTACCTTTGCGTTCAGACGATTAGGGTCGTCGAGGCGCTGGATGAGGTTGGGAAACAGCGATGGTGCAAATCCACCATACGCAGCGAAACACTTCCTCAATCTCAGGACCAGTTCCGCAGGATTGATACCGGCAGGATCGCTCTTCTTCGCCGTGAATGTAATAGGAAAGTATCGCGAGAGCATTTCGTACAGGTCTTCCTTGAGCTGCTCGATATCCTCGTCCTTCCACTCCGATAGGATCACCTCAACCATTGAGAATATTAACATCAGGTTCCTTGGATCCCTCTCAGTAGTCGACAACTCAACAACCATGTTGATGAAATCCACACCCGTCTCCTTCATCGCCTCGCGCTGCCTACTCAGCAGCTCATTAAAGAGATTATAAACCTCGAATCTCTGCATCACCGGCGCCTTGGAAAAGTCGTCCTGGACAGCATTGAAGACCGCCGAGAGCAGCGGTGAAGCAAGAGAAGAATCGAAACGCGCCATTGCCACGAGGTAGCGTAGGGCCTGTGCGGACTCTTTGAGGCCCGCATTGTCGAGGCCGAGGCGGTTCTGGATGTATTCGACGATGACTTTGACTGTGTTGCGGTGAGTGAATTTCCTTGGGAATGGGGAATTGGGGGGCTGAAGCTTACCATTCGGCCTCGTCAGGGTGTCGGGCTTGAGAAGGTGTAGAATGGCAGCGAGGTATTCCATAGCTATATCTTGTCAGCTCGGCGCCTCAATTCATCTCGCCGCGGAGAAGGTGGAAGACATACCTTTCGTCCTCTGCTCAACATCGTCTGAGAATAATGGGTCGTGCATCGCCAGCACTACCTCTCCTAGTTTGATGCTCGCATCTTCGAGACCTATATCGATCTATAGTCAGCTTTATCTATACAGTCAAAGAACCCCTCCTCACCCCGCCGGCGATACCCAGCCCCTCCTTCGTCAGAAAAACAAATTCACACATACCTTTAACAACACCCTCTACGATCTCTGTCCTCCTCCCCTCCTCAGAGGCCAGCAGGTATGCAGTTGCCGTGAGCGAGTCCTCCATCATGTTTGTTGGTGGAGGTGACAAGCAAAATGGGCAATGCAGCGGTTGTTATCGAGGAGTTTTGGAATCGGAGGTATGGCGGAAGATAGATTGGCAGTTGTGGTGGGGCGTGGAGGTACTGCCGGCGGCGCTATGCCAGATGGGGTGGGCGGTGAAGAGAGGGGTTGTCGCCGCGCCGATATGAGAATCTCGAGGGACAGAGTGGGGGGCATGTGTTTACGCTTCTAGTTTCTCATTTCGGTCTCGAACCCTGCCCGGCCTTACGAATTTATTGTTACTTCTTATTATCGCTACCCGTTATGGGATTATAGGACACTCAAACAACGATAATCACCGCGGCGATATGAGAATTTCGAGGGACAGGTAGAGTCGCAGGTTTGGAGCATGTGTTTTCGGCTCTAGTTTCTCAAGTCAATCTCGAACACTGCACGGCCTTGCACATTTGTTATTGCTCCTTACTATTACTACTCGTTGTAGGTTTTGCAGAGCTTCTAGAAGTCGACACAGCGATGTGAGAATTTCGAGGGATAGGTGTATTTGGCAGGATCTGTTATTACGGTTCTAGTCCCTCTGGTCAATCTCCTTTCCTGTTTGGCGTTGCGAATCGATTACTCCTTGCTGCTTATTATAGCTTTTCATCGTGGGATTTATAGAGTTTTCATACAATGAAGCTATATAATACGTACGATAATGAAGTCAACACGGCGCTGAGGATAGCAATAAAGGTGATAACAGAGATAATTGCATAGACCTTTGAATAACAATGTCTCAAAACCAAACTGCCTCACACAGACAAAGATGATAATAAAGCCATAATAATAATAAATTATCTGTATAAATTATCAACTCAACTACTAAACAACCCCATCCCCTTCTCTCTCTCTCCTCTTCCGCCCCCCACTGTCACAAAAAAGGCAAAACAAAAGAACCCATTTTGCCGCATATAATGAGGCCCATGACGTCCCTGCGGCCAGCAATAGACTCCCGTCTATGCCTCCAAAACGCCATTCCTCCCGCTAAAAACACCGCCATGCCGACGACTATTAATGCTCCAACCGCGTCTCTACGACGTGGTCGGAGTTTCAATTTCCTTCCTTAACCCCTATGATAAGGAGAAAAAGATGGTGGAATTGAATAATGGAAACGCCTTAATGCGGTCCCATCATGCTTCCTCTACCGGCACCGTATTTCTCCATCATCGCCTGGGTGGGTGTGCGTGCTGCCTTCCTGGCTGCTTCCTCTTCGGGGGATGGGCCGGCGAGGACTTTCTTGGTCTTTTGGAGAAAGGAATCTTTCTTTGGGGAGGGTGTCTTTTTCGAGGAGGAGGAGGAGGATTGTTTTGCGTCTTTGATTGTGTCGGTGGTGGAGGTGGTGGAGTAGGAGTAGGTGGATGAGGCGTACGAGTTGCGTGGTGAAGGCATTTTGGTGGTGTTGTTGGTTGTATTGTTGGAGGTGTGGTTTGGGAACATAAATTTTTGGATTGGATTGATAGAGCTGTAGAGTAGAGATGTTCAGTTTGATGGGCTTGATGATTGTCCTGCTGTGTCAATTCTGTGTTCTCTGTGTTTCTGCCTCTCCCTTTCCGTCCATTGAGGGTATACTTATACTTCCCCCCAATCCAATGCCTCCATCCAACAACCATCACTAATCACCAATCGTATCATCTCATCCCATCTCATTTCCAATGCACACACGACGCACACGCATCCGCCTACGTACCGGCCCTCGTCACCATTCAAGAGCTACTGCACCATCTCTCCTCACCGAATCCAGACCAGTCATACTCTCCAATCCAACTTTTTCCTCTTTCCATCCAGAGCCACACTCATTCCCCACCGCTGACTCACCCCACGTCTCAGGCAACCGCAGTAACCTCGCACGCACACCCAGGCATCCTTGTTCCTGAGGCGTCAGCGCGGTGCCGTAAGCCGGTGTAGGGAAGGCTTAGTGTATGTGGTAAGCCGGGGAGAGTCTAAAATGTTAGTGTGGCTAGCAGAGCTCTTACCAGCACATGCCTGTGTTTGCTGAGCAATCATCTACGCGCGCCAGCTGCCAGACAATCAGCGCCGGTGGCAGTGGGGCGGGCGTGCGTAATGCGCTTTTCCCTTTTGCGGGTGGATGCCAAGGGCTGTCATGCCTGTCATGGCTGTCAGATTGCAGCTGTCAGATTTTCAACGTAGATGCGGCCAACCAGAGACACAGATGCTGTGTAAGCGGGGGAGATAAGGCGGGAATTAAGTTTTGCTGTAAAATTTGTTAGTTCGGTATGACGCCTCAGAACGAGTCAGAGAGGATTAGAGAGAGTTAGAAGGGATACGAACTGGATGTAGATCCATGAGATGCTGTGCAAGTTTAGTGGGGGAAACGGGAAGGTACGAACATACCATACAGAAAGACCTGAGCTGCTATCCATTTACAATATCGTTCTTGCCTAATATCTCCACTACTACGTTCTCTCTACTCTACTCTCTCTACTCTACTCTACTCTCTCTACCCTACTCTACTCTCTCTACTCTACTCTACTCTCTCTACTCTACTCTACTCTCTCTACTCTACTCTACTCTCTCTACCCTCTACTAGAGAATGCCAATACTATATAAAACAATAAAATAACGCCTAATAAACTCGACACGTGACAGAGTATGATATACTCTAGACAACACGGAGTATAGTACAGTACAACACATTTTTTGTTCTCGCCCTCGGTAAATCCTTCTGGCCCTCCATCCCCGCATGACTCAACCCCCCCTCCAAAAAAAACCTGATACTACTCAGTATGGTACACCCCCAATACCGCAAAAGGCAAAGCCGCAACCTTAAATCCCACACTAAACGCACGTTGACGAAACTCCATTGCGTATCACAATTTCGCAAGCCTTGTTTCTAAGGAAGGATCCGAAGGTTGAATTTCATCTCATATTTGTGTCGTCACAGCACGGTAGCGTAGAGTCAGAGTCGGCGTTCGGACGGTGGATGGCGGGCGAGCTAGCTGGGATGGAGTGGGGTTTACTGGATTGGGAAGCTGGGAATGTGATACTACTCTACTGCTGCTGCTGATGTAGAGGCTTCGACGATGATGGCGCGGCTGTGAACTATGTCGTCTTGTCGGGGCTGCTGGTGCTAGGATACCGGGATGGGATACCGTATACCGCGGTGATGAAGAGGTAAGTTGGTGATAGAAAACGAAGTGCCTCAATGATGCCATAGGTGGTTGTGGGTGGGGTTTGGTATACTACAGGGCGTTTGTATGGGGAACAGTTGCTGACTAATCAACATATATTTGAGAAATATATATTCTTACGACCACCTCCCTGCGTCTAAGACTGGAGTGGCAGTATGAAATGTGTATATTAGTTGATTCTAACGGATATAGCCTGACTTTATGTAGTTTTTTTGCGAATCGAAATTGTAGTAGAAGAGATTAAGTTGGGTTGGTCAAAACCCATTTTTACAACACAATATTGAACTTGATAGTCAAGATTCGCCTATCTTCACGCCCTTTACACGACACCGGAAACTGTGGAGCTCGTGTTAAGTAATAAAATACTAGCAAGTTATATATCTAGTAAAGAGAGTTCTCACAACATTAATACATATTCACCATTATAACTTACATATAACGCAACAACCCCAAAACACACCTTACCAACCCCCTACCATGTCTCCCCCAACACCCCCAACACGCATCCTCATCCTCGGCTCCGGCGTCGTCGGCTCAGCCCTCGCCTCCACCCTCACCACCCTCCTCCCCCCCCCAATCACCATCCAAGTCCTCTCCCCCCCCTCTACAACAACCACCTCCTCCACCTCCCTCGCCCCCGGCCTAATCGGCCAACTCAACGCCCTCCCCGCCCTAACCACCCTCGCCAAATCAAGCATACGGTCCTACCTCTCCCTCCCAGCAAATGCCTTCTCCCAAGTCGGCGGGCTCGAAATCGCCTCTACGCCAGCGGGGATAGCAATTCTGGAAGAGAGGCTGAAACTCGCGCACAAGGCGGGGTTGGAGGCGAAATTACTTTCCTCTGCTGAAGCTGCTACATTAGCGCCGCAGTTCCACAAAGAGGATGCGGTCTCGAAAGCCCTCTACTTCCCTACTGATGGCGTTGCCGAACCCTCGCGGATCGTAGAGGCGTACCAGGCGTCTGCGCGCGCCCAGGGTGTTGAGTTCATCGAGGGTACTGCGGTGCGAGTTACATCCCTAAATGGGGTTGTGAAGGGCGTCGAGACGTCTACCGGGTTACTCGAAGCCGATAAGGTCATAGTAGCTAGTGGAATCTGGACCCCCAAGATCCTAGAGGACCTGATTCACCTCCCCATCATACCTGTCGCGCACCCATACATCTACGGTCCGAGCCGTCCGGAGAGAGGGGAGAGGGGCCCGTTTGTGCGTTGGCCGGAGAAGGGGGTTTATGGACGGGATCATGGGGCGTGTGAGGGGTTTGGGACTTATGATCATGCGCCCATTCCGTTTTCCCCCGAGTCGTCGGCCGAGGGGGAGTGGGAGTCTAGGTTTGATGAGGCGGTTGTGCGGGCGGTGGATGTATTCCCCGCGGAAACCAAGGCGGCGATGACAGCAGAAGGAGGGAGGAGGTTAAATGGTGTTTTTGCGGTTACGCCTGATGGATTGCCGATGGTGGGGCCGGTGAGGGGGGTGAAGGGG